>OW569392.1:0-329988 GCA_937625935.1 Tetramitus jugosus | reverse complement strand
CCAAACCCAAACCCAAACCCAAACCCAAACCCAAACCCAAACCCAAACCCAAACCCAAACCCAAACCCAAACCCAAACCCAAACCCAAACCCAAACCCAAACCCAAACCCAAACCCAAACCCAAACCCAAACCCAAACCCAAACCCAAACCCAAACCCAAACCCAAACCCAAACCCAAACCCAAACCCAAACCCAAACCCAAACCCAAACCCAAACCCAAACCCAAACCCAAACCCAAACCCAAACCCAAACCCAAACCCAAACCCAAACCCAAACCCAAACCCAAACCCAAACCCAAACCCAAACCCAAACCCAAACCCAAACCCAAACCCAAACCCAAACCCAAACCCAAACCCAAACCCAAACCCAAACCCAAACCCAAACCCAAACCCAAACCCAAACCCAAACCCAAACCCAAACCCAAACCCAAACCCAAACCCAAACCCAAACCCAAACCCAAACCCAAACCCAAACCCAAACCCAAACCCAAACCCAAACCCAAACCCAAACCCAAACCCAAACCCAAACCCAAACCCAAACCCAAACCCAAACCCAAACCCAAACCCAAACCCAAACCCAAACCCAAACCCAAACCCAAACCCAAACCCAAACCCAAACCCAAACCCAAACCCAAACCCAAACCCAAACCCAAACCCAAACCCAAACCCAAACCCAAACCCAAACCCAAACCCAAACCCAAACCCAAACCCAAACCCAAACCCAAACCCAAACCCAAACCCAAACCCAAACCCAAACCCAAACCCAACCCAAGTTCTCGCTAAAGTAGTACCAGTGAAGGTCGCAGAAGCAGTACCGTATCCCAAGGGAGACACTTGTTACATGTATTGCGATAATGACAGTAACCATTTCTTGGAATCTGTTCAGTACTCTCGTTTTGGAAAGTCTGGATATGAAATGAAACAAATCTGGAACAAGACATGGAGTATTACTGGTTACAAGTGCAATGGATGCAAACAATGTCCAGAAGATGGCTGCAACTATGCAATTTGCAACAAGAAGAAGGATCCATCATGTCCACAACACGAATCCAAGCTTCAGTCTGTTGGTTGTACTGCACGAATGTACCATGGCAAATGTTCCAGCAGTTCTGATATCTTCTTCTATACCAGTGGGTCACATGGCCATCATGATCCACTTCGATGGAAGACATCTAGTCAGGAGAACAAGCATGTATTGGATGAGTTTAGATCAAACATGAAGCAAACACCAAAGCAAGTTTTGAAGGGTGGAACCACTGGAGTGTTGCCATTCACCATCAATCCTCTGTGTAGCGTCTAAATGTATTTAGACGATAGCCGTCTAAATGTCGATTTAGAAACTTCCTTGTCTAAATCTCCGCTTGTAAAGTTTCAAAACTTCAAGGTCGTTACAGAACTCATGATCGTTACACCACAATCCAACAAACAAACAATGTCAGAGACTGAAACAGAAGTTCCAATTAATAATCGTAAAGGTGGTACTAAAGGACGGAAGAACAAGAAACCACCAACTGTAAAAACAATCAATGAAGCAAGAGAGTACTATGAAAATGGTAAACTCAACGCACCATCAAGATTCAAATATGTTGCAGAGACTGGAAGATTGTATTATGCTGTAAATAAATGGACAGATGAGTTTCGTATGTCACATACATTAACTGAACAAGAGAAAGAAGTAGAATCGTTAGCAGAAAAGTTTAATGCTGAAACTATGTATGCTGGTAAAGTTGCTGATGGAGTAGAATGGTACTGGATCCCAAGAGATCATGAAGAAGTAGCAGCAATCAAAGAAGCCCATGTGTGTTCCGGTGGATCGCATGTTGGACAGAAAAGAACACAACAAGCACTGCATTCCAGCTTCATTCTGATGGCAGGTGGTGTACAACGTAAAGTAAGTGAAGTTGTTAATTCGTGTCTCCATTGTGCACAAAGTGGAAGAACAATCAATCGAGTTCCAGCTCCTCCATTTCGTTACGTTGTTCCAGATCATGCAGCTCAACACTTGTACATTGATCTTTCATTTCTTCAGAAAGATGGACAAGAGATTGGTCTCTTGGTGGTCGTGGATCACTTGACAAAGTATGCATGGGTAGTTTCAATTAAGAACAAGAAGGCAGAGACAGTAGTGAAGTTTCTAGAGAACTTATTTAAGAATGAATTGAATCTTCCAGAAGTTGGTACAGATGGTATCTGTAAATATGAAATCAATTTGAGATCTGATAATGGTGGTGAATTTATTGCAGCATCTGTATTACAAGTGTGCCAGAAGTATGGAGTCAAGAAGAAGGAAGGACCAGCATATTCTCCTTGGGTTCAAGGTCTTGTTGAGAGATTGAATCAAACTTTGAAGAAATCGTTGCTCCAACAAATGAGATTGCATCAAACAACCAGATGGAAATGTCATGTGGAATCTGTAGTCAATTCATATCTTAATGCTGTGCACAGTACCATTGGTATGAAACCACTAGAAGCTTGGTCAATTTGCTACTGTCTGAATCCAAATGAATTATCTGTTGAGGATAGAGTGAAGAGGGTGTATACAATTGATCTCATCAGACAGAGAATTGAGAAAAAGGGGCACAGAGCTCAAGCAGCATATCTACGTAAGCATCCAAACTGTATTCCTCAATTCAAAGTAGATGATGTAGTGGTAGTCCGTGTTCCAAGCAAATATCGAAGTAGCACATCTTACCTGTGGGGGAGAAAAGCTAAAATTGTAGCAGAATTAACTGATGCTAATGGGCAAAGTCTGTACAAGTACAAACTGGAATGGCAAGCAACTGGTGGTATCAAATCCATTGAAGGACCTTACACTGTATCCAATATATGCTATTCAGCCAGAGACATTAGATTATTCCATTTTGGTGATGATGTTAGAACTGAACCTTCATCGCCAGTTGAGGGAGATGATGATGAGCTGGGCTACAACGAGGAGGATTTTGAGGCTGATGAACCTGAAGGTTTGTACGAGAGCAATAAACCAGAACCACCAGCAACACAACAACCATCTCAATCTCCAGTAGACGTACAACCAAGTCCAGATCGGCCAGTAGAACCAACAACACAAGCTCCATCAGAACCACAAGAACAATCCCAATCTTTAGAAGATGATGAACCTCAAACAAAAGTTGTTAGTAGAAAGGATATGATAAGAAAACGGAGAAGAAACAAAGTGGATAACTCTCAGCATGATGATGAACCAGATGCAAAAAGAAGAGCTACAATTGATGTAAACGCAGAACTACCTGTGTCACCACCATCTCAACCCATTCCCATGACTGTATTCATCAAGGATACCAATGGAGTAATTGGTTGTGGCACATTAGAACGTTGGATTTTGGAGAATAAGAGTTGTATGGTGAGAGTCATTGCATTCTGTTCTGCTGACCATGTCTATGCTGACAAATATTCGATTGGTGATGTTGGGTGCTTCGATGTGAGTGAGTTGATGATTGTTTATCCACAATAAACACATGCTTTTTGTTTTTGTTGTTTTTGGTTGAGTTCCGCTTCAACCAATTTCTGCAGCGGAGATTTAGACGGGGAAGATGTCTAAATATATATTTAGACTGCCAATCGTCTAAATGATTTAGACGCTACACTCTGTTCATCAACATTGACAGGATCAGTGCATTGAAGAAGAAAGTGAAACTTGAACAAGCTGTTGATCTGACAAAGGGCAACAACCAAATCAAATGTTGATTGCATATGAACTCGAGAAGAAGTACATGACCATTCTGGAGAAGCAAGACTTGAGCAATTTCCTTCCTGATGGAACAGCCATCACATCTCTGGTACAATCATTTGTTAGAGAGTTGAGTATTGTCGACGACAGAAAGACTTTGGTTACTCAATCACCCAAGCAGAGTCAACTTGCATTAACATCTGACATGTGGTGTATTGATCTCAAGCACAAGACAAGCAAGGGACCGTTGTACCACATCATTGGACTATCCACATTCTTGGAAACATACGATATGGCTGCACAGCTATCGCAGATCCATACTATCAAAGATGGCTCTGATGACTACTACTGGGCATTTTACAAGATGTTCGATGTATTCAACAGAGATGTTGGATCAGACAGAATGGTGAAGTATTTGACTGGTGGTCCAACTATTGAAGATTTGGAATCAGATGACTATGAGCAATCTGAGGACGATGAAGTGTATCTCACTGCAGTACTTGCAGATTTCAGCCAAGTGCAGCGATTAGCCTTTCTGCAAGCAGTTGCTGATCAGTACGGAGATGATGCACAGAAGATCATTAAGAAGAAACTATCTGGTTGTTTGGTTCACTTTGATAGATGCAACATTCGAGTAATTAAGAGTCGTGGCCTATCTGATGAAGAGGGTCGTAACGTGAGATCGTTTATATCCAAGATTAACACAGTCAAGGATGTAAATGGTATTGAGCCGATATTGAAGGCATTGACTCTGATTGATGAGTCACTGACAAACTATGTCCAGTGGTGGAACAACCCTAACATTAGGAAGATGTTGTTCAATGCAGTGGTATTGAAGAGAAATGGCGCAAGAGAAGATTAACACCTACCAGTGCATCTGGTGCAGCTTCAAGCTCTGAGCCACCACAAAAGAAGAAGAAGCCATCACACTCTAGAATGTTCAGTGCAATCGCCAATGACGCTCAGAATGGTCAGAGCTATGGTGGAAGTAGAAGATCTCTTCCTTGATCTGATTCAACTATTTCTAATAATACAACAAGCTCAGATTTTAAATTTTCGGTTCTATGTTCAAATATGCTTTTGTCTGAGGAATATCCATTAGTATATTCCTTTGTCCTAGGCATATACAGGTCAATGCTTTTGTACTAGGCATATTCTTCTTTGTCTCAGACATATCTCGAGATATGCTTATGCCTTTATATGGTGCCTCGTAAGTACAACGAAGCCAAGGTGTGTACAGTATTGCGTCAAGCATGAGCGAACAACAGTTATCAAACAACAGTCAACAACAAGCAACAGATTTGAATGTACAGTTCTCACGATTGAGTCCCCAACAACAAGCATTACTTCAATCGCTTTTGACATCAATGCAGACCAACCAACAATAACAGGAACAACCACAGCAACCAACAGTACAGTTAACAGAACAACATCAACTAACACAGCAACCTCTGGAACCAACAGTACCACAGCAACAACAGCAACAACAGCAGCTACCAGTGCAACAAAACATACACGTCAACGACAAGGTTATGTAAGCATTCTAGAGGAAGATTTCTCATTTGAAATATCTGATACTTTACTGGATGGAATATTTGAAAAGAAGAACAATAGGAAGTTATTCCATGAGGCTAAGAAGAGAGCTTTGGTGCAGCAATGTACAGAACAACTTTACTTGAACAGAGAGGAATTCTATTATAGAAGACAGAATGCTGTCATGAAGAATGCTTTGAGTCGAATTCTGCCAGATGCCAGTGACAACCACATTTCAATATTGATTACTGCAATTGGTGATTACAGGAAGGAATCACTGGATTAAGAAAGGAAAGCCTTACCACTCCATGTGGAAGGAGGAGATGAAGTATAAGAATCTGGATTATCACAAGGGTGTCGGATTCCAGTCGCAGACACAAGCGAAGCCCAAATCTATTGTTCTTCCTGAAGTTATGAAAGATCAGGCTCAACTTGATGGTATTAAGAAGGATCTGAAGAAGGCTTATGATAATGACAGATCGTCGTCAGGCGACCACAGAAAGCCACATCCTCGGGACTGCTGGAAGAACCACAGAAAACCAGATCTCGAAGAAAGATTAATCCAACTGCTTGTTCTGATTGTGGCACCAAGCTTGTCAAGAGTGTGAGTCGCCATTGCAGCAGTTGTAAGAAACATTTCTGTGAGGTGTGTGCTGATACATGTGCTGGTGTTTCATGCGAGTCTGATATCTGTGTAGGTTGTGCTGTCACCAAGGTACGGAGATCCAAGGCACTGCTGTATTGTAAGAGCTGTTGTAAATAAAGGTTTGTGTTTCAATTATAGTTTCCGATCAGATCATGCAACAGTACAGATCACAGTCCCATTGCCACATTCTTACCATGTTTCGTACCACGTTCACACCATGTTTGTTACCAGGTTTACCACTGTCACATTTACCTGGTTTGTAAACCAGGTAAAAAGCGTTCACTACCTGGTAAAGTTTACCGACAGTACATGTACCTGGTTTGCTTCTGGTGATACTCCGAACTCCTTCAGATCTTTTTTAACATCCATGGCAAACTCACAATGACTGAATGACTCAAAGCATTGAGTACACATTGGCTTCTGGCATCTAAGACAGATCTGTGTCGTGAAATTCCTCTTAATGGTGAGTCTGGTTCCTCCAGCCTTTCGGTCTTTCCAGTAACAGACAGCACATGGTGCCCTTCTACCGAGAGCGCCGAGCTCGTGCTTCTGATAGGACTCCTTGGGACAGAGTTCACTGATTCGATAATTCTGTTACAAAGTCCACCAGGCTGATAGGTCTAGGATTACTCTTGTTGTACAACACTCGACTATTGTGTGCCAGAAGAGAGTAAGAAAACAAGAATTGCTATCTTGTACTCCATAATCCTATGGCCATAGTAACATGCCATTATCGATCTGTTTGCTTCATCGACAAATCCTGAAATTTTATTGTAAAAATCGAAGCTCTCATGCATGACCACTTCCTTCATTATTCTGCTCCTTTCATCATCCACTGTGTTGATTTGCTTTGGGTAACAATTGGCATACCAGTTATCTCCAACAACAACATGCTTACCATTCTGTGCATGTGAAGCTTAAAAATAAACAAATCCGCATCAGCAGCAGTTTCAAATTTGATTCCATACGGATGAGGCTTCCGTGGAATGAACATAAAGTGTGGATTGTGTCTTCCTTTGTGTGGTGCCATTGATTCATCCAGGCAAACATTGTTCGTAATGGCTTTCGTCTTAAGAAAGGTGTCATTAAGTAGTTGCACCCATTGGTCGATGTTCAAATCCAAGCATCTGAACATTTCTTCATATCTTCTCCTCGATATTCGTGAGTTGAACCAATCTCCATGTCCACATGTGTTAGTATCAGGTTTCTTCCAGTAATTTTCCATGTTATGGTCGCGCACCACACATATGCGATAAAAACAAGCAAGAAATGTTCTCAGATCTTCTAAAGTGAAGGGTTTAGCAAACGATGATTTATATTCCCTTGAGGATGAGGATGAGGATGATTGACTCGGTCTCCCTCTTTGGTTGGCAAGTTTTGGCTTGTTTCTCTCATAAATTCTCAATTCTCTCATCTTGTTGACTTCCGCAAGTAACAATTGATAAAATGGTGCAAATAATTGCTCAAATGACTCCAAAATATAGATAGATATATAGATTCTGGCTTCTGGGAGCAGAACCAAAGTGACAGGAGCTCCAGAATTCTGCAAAGGAGGTATTGCAATCTTGCAAAGTTTGGATCACGAAATAATGTTGTTCTCTTGTGCTTCTCTGTGGTGGACATGAACAGTTTTAAAAATAAGAATCGAACAGTGGTTACCTGAAGTTGTTCATAAGTGCTCTCAAGCAGTAGTAGTGCTCGTGGGTACCAAAATTGATTTAAGAGATTCTCCAAAGATGTACACTAATCTCAGAGCAAATAACTTGGTGCCTGTAACAGCAGAGGAGGGTGAAGCAATGGCCAAACATCATAATTGTCTCTTGTACATTGAAACGAGCACTCTCACAGGTCAAAACCTGGGAGAAGATTTCTATGAAATCATGGCCAAGAGTTCTCTCTTGGGTCTGAACAATTGTCCAAGTGCATAGTGTTAATAGAAGATACTGAAGAATTAATTGGAGTTACTGATACAATCCGGTGACGTGTTGCAATAATAGGAGTGGGTTTGATGAATTTCGGTGTTACATGTCCTAAAAGGACAGTCTGAGAGGTTCATCACATCGGTCCACCAAAGGTTCGGCTCAACGAAAGTCACTGTATTCGATTTCGTGGCGAATAATCTATCTTTGGTCCTATCCTTCAAAAAATTGAAGGACCCAGTACACTGTTTAAGTTTCGAGTTTTCGGCTGAATCAATCACCAACAATGTTCAAGGGAGAAGAATTGTTTGAGTTGATCGCCAAAGGAACTGGAGAGTTAGGTAGGTACCTATAGCGGGTTGTGGTAATTGATGTTACCATTACACCTGCTCGCCTGTCCTGGACTGTCAATAACCAACATCACACTGACTACATGCGGTTGAAGCATTACAAGTGTTTGCCACAAGTACAAACGTTCATTCAGAGTGAATGGGAGTGACAGTGCCAGGACAGGCACAATGAGGTGCAATTTGGTTGTGTCTCCAGCATGTACCACAACCTCTCTCGAAGGTTTTTCATTCCAGAAGTGTCAAAACGCACATAATCAAAATGACTTACCAAAATCGGTTTCCAAAAGGAGGGAGGAGAGATTTCGAATGTTATCATTTCCTCCAGCATAATTATACATACCTCTATAAAGGAATCATTTTATTTACCATGTTTATACCTTGTTTCGATTGACGCACCACATAAGTTCATGTTTATCACGCTTTTTTTCCAATGGAAGAAGAATTATGTAATCAGTTTAGTTTTCTATCGACATCGTCATTCTTCAAGAGAGAATTCTTCAATATGTACCTCACCTATACTATCATCTGCCACGATTGTCTCCGCCATTCCAAATCTACTGTCTTCAATATCAAAAACAAAAGCAGTGAGATGCAACTTCAAATCAGATCTGGATTGCAAGATCAGATGATGATTCGCATAATTCTTCTGCTTCATCTGTGCCAAAGCTTGCTTTATGAACGCTGACAGACCTTTCTTTGATTTGTCCTGCACAACTTTGTACTCGATAATATGCATTGATCGCTTCAATTTGATGAAGAGATCCAGAGTTCCGTCCAGCGTGGATCCTTCTGCCAAAAAAGTAAGGTGAGGGAAATAGCGTTTCAAATGAAGCATTGATACGTACAATGCTGCTGCATACACAGCTTCAATCTTGCCAACATGCTTCTCTCCTTGTATTGTCCGGAACATTGGGTGAGGAAAGGACTTGATCAATCTTCCGAGTTGCTCAAATAATTTCTTCATGTTTTCCTCTATCAGTGCTTCTTTCATCTTGATTGTAATATCATTGTTATCATCCAACTCCAGTCTTGCTGATAGATCACTAATCAATGTTTCTCGAACAGAATTGTTGGGTACCGTTAGTTTGTTGTCTTTGATCGTCAAGTATCCTGTCTCATGAAACAACTTTTGCATTGTTTGTGTTGAGGGTTTGATCAACTCACTCAAGTCTACAGGCTGAGTAAATTTGTTCACTACTCCGTGCGGTTCAATGATTTCAAGAATGGAGTGAACTGTTGGATCAAATAATGTCCATAGGTGCATGCTTCTACCTCTTGCTGCCCAGTAATTTTCGAATTGGTGTTTCTTCAGAAGTTGATTCAGATCCCAAGGATTCAGAAGCCCTTCTGTTGCATCAGTGCAGAATTTGTAGCCATTATATTCATTGATAATTCTCTCATCCAAGTTGGCACCATACTTTCGCTCAAGTTCCTCATATGCATTCGGGTATGTATTTCTTACTTCGTCTAATGTATATCCTGTCAGAGCGTGCAAGGATGTATCAGTTGACATATCGTCAAGATCATTCATCGATGAGAATAGATTGGTATATGAAAACTTGGTCACACCAGTAATAAATAACAAGTGAATCATTGATCCAAGAGCTTTAAGGGGAGAGAAGAAAGCTCTGAGCACGTCTCTATTCTTCTTTGCAAGTGAAATATTGGGCTGATCTGTCAGATTTTCGGCAATTGCTTTCGTAATTGGACTGTCATATTCATCAATCAAAATGATAATTTGTCCAGATGGTGACCGGTCAGCAAAGCACTGAACAGTCAAGTTTATCATGCGTACAACACTTCTCTTCCTTCTAAATTCTTCTTCAATGTCATCTGGAATATCAAATTTGTTTTCTTTAAAACGTCTTCTGAGTTCGTCAGCTATTCCCGTTACAGGATCAAAAACGTCAATTGCAGACAAATCCAAATGTAGTACAGGCATGTCTTTCAACTTTGTGAACAAATCCTCAGAGTTGTAAATCTCAAATTGTTGTTCATTGTTCTCCAATGGTCCAAATGCTTCTCTTTTTCCCAAGGCAACAAGTTTCATTTGTTCAACAGTCAGAGATTTTCCCATCTTTCTTGGTCTTGCAAAGAAAATCTTCTTACCACATTCTCGTCTCATGATTCTTTCAATCATCTTGGTTTTGTCAACAAACTTGGCACCAAGTGTTCTCTCGTCATAGAAGTCTTGGGTTGTTGGAATGATCTCAAGTGATTGATTGCGTTGCTGGGTCTTGAAATTGAAAGAACTGCGGTTCATGAAGACACGATTCGTCCTTGAACAAAAGATCCGCGAGGAGCACAGCATTGGTTTTTGTTGGTATCTTGGTTTTTTTGTTCCAACAAATTTTGCGAATCGGAATAAATCAACTGCAAGTCGGCGTTAAAATAAACAAGGGAATAGTCGCTCGATACGTTTTCCGTGGATGGATCGCGTTATCAATGAATTATCATTGGAAGAACAGAAACGTTCTCTGGATCCAGAGAGTATACTTTCATTAGATCATGTTACCAACTCTTTGGATGAGTGGAATTTGAAAGTATCTACTAATTGTATCAGATCGCTTCTGGATCAGCAAACAGACGAAAATTCAATGAAGATGATTTCTCGATGGTGTTTATGTACTGTTGTAGTATTTACTCACGCAACGGCAAGCAAGAGTGCATTTACACTTCAGATTTTGAGTAGTATCCTTAAATACAGTAGTAAAACTTCAGTTGCCAAGAATTGAAGAAGTTACTCAATCCAAATTACACTGTATCCGAACTAATTGTCAATAGAAAGTATGGTAACAGATGAGAGAGTCTCAGAAAGAAGTAGAACATTGATGATAAATTCTGTACTCAGACAGTTCGTCTCTACCAATTAACCTTAATGCAGAAATTATCAGTTCATTTTGAAGATTGTGAATGGTTCTCATCCATTGAATCAATACTGCAGTGTTTCCACTGCTATGGATGGATATTTTTCGTCATCTTTGATGTATGATAATGAAAACAGATTGATTGTTATTGTTGATATCTAGGTTTGCCTGCTAGTCAAAGAACCAGTTTGCTTGATAGTAGATTTGAATTTTATGAAAAGCGGTGTCGAAGATTCACAACCTATTGATCAGTCCAATGTGACACTATACGAAAACAACAGTCAAGATTGTCAGGTTGAATGATGATCAAGCAAAACCCAACCACACCCAAAACGTTCAAACAGGAACTCATCATGGAAGCTCTCGTGATTCAAGATTGGTATTTTGTATACTCTGCATACAGCAACTTGTTCGTATCATTGAAAAAAGTTCAACAAGATTGGACGTTTTCAAGGTCAAGTCTCATTGATTGGAGTCAGTTGCAAGCATGGCCTAATTTTTGCTCACAGTCAATCCACACTGATGTATGACCCACTGTCTGTCTATCTTCACAACACTAACAATGTGATTGTCACTGCCGCAATTGCTAATAAGGATCTCTTGTATTACGTGACGATCACTGAACCGACTGTTGTTCAGATCAAAAAGGGCGCATGTTTCAGACCAAGTTATTTTTACCTATGAATTTGAGGCAACATCACGCTGCCAAACAACAACTGAGAGAGGTGTGCACTCGAGCTGGCGTTCACTTCTTGGACAGAAAGAGCGTTGTCCATCTCCAAAATGAATGACAAGTCAATCATTACATTTACGCAATTGGGCAGAACCTGTAAATTGACAGTAGTTTCTTCTTGATTACCTATGTCTCTTGTTCCGTCACTAAGTCAGTCATAGAATAATTCTATCCATCACGCTGAGTACATTTGCAATGATTGCTCTTGAAACAATAAATCTCGAGATTCCAAACCCATTTGTATGTGCAGTCAAAATGGCATGGGAATAAGTGGAAGAGTTTGTGATTAAATAGGAAGGGTATGTGTGATTCGTTCAAACATTTCATTCGAATGGTTTGAGAATCAGGATCGAAGTATGCTTGGGTGAGCATGACCCATTATATGTGTCATTCGATCGTTTGACCTTTAGTGGGTGACTTGGGACAATGAACTTACATGTAGTGCTTCGTTTCGTTCCTCAACATGGGCCATATGCTCTCAAGTGAAAGTGAAAGGGGAGTGGTCCTTTTGAATGGGTGAAAGAATCACGATAAGGCAGCAAGTCTCGATAAAGGGCAGTGAAGTTTAGGAAGACAACAATGAGAATGAACAAACGGAAAAAGTTTCTTCTCGTTGACTTCAACGAGTTTTTTCATGGAACATCCTTAACAAACTAACTTGTCTATGTCTAGGTTAAAGAGAGTAGGCTTCCACTTAATCAGATCATGTTTTTTCCGAATGATATCTTCATGAGATTCCTCTCCAATTTTTGTCAGACAACGTCTTCTCAAAGAAATTATCACTTATGCAAAGTGACAGGTTGCAGAGCTCGATATCACTTCGATGCAGGTATGCAAAAATTATTCATTTTGGAAAGACGAACCAAAGTGTGGTGGTTCAAGAGCTTGGGTATCTTTCACAGTTGATAGAACAAATCGTATTGCATACACTGCCACTTATTGTGAGAAGCGTACTTATATGGGTTCTCTGTATATGGTTAACAAGAAACTTTTGTATGTTGCAAATACTACCACTTTCATCAATGATCTCCACTATGATGACAAATCTGGCTCACTGTTGGAGATTACGCGACCAAGTCAAACCACACAGAATTATTAATAATCCAATCTGTGAACCCAGGAACACTTGAGCCAATCAAGATTTGGTTTAATTTGACCAGTTTTGGTGCAGTTTGATCCAATTCAGCATGGAATGGAGCCACAATTGCATTCATCATTGTTTCTATTGGATCTACTTCATCAGTTACTTTTTCTACCAATAAACTGTGTGAACTATTCTGTGCCACCTCTTAACCTATCCATCTTCTTGCCATTGTCACAGCACTTCTACTCATTTAAACAATATAACTCTTCCTGTCGTAAATTATTGACTCTCTTAGCCATTGCCCAAAGCTGTTCCTAAATGTAATCAGAAAATTCCAAAGATATAAAGACTTGATAGATAACAATCACTGGAAAAACATAAAAGCAAGGAGAGATTGTTAGGTATTCGGCAACAAATAGTCAGATCTTCATCTACAAACCCATCCCCTTCATTGCTGCAGTTGGACCAGGTAACATACCAGTAGTAATAGAGGGTGAACCAGGCAGAGGTGCATTCACAGACGTAATAGAGAGAGGACCAGGTAGAGATGCAGGGACAGAAGGACGTGTTCCAGTGACAACAGAACCAGATAGAGTGCTACTGCCAACGGCTTCATGTCACTGGTAGAGATGTTGTGGTGTGTGGCTTCTCACTCTTAGCAAAACCTCCAGTTTCCATCTATGCTACCGTCCACTTGTCCAACAGCTTACCATGAACAATTTGTTGAGTCACAAGCTTTGCTTTCTGCCCCAGACAAATCTCTCAGTACTTCTGTACTTCTTAGGTACTCTGATCAGAACAGTTGCATCTCTATGATACTTTGCAACTCTCTTACCACTAATCTTACGAGCTGCATCGTTCTCTCCTCTTTTGATTATTCTGTTTCTGATCTGGTTGATGTTGAAGAGTCTTAACGCTGCTTTCGCTTCTGAAAGATCTGATTCATGCAGGGCAAAGCAAGCATCCCAGGCCTGCATTGGTGTCATGCCAATTGTAGAGTGATGGTTGTTGTTGTATGTGTTAATGACCTGGCTGTGAAGCAAAGTCCATTCCTGCATATCCTTCTCCAACAAACTAGAATTCATCAAGTCTTTGATCGTCTTGTTTGGACGTTCAATCACTCCCTGACACCTTGGAGTGTAAGCAGGACCTTCCTTCTTGATGAAGCCATACATGGCACAAGTATCTGCAATTGACTGTGCAATGAACTCTCCACCATTATCTGATCTGAGATACATAATGTTCTTTGCTTGTGTCACATCTTGCAATATTTGCAGACCAATACCTTCAAATGTCGCAATAAGAAACGATTTGACATGAACAGTCTGCTTGCTGCTGATGCGTTTGCTCCAGATCCTCTTTGTAAGGTGATCAATCATATTGACCATACCGATATCA
Source organism: Tetramitus jugosus (assembly GCA_937625935.1). Taxonomy (NCBI): domain Eukaryota; phylum Heterolobosea; class Eutetramitea; order Acrasida; family Vahlkampfiidae; genus Tetramitus; species Tetramitus jugosus. Next base: position 315,774 of record OW569392.1, on the reverse strand, counting down.
CGTCCAACCTTTGGCATGAAGGTCAGATTAATGTAGAGATGATGTAGAGGATAATCTGCAACAACTGTTCTGATTGGTTCTACTGTTCTCTTGGCACCCTTACGTGCACATATTTCACACGATCTGGTATACTTTTCGATTGCAGATTGCATACCAGGCCACAAGACAAGATCCCTGTGGAATTGAGCTAATAGAGCCTTTGTCCCCAGATGATTAGCATGGTGAACCTCTCTCAAAAGATTCTCACGATCTTTCACTCGTGGAATATAATGCTATTCGTGCTTCGTAGATTTCTTAGTTGTCAGAATAGATTCATCAAATACATTGCTGTCTCGAGCCTTCTTCTTCTCTTCTTCTGTGACACCACTTTTGAAGAGTCTCTTCAGTGATGTCTACTCTATAGAATAATTTCCCTTCTTCAAACTTAACACGTCCTCCAATCTTCTTGTTGAATTCTGTCTGTTGCTGCTCACTGACATTTGACCAATCGATATTGTCATAAGCATAGTAGTTTGTTACTTTGGTCTCAGCCATACACCTACGAACCATTGCTCTCTTGTTCTTTGCTTTTGAATCTGCTGTTTGATAACTCATGCTGTGTTGTACGATATCTCTGCTGTTGTTGATGATCTTGTTGCTTTTGTTTGTATTATCGTAACGGTATTGTCTTGCGTTGCGGAATCACTGAGTTTATTGAAGTTCATTGAACTGGTTGAAGGTGGAGCCTCAGCCTTGAGATATTTGAAGGCAGTAATTGCCTTGACATTGTAAGGCACGACATGATTAAGGGTGACTTCACTTTGAATCCTGGTCTACAAGATGAACCATTGTTCACTCCCCATGGAAAGTTTACCACTTGGACAAACAAGAGTATGAGTAATGCTATCAGGAGTCTCTCTGCAACTATTGGCAAGATGTACTCTACAAGATCAATGAGATCTGGTCTGGTTGTTACTTGTCTGTTGGGAAACAGAATTGACAACAATGGAGTGTTTGATGATAAGGTGGCTGATACGCTTGCAACATTTGTTCACTGGAAGAATAAGGAGAGTCTCAAACCTTATGATAGATGAATTACTCAACATTTCTCATCCATCAATTCATTACAAGAACCATCTGAGAGAATTGAACTTTGAGTCAATTGGCTAAGGATATGGGAATCTTAGATGAGGACGCTCCAATTGCTTCTGTTGATGAAAATGCTCATATTATTGATGTTGACCACATTCAGTCTATCATCTATCCTATCATGAGTGCAATAGTGATAAGCCAAAGAAGTGGGCTCCAAAGACTAGAAGACTTCAACCTCCAAATTACTTCAAGGATTATCATAGAAGTCTTGATTCCGACTTGGATAATGAAATTATCAATGATGAGAGTGGTAAGGATATTGCTTGGCTTGCCTATTGGAAAAGAAATTGTTTGAAAGAGGCTGAAACTGCTGAGTGCAAAGTTTTTATTGGCCAAGGATCAACAGTACATTCATGAGAAGAAGAGATAGAAAGGTGTCTATTGAAAGAGTTTATGGTGCTACTTCTCTCATCATAAAGTTCTATATCGATGAGAAGGCCCAACAATTTGTTGCAGAGAAATTGGCAGAGAAATTTAAGAAGAGAGGAAAGTTGAGTACAACTCTCGTTTTGAATGAGGGAACTTACAAGAGAAAGGTAGGTGTCCTTGCAAAGAAGGACGAAATTGAAGCAAGGTAAAGTACCAGAGACTCAAGAGAGAATTGGATGAGCAATATAAGGGAGTAGTAGAACCTGACAGTGAAGAGGAGTATGATATTGAGAAGATTGATCTATCCAGTGATAGTGAATAAAGTTCAATTATTCATATAGATGTTCAGCACTGTCAGCTAACGCTGCCAGTGCAATGATAGCTAGCAAACAAAACAGGATATATAAGGAAATAGCTCTCCTTAGGTTGGGGAATCCAGGATGTATCCTTAAGCCACAACTCAACCGAACTCAATTTTTGTTTTTACACTAAACTGTAAATTTCAACACTCTGGTACCAAATACAGCTAAATTCTCGGGTTTTCCTTAACAAGACAGGCAGAGTTTCCCATCAGTGCAAGGAAACTTTTTGATCAAGTAGCTAATGATGCTGCCATCACAATGAAAGAGTTACCTCTGTTGTAAGAACCCGGAGTACATCTAGAAGTTAAGGACCACTGCAATCAAGTAACGAATACCGCCATTATGGCAGAGAAAAATGGAGCAAATATTGTGTTGTACAGCAAAGGTCTCTTCTTCGGCTGGAGATGATTTTCTAAGTGTGGTACGCAAAGAGCATCTCGCAAAAGTCCTGATTAGATGAAAGAACCATGTGCTACACGACAATGGGCATGCCACAACAAAGTTTTATCCACACACACATACGTGTTGATTACACAAAACCACCACCAATATTAACAACAATCGAACATTATATATGTTGCTGTTGATAAATAAGTTGTGATAGCCCTGCATTGATCATCAATACTTTTAGCTCAAGGGTCACTGAATCAAAAAGACTCAGCCCTGTCGCATCTACATGTTTGTGAATAAAAATCATCTACAAAATTATATAGATGGATGTCCCGCCTACAAATCAACTGTCAAAACTGACCGTTACATATTCACACAAAAATCACCAAAACAACAGCAAAAGACCTCTTAATCAGCAATGACAAGTAATAATGAAATTCAGGATGTGAGGAACGAATTAGCAGCTGTACGAGAACTCCTTGCACGAATAGACGCAGAGAAGAATCAGCAGAATGAAATTATCAGAACACAACAACAACAAATTATTCTACAACAACAAACTATTCAGCACCAACTTCAACAGCAATCAAGCTCTGGTTATATTGCACCACAACATCAACCACCTCCCACTGTTAACAAGAAGAAGAACTATAGAGGTGGAAAGAAGGGTCGTAGGCTTAAGCGTGCTGCTAAAGATAACACCATTGCTAATGTTGAATCTCTCATGCTCGAGAGAAATTTAACTACATACGGCAGGTACAAACTTGAAGGGGAAAAGATCTATTACTCTATTGCAAAATATGTCAATAAGATTATAGTTAAACCAGGTTTGAATGAAGAACAACTTGCTAGTCTGAGTACTGCTTCCTCATTTGACAGTAACTTGATGGAAAAGATCGTAGAAAAGATTGGGGATGACTATTATTGGATCCCACCTCCAGAGCAACGAGAACAGATTCTTCATCAATATCATTCTTCCACTCATAGAGGGATCAACGCTGTCAAGAAAGCAATACACAGCGACTTGATTATTTGGGACAAATTAGATGTGAGTATAACAAATTTTATACGTGTTTGTGGTCATTGTGGTGATGTTAAAGGTAATAATATCCCAGACCAGCCTCACAGAATAGTAATTACAGAGGACAGCATTTATATTTGGATCTCACCTTCATGTCCAAAGATAATCGAGATATTGGATTGATCGTTTTGGTTGATCATTTAACAAAACATGCTTGGGTTGAAACTATTCAAAATAAAGAGAGCAGCAATGTTGCTAGATTTCTTGAAGATGTTTTTGTGGATATTGGTTTGAAGGAGGTGGGAGAAGGTGATCAGGCATTATATGAGATGAACGTTAGGAGCGATAATGGTGGAGAGTTTATTGCTGCTGCCGTTGCTGAAATGTGCAAGAAATATGGAGTGAACAAGAAGGAGGGTCCTTCATATTCACCTTGGGTACAAGGAGCTGTCGAACGTTTGAATCAAACGTTAAAGAGAAAGCTGGTTGCTCTTATGTCTGCAAACAACACTCAAAGGTGGTCACAGTTTGTTCCTCAAGTAGTCAGTGAATATAATAATGCTTTCCATTCTACTATTAAGATGAAACCAATTGTTGCCTGGAGAATTTGCTGGTGTTCTGATCCATCTTCTGAGCCATTGGCGAACAAGATGCAGAGGTTGGGACACATTGATATAATTAGAAAATGTATTAGAGCAAGAGGGGAAGCAGCTAGAGAACATTACCTCAGAAAGAATCCAAACATTCCCAGATTCAAAGTTGGTGATATAGTTCGGGTCAGAGTACCTCAAAAGTACCGATCATCCAGATGTTACTTGTTTGGCCGTAAGGGTGTAATTGTTGATGAGCAATTAGGTGATGATGGACTGAGCTTGTACCGTTACAAGGTGAAGTGGTTGGAATCTGGAGGTATTAAACCATCACAGAAACCTGGAGATATTTCACCATATATTGAGGCCAGAGATCTAAAGACCTTCTATCTGGGAAATAATGTGTTTGTTGAACCAGCAACAATGGATGTAGATGATGATGGTGAGGTCATTTACGATGAAGGTGATTATGATGAAGATGATGAACATCCAGTGCCACCTCCAGTGTCACATCCACCAATGTTACCACCAGTGTTACCTCCTGTGTCACCTCCACCAGTAGATGCTCCACCAGTGTCACCACAAGTGATTAATGATGGTACACTAGTAATTAGTAGAAAGAACAAGAACAAGAAAAGGAGAAGGAAGCCTGACAGTGAAGAGGAGAGAGTTCACAAAGCTGCTAAACATGCTTAGTCTAGTGATTATTGCGTGCTAGTGTAAAAAATAATGTTGATTGCCATTGGTGTTGTACTTTCGTTGGTTGTGTTTTTTCTATTCGGTGCGGAGTTCCAACTTCGAACTTGATTATGTAGATGGTGGAACTTGTTTACAAAATTATGTAGATGGCGGAGAATCTACATTATGTAGATGTTACAAGCCCCACATTGGTCACTAAAATATTGACTCAGAGGCCACTATCATATCATGATTCAATGTCACGATTTGAGCATATGCATTGGTTGCCACTTCTCTGGAGTCCGGGACTCACGTCGGGAAACCTCTGGACTCGTCGCCGTCTAGCATAAAATATAGGAAACAATTATACAAAAATCAACTCTTAGGCCCCCGTAGTCATGACTTTTCTTACGGGCCACCACATATGAAACCCAACGGAAATCACATGTTTGGTCTGTAGTTCCACAACCACAATGCAAACAAACCGAAATGTTAAGTTGAAAATTTTAAGACAAAAACGTACGAATACACTCATCGACGTTCTTTTGGTTCCAGTCCAACCAAGAAGCAAAAGAGCAAGAAGTTCAGAGTACAAGCCATACCTACCTGACAGACCCCTCAAAACAGAACCTCATCTTCCTGTCACCACGTTGCTGCATTAATTACTGTTTGAAATCATCAATTTAACACCTGTTTCTTTTTCACAGAAGTAATTCTTTGGTATCACAGAACTCAATCACCACGGACCACTCATCAAGGCAGAGGGATGAACAGGATTTTAAGACTGGATTCTCAACCACTCCATCAATTTTAGTTTTTTTTGACGCCTTCTTGACATTAGTTTTATCACCTCTTTGGCTTATTTTTTTTGGTTCCGCTGTCATACAAAACCTGTCATCTCGTTTAGAATCGTTAGAACTTTGATCGACAGTGGAACTGTATCACCTCTGATATTCTAATTGATATTGAATGTCAAAATGCATCCATCGTATTATCCACACCACGGGAATTTTTGTTTCATTATTTTTGTATTGTTGGTTGGGTATTCTGCTGTTGATGTTAAGTAGTATCATTTAATCATTATGTAACTATTTAAATCTCCAGATTTTTAGAAATCGACTGTTCACTCATGCATGGTTTAGTTGAGAATTGGAGGAATCATTGTACAATATAATGCATACAAGAAAATTATGGTCAATAGTGTCACAGTTTTTGATTTGGACTAGAATTCTTAGTCGAATTGTTGGCAATTGTTTAGAAGAATGCATAAGTGAGTCGAAAGAAGGATCAATAGAAGCAATAATAATGGACTAGCTGCGGTCACTATATCATGTGGAGCAATTCTCGGTAAAGACAACCTGAATGAGTTGTAAATTTTAATTGCATCGTTATCTCCCGATTCATCCGGAATTTGTTAAAAAGGTGATGAGAAAATTGTGACACTCTCCAGATACTGAAGTTTAGTCATTCCAGCTCCATTACTTTCGAGAATAGAGAGGAATAGATGTCCAAGACGAGCAGAACAGCTCCTGTATTTCCTGCAGTAGCGTCCCACTCTTAAAATCATAGGAATTGAAAGTAAAGTTGGTTGTTCTTCTTTCACAACAAAAGAAACAAGAACATGTCAATCAACCAAACTGTATGTGTAACTGGAGCAACTGGATTTGTAGCTTGGAATGAAGCATAGGCAGTTGGCAGGATAGTTCGAAGATAACATTGTTTTTTTTCTTCATAATCTTAATTTGAGCATTTTAAAGGACGATAAGTACAATAAGCACCATCAATAATATCTGCTATTATTTTTTTTGCGTTTATGAGGTGTTGTATCGAGTTGACCGCAATTCGCTGATTGCAACATGCATTTTTTAAAGGTTCACAAATTTACAATTGTAAAGGCATTTTGGAATCCTCCGATTTTACAATGAATTTTGTGTCTTGAGGTAAACAAAGAAGAAGCAACTTCTTTCTTGATCAAGACACCATCTACCATATAAGATAAGTTTAGCTATTTTGGTAAATAGTGTGGTAGATACCATTTACATATGTATCGTTCTTACATGGATTAACTCTCTTCTATTATCTTCTGTCGAAGAATGTAGTTCAAGCGAAGTGTGACAGATCACACTGACGATTCAATCCCACAGTCCCCAAACATCCTGATCTGAGAAGCAAAAGATTTGTCGCTCCTGCTATATGATTTGAAAGCAATTTCAATCCTTCCTCCAAGTGATCTTTTGACACTTCTCACAATTTTTTCAATTTTTTTCTCAATTCAATCTTCGTTTCTGGGGACTCATCTTTAATGAAATTGGGACTATATAAAAGATTTTTAACAGATCCAAACATGAATGCAAGTGTGTCTGTCTTACTTTGGCATGCAATATGGTCCAACGGTTTTGGTCAAACTCTTCGTCCGGTAGTGAAGCCAAATTTTTGAGTGCTGATTTCAGTCACAATTTCATTGGTGTCGAGTTTGTAGAGGACTGTTTGTAACCATGCTAGGGTTTTTTAGTGGAATTATCAGGACTCACTTGAGCACTTAATCTTTCGCATTGTTCTTGAAGTGTGGATAGTTCTATATTTCTTGGTTTTTCTTTCGGAGTATGTCTTTGGCTTCCTTCAACTTACTTTGAAGTTGTGTGTTGTTCACCTTGACCACTCCCCTTCCTAGCCCGAAGTTGGTCTCAGCCATCTGTGTGGTCACAGGATCGAAGTCAATCCCATCATCATCCCCAATCAGCAAGAACATCATGTTCGATTTTTTTTTTCGACAAAAAACAAAAAAAATGAGCAGCGTTGATGTAATAGCAATTCTAACTCAATCCAATCACACACCAGTGTCATCTATCCCATAACCACCCTCTCAAACTACGACCCTCTTCATCATAATCACCTTCACAACAGCCTTCAGATGTTTCTGAAAGCAAGTCCTCCAAATCTGTCAGAGCCAACGCGAGTGTTGGTTCACTCAAAAAACGTAAGGGATATGTCAAAATTTCATCTGAAATATCCAGGAAATTGATTGGTTTTCATTTTGCTTGTGATGGGAATTGAGAGAAATTGTAGGAAATGATATTATCTTACACAAGTATTTCCTCAAACAAAACTTTAATCGGAGAATTCGCCTCGGTTGAAACTAAATACCGGTACCTGTCATATCCGCCAATGAAAAGCGATTTGTCGATCATGTAGTAGCAATGCCATCGATTGTGAATCGTTTTGGCCTCAAGAACGTCAAATTCCTCGATGATGTGCACTTTGTGTCAAAGCAAGTGGAAAAAAACATTGTGTGTGGCCAAGAGGGAAAGAGTCTCTGTCAGGAGATGGAATTTGAAAGAAACGTTCACAAATTTGTTGATGACCACGTCGAACAGTAAGGTACCATTCGCTGCATATATTCGACCAGACTCGAACACACAGTATGATTATTCATTGCTGACTGTATTGCATCCAAGACATTGACGAGAGGAGATGTGCTTATCATGGATAATGTCTCGGTTCATGTGTGAAGGGATACGTTTGAATTTGCCAAACAATTGAGCAGGTAGGAGTCAACAACTCCTGCTACCAATGTACAGTCCCGAGTTGAATCCTGCGGAACTGGTGTTTGCGTTCATCAAGAACACTCTGAGACGCAATCAGGATGGCTCTATAACATTGGTGGAGGATATCATAGGTATCCTCACCAAACTGACACACAAGAGATTGTTGAAAATGTATCGTCATTGTATTTACCGCCCAAATGTTTGTAAATAACCTTAGCCTTTTAATTCTTGTTTTAGATTTTTTCTGAATTGAACCACAGACTCTTGTTTCCTTTTTTGTGCGAAAGGTACAAAGAACAATGATATTTAGATTCATCCACATTTTTCGGAAAGGTTGGACCACAAAACCCAGGGAGCCACATTGTGTTTTTCAACTTCAGGTGCCTAGCACCGTAAACCGATTGCTGAAATGAAGTTGAGATTGCACGTATGACTACATTTAATTAATTGGTCCTTAATACTTCGATTCCGGATAGCCTTGGATTTTCAATCTTTGCTGATACTACAATACTAATCAGACCGGTTGAAATCTGAATTTGGCTAGCCTTTATCAGAGCTCGATTACCACCAGGAGCTTCTTTGAAAATATCGGTGTCCACAAATGAAACATTCCCATTCAAAGAGATATCAAACACTCTAGCCCCAACCGACATTGTACCTGTGAAAGTTTCTGAAAAATGTAGCCTGACACTGTAGAATCCATTGATTAAGGGTATGGAGTACATGATCGATCCAATATTGAAGCGATAAGTACGATATATAGTCGGATCCGGTGTTCCAGTAATAACAACTGAATCTACAATTGATCGTACTGATCCTTTTGCAGTATCAAGGGCTTGATCTGATGCCCATGGATTTCCCTCTGAGTCTATATAGCTTGGACCTCCAACATTAATTCTGACTACGGATCCGGCTACAGGCGGTGGTGGCGGAGTTGAAGGTGGAGGAGATGGTGGTACGGATCCTGCAACGATAATCTCAATTGCTGATATTTTAGGATTTTCGATGATATGACTGCATCTGATTTCAATGGCTCCAGTTACTACAGAGACTTGGATACTTTTTACTAAGGCTCTGTTCCCTCCACCAGCATCTTTAAAGATATCCACATTTGCAAATGCAGTTACCCCATTAATAGCAACATTGAATACTCTCCCACCAATGGTCATAGCACCAGAATAAAACTCTGCCAGATGAATAGTAACTTGGTAGATACCATTAGCAACGACGAATGAAAATATTTGGTCTCCCGGCAATGGTTTCCATCGTTCTGATTGATACAATGGGATCATATCTGTATTCGACATTGGTGCACTTGATGTAGCTACAACTCCCTTGTTGGGATCGGAACTAGGGCTATCATCTGCCTGCCACACATTCCCTCTTGGATCAGTAAACAAAGGACCACCACAATTCAATCGAATACTTGAACCTGTAACAGGTGGTGGAGGGGGTGGAGGTGGCATTGAAGGTGGAGATGGTGTTCCTGATCTACTAATAGTCAATAGAGCAGCTGAGTGAGGTTGTATATCAAAATGAAATGATCCTGCACTGGATTGTATGCTTGTACTAGTAAAAGATCCTGATGGTGTACCTGTAGTTGTTCCTGCGAAAGTTTGTCCTCCAAAAGTCACTGCAGTGGTTTCAGCCATCGAAGGAGCTGTAAGTACTACTAATTGTCCAACTGTACTGTACAACGTTGGTTGTGATAGAGTGATATGAACTGGAGTACCTGCCGAAGCAGAGATATCCTTATGATTCACCATAATCACCAGAGTTCCATCTGTCCTTTCCACTCCCCATATCTTAATCAAGGAATTGGTTGAAATCAAAACAGGATTCAAGAGAGAAGCACCAGATCTAGTAGCATAACTAAACATCATCATGGCATAATACTGTGGCATGACCCGTGGATTTGGATTGACCCCTGTTGGATCGATTATGATGGGGCTGTAGGATGAAAATCCTGAGCCATGAAAGTTAAGACCTGAAGCACCCAGAGAAGCGGCAGAGAACATCCAATCTAGAGACCATAGGGCACCAGCAAACGAATCGCTTGTGCCAGGAAATCCTTCGCATACTATGTTGTTCGTTTCTCCCAAGAACCAATTAGTATTTGCACGATCAGCTTCGCGTGCAATCGATTGAAAGATTGCAGAGTTTCGAAGAATTGAAACAGAGGAATCGGAGAGAAGTTCACTGATTGTTGGACGTGGTCCGCACGCTGATAATGGATATAGGTGGAATGAGAATGATTTGTATCTGGAGGCTTGAGTGCTTATCAAATCAATTGAATTGGAAGGAAGCCAAGGGCAGCAAAAACTACCTCCTTCAAACCCAGGTACAGTGGGTTCAGTGCTTCTAATAGAATCAATGTACATGTTCGTCTCACTCTTGAATTGTGTATACGTATATCCACATGGTCGATAAGAACATGTAGTATAGAGATCTGGTTCATTCCCAATCTGGAAGGCGAGGATTTTTCCATAACCTAGAAGTGATTTGATCGCTCGAACTTCATCAATTGCATAAACAGCACTGTCTCCCCTCGCGAAATTTAACCCAAACACGAACTGCACTCCAGTACTATCAGACAGTCTATTGAGTGCTTGGAAAAGCTGGGGGGTTATGTCATAAGTTATTCTAGGGGGATTTGGAACACCATTAGGATCATACCAAGATCTATCACTACTATTACCTCCAAGTCTGATTCTAGGGGCTTTACCGGTTAGATTCTTCAAATTGTTGAGAAGTTGAACGAACCATGGTCTAGGTTGAAATGTAACTGGATCAAAATAGTAGAGGATACTACTAATCTCAATAGAGAAACCTAAGAAGCCAGGTCCAATGGAATAAGCCCTTGTGGAACCTGCAGCACCAATATTGGCTGCAATATTCATCTTGTTCGTCGCATCAACGTTCACTGAAACATCTGATCTCACATGAACGATCAATAGAGCCAGAGTAATGAGTAAAAAAATAAGGAGTGCTTTCATTTTTCGTCGTGTGTGGAATAGACCATTATCTCATCCCATCACAGCGTGATCTCAACTGAACAGTTATGAAAAGTAAAATAAGTTGAAAAAGAGATGGAGTCGTGTTGTATTTTAGGCCGCACTGAATCAGTGATTTATTCCGAAATGAAAAAAATGATCTGTCCGAGTTGTTGGACGAGAATGGCGCGCACAGCATTGAACAAATGATTACCTTTCCCTTTTTCCATCAGTCAAATTGACTGTGTACCCTGATCTGCAACAAACAAGGATCTGAGGCGCCACATGAGATCCATTCGATCTTCTTGTTTCTGACGCTAAAATTTGTGATTCTTCCTTGTTGACAGTCGCTATTTTTGTTGGATGCTTGTTTGTCATCAATGGCCATCTGTTGAATGAAGATGATCTGATAGACGGATGTAGCTCGAAACTCCAAACTCATCTCAACGCTTAGCAGTTGCTTGTGGTGAGCACCAGACGATTGTCTTCAAGGCTGAAGGCTTGAATGATACTTCAGCAGATAGTATCCTTTTGAAAAAACTAACAAAGGCAAGACAATTGAAGCGATGACTGATATCGATTTTGTATTTGTGGAAATCTAATTATGAGTATACATTGCCTTCATATGCTACTTATTGCCTGTCGGTCATCAGTGTGCCTGTTCTTTGGTGCATTTATTCATTGAAGATGAAGCACTTGGTGCACACTCATTGCTGGAAAAATTGTATTGAACAAGTAGATTTCATTCCACTCAAAGTGGTTTTATTAACAAACATAACGAATAAGTACGAACAAAGAGAAGAGTATCAATAACCAATTTCTCACAACCCATGTCACCTCTTTCCAGGATAAGTGTTCGGGTTGATCAGATTTTCTACTCTTTAACGATTCCAAATCTTTGCATATACGTTGTCTGGTTGTCGAAGGTTCGATGCTGTGATACAGAGACTTTTTTGCAGCCATGTTCTTGCTCGAGATCTGAGGAGTCGTCGCCCATGAGTAATTGAATTTACCTCTCAAATATTCCGAAGAAATGACATCATAAGCGTCATTATGCGCCTTCCTGGTAACAATAGTAATCCTTGGAACAGTAGCATCCTTATACACTAATAAGAGCTCCCTGCCTTTTCGAAGGACATCTCCCTCATACAAGAGTCCAGGTACGTCCACAAAGGTTAATATTGGTACGTGGTAGTCGTTTGCGAATCTAACGAATCTGGCAGTCATAGCACTGGAATCGTAGTTCAAAACTCCTGCAGTCTCACAAGTCTGATTCGCGACGATTGCTACCACCTGTCCGTTCATTTGAGCAAAACCAGTATGGATATTCCTAGCAGGATCTAGCATTAGTTCGCAGAAGTTTCCATCATCTACAATCGATCGGATAATATTCTTCATATTATATGTAGTATTGGGATCTGGAGAAATTATAGAATTCAGAGTGTCATCCCTTCTTGTTGTTGGATCAAAATTTTCAGTCTCCTCTCTTAACGATGTTAAAAAGTGGATAAACTCTCTTGCACTCTTCAGGCCGTCAATATCCTGTTCGAATGAGAAATATGGCATCTCTGGTTTGGAACTAGCTGCCATATCATAGCCATTCTTTACCCTGAAGATAAAAGACGAAGAAGGATGTAGACTGCGAACAGCACCTAAGGATGGACCAAAGGTCAAAGAAATTAGAGGTACTTCGCCAGAGACCGACATATTTCGTCCGAAAAAAAACGGAAGTCCACTTAAGGAGCTTTTGCCCTCTTGAATACTTGTGCATCGAAAATCATACAGGCAAACAACAGGTGTTCTGATGGCTCCTGCATCCTGGAAAGCATCCTTCAGTTGCCGAACATGTTCCTTGGATACTCTGGTCCCAGACACTGAGAGGTAAACGATCTGTATAGCTCGACCACGAATCAGAGTTTGGCCAGTAATTACAAAATCTTCATCATTATCTGACTTAGGCAGTGTCTGAGGAGTGAAAGTATCCTGATCGCACAACAAGTTGATGCGCTCGAATGCCTCGGGCACATGGCTATTCTTTGTTGAGTTTGATGCATATTGTTGTTCCTTCGATTCTTCTATATTGGAAGAAACAAAAGGAGGCTCGACAACATCAGAAGCATTCTTTACAGTTTCAGTGCAGAAGAATGCTTGTTTGGACATTTTAACATGGGTTTTATTGGCGAACATGGAACATCCCCTGGACACATTGGATCTGATGACCAAACGCGTTGGAAATGCATCTCAACGACTGGCGCAGCATTCTTTCTTTTTTTCTGTGCTTGGCCTTGGATGGATGGAACTAAATGATGAGTTCCACCGTTAAGACGGGTAATCCGTGCCAAAAACTACCAAAAAGATGAAGCGTGCGGCCACCCAATCCAACAAGCAATCAAAGAAGGCTAAACAAGATTGCATGTATGGGATGCTAACCACAGACCAAACACTGGATCGTCTGTTGTTTGGAGGGATGAAAACTGAGTAAAACTTACTGTTGGACAGCAAGACATTGAACACATAAAATAACTCCAACCAACTCGCACATATCCTATGTCATTCACACTCAACCATCCAATAAACAATAAAATTGTAAAATCTGATTACTCCTTCTTTGTTTCGCTTCCAGCAAATTCTGGAAGAATCACCAAAAAACTGTTTCCGCGATCAGCGGATGTTTTTCATCCCTTTTTAGGACCTGATCGAATAAAACCTCGTATAAATACCCAAGATCAAGAGACATCCAAGAAAAAGCAGTACCAAGAACTTTTATTGAGAGTCACGTCGTGATCAGCATGGATCCACGTTGTGCAAGAGTATTCTCAAGATCAAACAAGCAAAAAAAAAGCACAATTGAACAACCATCATCATGTCGGCTGACATTTCCAACAATTATTCCCAACAAACTGTACAATTAAACAATGGCATCCACATGCCAATCATTGGTCTCGGTACTTGGAAGAGTGAATCACAACAGGTGAAGAATGCTGTGCTTACAGCAGTAAAAGCAGGGTATCGGCACATTGATACGGCAGCCATGTACAGGAATGAACCAGAGGTTGGTGAAGCCATTGAAGAACTGATTAGAGATAAAGTTGTGGAAAGAAAGGACTTGTTTATCACAAGTAAATTGTGGAACACACATCATGCAAATGTGCGTGAGGCTTGTCTCAAAACATTGAAGGATCTGAAGCTTGATTACTTGGACTTGTATTTGATCCATTGGCCAATGCCATTGCGCAACGGTGGATTAGATTTGAGTGGCGGTGATACTGGATATGAAGCAATGAATGATAGCAATGAACCTATCAAGGTTCCTTTAGCTAAAGTTCCATTGCATAAAACGTGGCCCGAGATGGAAAAGTTGGTTGATGATGGACTCGTCAAATCAATAGGAGTCTCCAATTTCAACATTCAGAGCCTACTGGACTTGTGGACCTATGCAAGAATTTTGCCTGCAATCAACCAAGTGGAAGTTCATCCCTATTTGAACCGATATGAATTGATTCGATTCGCTAAATTGTTGGGTAATATTACCACGACTGCCTACAGTCCATTCGGGTCTGGTTTAGAAGGGAATGCTCTCAACGATGACACCATCGCTGCGATAGCTAAAAAACACAACAAAGACCCTTCACATATCATTCTGAGATGGTCTATTCAAAGAGGGGTGGTTGTTATTCCCTAATCAGTGCATGACGAACGAATCAAGAGCAACTTTGAAGTGTTCGATTTTGAATTGTCCCCACAAGAAATGGAAAAGATTGACAACTTGAACCAGAACAAGAGAATTGTTCAGGTGAAAGGAGCCTTTGGTTTTGACATCTTTGCTTAGGTGCTTTCATCGAAGAATAAACCCCTGTTAGTTGTATCGTTGTCGTTCGAATGAAGAACCAAATTGGGTGAATTTCGTTTTATTGGGAGGGGGAACCAGTTCAGACGTCATCTTTCACTTGTACGATCCCCGTGGAAACATCCCAATAAAACGAACATTATTCAAACCACACAACGAGATGAAGACTTTACATTTGGTAGTGATCTTTGTGCTGTATGGGTTGATGTGTTGTTACACTGGAATTGGGTGTTCAATTGCGAGTGCCCCAATCATCTCTTGCAAAGGGATAACTAGCGACGCAAGCACTGTCTGCTCTTCGAATGGTGTTTGTGTGGCACAAGATACATGTGACTGTGGAGTAAACAGTCGACGTTATGGAAAATGGTGCGAACATGTTGGATTGAAGAGAAGATATGTTTTCAATCGGGTGATATCGTTGCAGAGTGATGTTCGTGGGATTACCACCTCGCCCAGCGGTACAGCTTTGTACATTTCTGGTCATTTAGATGGAACTGGAGGGTTTTTGACTAAATTGGTACCTTCTGGGAACACTTTTATGACAGAATGGACATCAAACATTATCAACCCCATCGATACTGCTATGGGTACAGTCTATGGTATTGAAGCGTCAGAAAATTTAATCGCAGTTGTAGGCACTGCAGCAAACAGTCGAGCAACAGTGCGTTTTGGCAATGCTGCGGAACCCAATGTGACGTGTGATTACTGTGCTTATATCGCACATTTTAATGCTGCTGGAGTAGCAAGCTGGACCTCTCACGATAAAGACCTTATGGTCGACGTAGCCATGAACTCAGAAAACTCTATATTTTCAATTGGTCGCAAGTCTCAAAGAGCGAACATTTGGTCTTGGGGACACGTAGGTAGTGACCCATTTCTTTTTCATCTGGGTACAAATTCATATGGACTGAGTATTGCTCCCACAACAGATTCTCTCTTTGTAGCAGGCCGTTTTACGGGAACTCTCTTCTCGCATACTGCAGTGAATCAGAATGGATTTGTTGCTAGGTTATCCTCTAGTGATTGGTCACCAATTTGTGAGCAACGGTTTGGAGTTTTCAATCAAAATTCAGCTCAGGTAATTCGCCTATCGAAGAGCGGTGATTCTGTGTTTGTTGCAGGATATTTCAGCAACCAGGCCAATTTTGGTTCTCTGCCAGCTGTATCTGTTGGAGACACCGATATCTTTCTTGTGAAGATGGACATGAATTGTCAAGTAAGATGGGTAAATACTGCCGGTGGTCAAGGCTACGATATTGCCTCAGATCTCGATGTATTGTCAGATGGAAGTGTTGTTGTGACTGGTTGTTTCAGTGGATCAGCATCCTTTTCCTCTCATGAAATATTTGCTGGTGTTGGAGAAGATCTAGGTGGATTCATCGCCACATATTCAGATGATGGAAAACTTTTAAACGTCATCACAATAAGTTCATGTAAGAAACCTGGTGATGATGATGTTCTAAGCCGAGTTCATGTTAGCGGGTTGGATAATATCTTTGTTTCTGGTCGAACACGGGGGTATGTTGAGCTTAATAACAATATAACACTTCAAGATCAATCATTCTTAGCCACCATGGTTGAAGCATCTTGCTTTGGAATAATTTGGACTGATATAGATACAGTTTGTGCTGGACACGGTGAATGTGTTGAACTCGATATTTGCATGTGTCATCACGGTTGGGGAGGTCAGGATTGTGGGAATCACACATGTAACAACATTTTATCCTCAAGTAATGATGTTTGCTCAAGTCATGGATCATGTGTTGCTCCTGACTCATGTCAGTGTGACCAGTACTGGTCTGGTGATCTCTGCCAGTTTACTACGTGTTTCGGAGTAAACTCCTCCCGATCCGACCAAGTTTGTAATGGAGTTGGCCTTTGTGTTGGTCACAATAATTGTTCATGTGGAGATCACTGGAGAGGTGATAACTGTCAGTATGCCATATGTGCAGGATTGGCTGCGAATGAGGATGGGGTTTGCTCAGGACGTGGAAATTGCTCTGTACCAGAAAATTGTACATGTGAGCTTTCATGGACAGGTTCTAACTGTGAGCACACAATGTGTAATGGGATAAGTAGTGCATCGAACCAGGTATGCTCCAGCCATGGAAATTGTTCGAGTTTCGACTATTGTGAGTGTGATATCGGCTTTTCAGGTGATAGTTGCGAACACAATGTGTGTTATGGTGTTTCAGAGAATCACAACTTGGTTTGCTCAGGAAAAGGTAATTGTACCTCACCGAACCATTGCGATTGTGTGACAGGTTATTATGGCCAAATCTGTAATTTTAGTATCTGCCATGAATTCCCTGAGACGAATCCCTTTGTGTGTACAGGACACGGGAGCTGCATTGCACATGATCGTTGCTCTTGTTCGAATGGTTGGTCTGGAAGTTCGTGTTCAATTCCCATTTGTAATGGAGTTGCAGCTAACACAACAAATTCTTGCGGGAAGGAAACTTGCACTGGACCTAACAATTGTGTTTGTTTATCCAATGCCATTACTCAACCAGAAAATTGTCAAGACCGTATTTTGCCTTCAAGAGACACTATCTGTAATTTCGGGCCCGAGAGTTTTGTTGTGAAATTACAAGAAGCAAAGTTGCCGAGCAATTCACGAGTTGTATGGTCGAATGCAACTAGAGTTGCTATTCGCTTAGAGAACGGATTGATTAACTTTTATACAGGAGCAGGACAATCTTTAACAAAGAAGAAATCGATTGAATCAGGTGATTTAGTTCATATCAACGTTCTCAGTCCCTCATGGCAATCAACTACGATCACTAGAGCGACTCGTATTAACAGTTTGTTTCAGGTTGAAGAATATGATATCCATAACATCTTTAATGACAAAATCGAACCTTTGAGAGGAAAATACAAGTTTCCGAAACTCCAAGATTTTATCCCAGTTCGATTATTCGAATCAAAACTAATAGGGATCGCCAAGATAGCTAACATTTTGGATATCGGCAAGCTTAACTTTGATGGTTGTTCTCAAGTTGTAACTGTTCCTTCATCGTTGAGTGGTTGGGAATATCCTCTGTTTGTGTTATTGGAGCTCAATTCTGCTTCGCTGTGCGTAACTCGTCTCCTATCGTTTGGTATGGTGAATGATGGAGCAACAGAGGAGGCTACCTTTATACCTTATTATAATGGAATCATCATGAAAACAATTAATACGTCCCTTAGTAGGATTATTATTAATCACTTTGATCCGTATGAACTACTTCCCACATCAACAACTCCGATCTTGCTGAACATTGATCCTATAGTGTTTCCAGACATTGAGGCCCAAATTACTATTGATGAAAAGAATAGAATTTTGTTAATTGGAACGAAGGTGTTTCCTTTACCAGGATCCAACATCAAAGAGACAGAAATCCCATACTTAGCATCGTTGAATTGTGGATCAAATGGACACTCAAGAAAGTTCCTTCGCTCTTTCTATGTTGCAGGGCATAATTTCTATTTGGTGTCCAATACATGCATCAACACAACGACCAATACTGCAGCAGAAACAATGCTGATCAAATTCGACGGTGTTCATTTCGTGTGGAACTATATTTTAAATATCCCTCGTCCCCATGATGGAATTGTCGATTTCTATGTAGATAATGTTTTCGAGACCTTTCATCTCCTACTGAGTAGCGCTGATCAAGATGATGTTCTTTATTATATTGTCCAACCGAACAATTGCCAATATAAAGACGTCGATGAAGGAAAGAACACAATGAGAACAGAGACCAAATGGAAGGTCATTGTTTCGATTGCAGTACCAAGTGTCAGTGTCATCGCATGTTTATTCCTGTCTCTAGTATCAGCTATTTTGTGGTATCTGAATAAGCGAAGAGTTCAGAGAAAGAAGGATTCAATGTTACATGAGAAGCTCTTGAATTTTGAACTCTCATCAATGGCTGATGATGATTTAGAATCGCAGAGCACTCAACTGCTATCTACGATAAGAATCGACATTGATGAACTCAAATTTTCTTCTAAAATTAGTGAAGGTGCGTATGGCTCAGTATTCCGAGGTATTTGGTATAATCAAGATGTTGCAATTAAGAGACTGAAAGTTGAAGACGAAGATTCATTTGTCAGAGAAGTGTCTGTGTTGAACTGCCTTCGACATCCCAACATTCTAATGCTCTATGGTTTTAGTGTAGATCGCAGAGATCAAAAATATATTATTACAGAGTATGTTGATGGAGGAAGTCTGGATGATGCTCTCAGCAAAAGACATTTGAAGAAATTTGACGAAAAACTTCGTGTTCTCATCGATGTTGCTCAAGGAATGACATACCTTCATTCAAGAGAGAACAAGATTGTACATCGAGACCTCAAGCCACAAAACATTCTCATGAAGAAGGACGGTACGTGCAAGATTTGTGACTTTGGATTATCAAGGATTGCAGATACGTCTTTAACCATTGGCGTAAGTTATGGTACAATGCAATACATGTGTCCTGAATTGCTGCAACAAGAACCATACGATGAAAAGTGTGATGTCTATAGTTTTGGTGTAATGATGCACGAGGTTTTCACCCTCGAAAGACCATACTTGAGCAACAGTTCCTCCTCTCAATTATTTGCGAATCAATTTGCTCTTGGACTAAAGGTAATTCAAGGCCACAGACCATCCATCCCAGAACAGATCACTCGAGTTGATCTACCTCAAGACGAAAAACACTATCAGCTCATCTCTCAATATTTCACTCGGAGCAATGGTCTGGAACATGACAATATTTCCCCAGAAATGATTGCCACTCTGGTTCGTCAATACTTTGATCTCTGTACTCGTTGTTGGGCTCACCAGGCAACTGATCGACCCAACTTTGAAACCATTACAACAGTCTTACAAGAGATTAGCCATCAGCTCTGAGAAAACGCCAAGACATAATCGTAAACATTCTTCAGAAATATCGAGAATATATGCAATCATCGAACATCTGTACTATGGTATTATCAGCTCTACACCACCAAAAGAACAATTGGACGTCCATTCATCCCTTCCTCCATAAAGAATTCACCGACGTTCTTTTCTTCTAGTTGTTCCTGAGAAATGCCCGTCGGCGCAATTCCCACCATTAGACAGGCTGTTCGAGAGCTTTTTAGCTTGCACCATCGATCAACAACAACAAAACCTATAACGAAACAACAACTAACAACCAACAGATCAAAAACAATGCAACGCGCACCTGCTCTATTTGTTCCTCATGGTGGTGGTCCATTACCCATCCTAGGTGATCCCTCACATGCCTCTCTGACCCAATTTCTCTCCAAACAAGCTCCAAAGCTCTTGTTCTCATCGAACAATAAACCAAAGGCCATTCTGTTGGTGACTGCTCATTGGGAAACATCTCAACCAACCATCTCAAGCAACTCCAAGCATGACCTGTACTATGATTACTATGGTTTTCCAAAAGAGTCCTACAATATCAAGTATCCTGCTCCAGGTGAGCCTTTGATTGCCCAGAGAACTTTTGATTTATTAAAGCAAGCTGGATTTTCTCCAAAGCTAGATGATAAACGTGGATGGGATCACGGAGTTTTTGTTCCGTTGAAGCTCATGGTGCCCGATGCTGATATCCCTATTGTTCAAATGAGTGTTTTGTCGTCTCAGGATCCAGCTCTACACATTCGTATGGGTAAAGCTCTGGAACCGTTGAGAGATGAAGGAGTGGCCATTGTTGGTAGTGGCTTATCTTTTCACAACATGTCCATTTTCTTTAGTGGCGGTGGATCAAGAAAGGTATATGGTGCAGAGTTTGATGAAGCGTTGACTGAAGCTTGCATCAGTCCATCACAAGAAGACAGAGAAAAAAAATTGGTGGAATGGGCGAATATGCCAAAGAGTCACGAGGCACATCCTGTGAACAAGGCAGAGCATTTGATGCCATTGTTGGTGGTTGCTGGAGCAGCAGGTAGCAACAAGGGACAGAAAGTGTACCAATCTGAACTGATGAATGCTAGAGTCTCTGGTTTCTTGTGGTAAGAGATTGGAGCACGACCATGTAAATGTAAAATTGTGTAATTAAGTATTTTCTTGTCCAACATTTCAACGGAGTGACGAACACCTTTCCCGATTTCGAGCTTTGTGTTATCGGTTAGGCATTACCTAAGAAGGATGTCTGAATTCTTCCGAACCACAGCTTCCAACCTCAACTTTGAAGTATGTGCGATTCAGCCCGATGGTTGACCAAGGATTTTGAAGAGCTGACGTTTGTTCTGTTTCACCCAACAAACAATTGAAAAAACAGTATCATGAGATTAACAATTATTCTATCATTTCTTCTCCTCTTCATCACCTATGTGCACTGTGTTGGATATCTTGAAGTAACTTATGCTGGTCGTTCTTGTACATCTGGTAGAGGTCCAAGAGAGCTCCGGTACGAAGATATGAACTCTCTCTCTTGCAATGTAGTGACTGAAACTAATTGCACCACTTCAGAACGAGTTCCAGGGGACTATCAAAGCAAATATACAATTTGTGCTAGAAGCCCTAATGAACTTCCACCTCTTGCCGGGAATACCACCGCGTACTTTACCTCCATTGATTACACTGGTCAGCAATGCGATGGAGTAATCAAAACGCTACGTTACATTTCAAGTATAAGCAACAGCTGCATTCCTACTAAGACTACAGGAGTGTATTACCGCCATGTTTGTAACAAGGATGGAGAAATGACATTGACTTCCTGTTCTGATTATTATTGCACTAAGTGTTCAGGGGTTGTGACACCACCCAATGGGTGTTTCGAGACATTTATGGGAAGTACCATGTTGGGATGTACTGCTGGAAGCGGAGCCACTCAGATGACATTGAGTGTTGGAGTTTTGCTGACAGCTCTTTTGTGCTTCTTATTCTAAAACTAAAGAACGATGCTTTCAAGATGAATGCTTAGAATAAAACACTACTTTGTTGATGAATCAAGACCCATTTGTGCAGTTGGGAGAAAGATGTATCTTATCTCGTATGTTCGATGGTTGAAAGCAAGTTGATGCTTGTCTGTTCACAATACTGTAAACAACTACGTCAGCTGAACCCTCTAGTACAAGCTCCTGAGAGGGAATGTGTAAAAATTGCGTAACAAGTACTTGTTGAAACGCGATTAAGAAATCTGCCAACCGACATTTACAGCGTGTACCACTGACCATTCAGATCAAAAATTGTCTAACATGAAATTCATAAATGGAAAACTAACCATTAATATGGGAAGATCAGTCATGTATCAAGTAACCGGAATTCTCCTCATACAACTTCACAACGGTTCTACCTTTTGAGTGTGATACAAGAAAATCGGAAATCAATTAGTTGAGTAACGTATTCTGGACATTCTTGCACATCGAGGGCGAGACTGTAGAACTTTGGTGTCCGGTGAGACAGATATCCACCGAACTACAAATGAGTGCACTTATCTATTAAAGCTTTAATAAACCTCACGTTATCATCATTCTGGAACGAGTGATGGAACACAAGACTGGATATACATCCCCCAACAAAATCCACACCAACCACATTGAGATTTGAATTTTCTCATTTGTGCCAATCGAAGCGATCGAAGCGTCAATTTTCCGCGACCTTCAAATTCGATTCGGTCGCGCATTCCTTTTTTGTGCATAGCTCTTGACACGAGAGTTCTCGTCTCCGTTGGTTGACCAGAGTGTTATTGGACAGATGATGGGTAGAGTAATGTTCACACGAGAACTCTTGCCACAACGTACCTCTCTGCCCCACATAACTGTTCGAGGATTGCGTACGAGTTTGAAACTCAAAGCTAACTAAGAAACAATAACACAATTCACTCTACATTAACATGAAGATTCTCATCATACTGGCATTGCTGCTCTTAGTCACCTACGTCAACTGTTATGGAAGACTTGAAAGAACTTACGAAGGAAAAGTCTGCGGTGGCACCAAAGATCCAAAATCACTCTGGTATGAAGAGGTAAACGCCGGTAGTTGCAGCGGAGTCGGAACAACCAACTGCACTACATCTGAATTCCCTCCAGGAGATTTCCAAAGTTCGATCGCTACATGTTCAACAGGTGTTAGTGAGCTTCAATTGTACGTGAGCAACACGAGCTACTACTATTGGACTACTACATCATACGCCAATGAACAGTGTGACGGAGCAATCAAGAGCCAACGATACACTGGAAGCATTTCTAGCTCATGTGTTCAATCAAAGACTGCAGGAAAGTATTACAAGCATGTTTGTAACAAGGACGGAGAAATGACTTTGACTTCTTGTTCTGACGAGTGGTGCAGCAAGTGTTCAGGAGTTGTGACTCTCACTCTTGACTGTGTAGCAACACCATATGGTAGCTCCAAGCTTGGATGTACTGCATGCCCAACTTGCGCAAACGGAGCCACTCAAATGACTGTGAGTGTGGGTGTCTTGTTGCTCGCTCTTTTGGCTTACTTGTTCTAAAATGTAAAGTAAAAAAGTGCAAACGTTTTCTATTGTTCATCTTCTCCATTCTTCATTGCATCTTCAGAAGATGCAAGTTGTCAATACCAGTCTAATCAAGCAGCCCCTATGGAAGTCCATAGCGTCTTGCAAACAGATCAGAAATAGGGCAATTTCTATAGTAGAGTGTCTACGTTCATACAATGGTGGAACCACCTCTTCCCATTTCGAATAGAGAAGTTAAGCACCATCTGGCTGAGTTAGTATTGAGATAGGAGACTACTCGAGAACCCTCAGTAATGTAGGCTTTTTTAGTTGGTTCGAAACAAATTTTGCGCAACAAAATCTAAACTATGGTGCAATCAGGCGTTATGAATAGGCTAGGTATTGGATGGGGGCTCTTGATATTCTTCATTTCTCTTGGCATTTCTGCCATAGCTTTTGTGATGGCTTGTTTCCTCAATGCCAAACGGAAGAAGGTGTAAGTAGTGCTCATGATTCTTCTTAAGAAATGGTTCGAGCTAATCCATATCATTCCTATTAGTTGCTGTTGTAGCTTTGGCTTTCTGCTACCTCTAATTGTGTTCCTATTCTTCTTGTTGGCTCCCAAAGCTCCACTCGCAGCTACAGTTAACACCAATCTGACGGGAGAGAATGATACGGTATGTGCGCTTTTTGGAATCTATGTGCACTGGATTGGTTCATGAAGCTAAAACAGTGAGTATCAAAAGGAAAGGGATAATCACTTCTTCTTTCGACTGTTTCTCATCATTACTTTGTTCTTGGCAGTGTTGATCAATGTGATCATTTTCATCAAACATGTTGTTTTTGTACCCATCTACGCCAAGCCTTTGATTACCTTTAAGACCAAAGAGGATTAACAATTGGAAGGTAGTCAATACATCTTCAGATCAGATGGTGATCTACTCATCCATAATCGTAGATGATCTTTGTAAAGAACTGCGCGAACTTGAAGCATCAAGTGCATTTTTTTTTGAAGGAACAGATTCTATTTTGAGGCTTCGTAACCAGGTTGATTGGCTATTTCTGTAAACGCGTTGTGTGACACAGAACTTTTCCTAATCCACACATCCTTGGATCCATCCAAAACAACATCAACAACACGTGAATAACACATCACATTGGAATACCGGTAGTAACGCGCAAAAATCATGTCAACCCTTCAAAGTTCCAACAGCAATATATTTGAAACCATTCTTAATCATGCTTATGATCTTGTTAATTATCCTTTAGAGGAACAGACTGAAGCACTGGAAAAAGTGTTTGTTCTCGTAGGATCCGATGTACTATCATCCGATATCTACACCTCTCGAGGAGTTTCTGATGAGATTAATTGGGCAATTTTGTCCGATTATTTACAATGGATCAACCAACAATTCGATGTCTTCTCGGGAGAATTTCATTCTTCACATGTGGAATTCGCCAAAATGCTGTACCGTTTCTTCGCCACCATTTGCTTGGCTGGTGACATGTCAGAACCAATGACACAGAGTGAGTGGAATGTGATTGTGAATGAATTGAACAAGAATTGGATCAATCGAAATGATCGTAGTGCTCAATATGGACCCATCTGTAGTTATATGCTCGGATTGTATTACAAGGAGATGGCAAGCTTTGATGAGTCTGCTTTGCAATTGTCTATTGAATCGT
This sequence comes from Tetramitus jugosus, assembly GCA_937625935.1. Lineage (NCBI taxonomy): Eukaryota > Heterolobosea > Eutetramitea > Acrasida > Vahlkampfiidae > Tetramitus > Tetramitus jugosus. The sequence goes on along the minus strand of OW569392.1, from coordinate 290,766 downwards.
TTGAGAAGTGCATCCATAATTATCCAAGGTTGATTGGTGCGTACTTGAAACTGCTAGAAGTTCAAGAAATATTGGGCTTGTATCAAGAAAATGTTCAACTGGCAACGAAAGCTCTATCGGTTCTCAGTGACTCAAATATGGAAACGATGAAATCTACGATTCTCAAGCATCGTGCACTCGCTTATTTCAAGTTGGGCGAGAAGGAACAGGGAATGAAAGATTATGAGAGTGCTCATAAGGCTGCAGAACAAGGGACTCCCACAAAGGAACGATTTGAGCAGAAACTCGAATCGTACGTTCTCAAATCAGCCACTGTATAATAAAATTGCATGAAAAAGCATGTTCACACATCACACTCCTACAATTTCCTTCTGATTGGCTGTATTACGGTTGCTGATGCCTGACTACAGCAAATCCCCAATATCTTTGTTCATCTGCATAATCTCGACAGCTCTTTTGGAATCTCTGAGTGGTGCCCGTTGCATATGATCGATATACGACACGAGAGCCGCCTCTGTTCGCTGCACAATTCCTCTGTGTGTGGCAATTTGAATCTTCTTTCCTAAATAGTCTAGCAAGGCATTACCATCGAGCTTTCCTCCTAGAGACAGAGACAGGACAGAAGTGTGCCTAGATCTATTGTTGTCAATGACTTCGAACGTATCTCTAGAGTAAAATCTCATGGGAACAACATTTGGAGGAGTAGCCTCCTTGGGAGGTCCTGGCTTAATAATGACATAGTACGTGTCATCTTTGGGTACATAGACTGTTGAAAAACAAAATATGGATCTTCTCTTGGCAACCAATGGGATTAAATGATCATATTTGAATACTAGAGAATTCAGCGATACATCATTTGTGTTGTCTCTCTGCTCCAAAGTATCATTGTTAGCTCTAACGAGCTCGATATCATCAAATTTGATCTCCCCTAGTACAAAGTCAGACAAGAGTCCGCATTGAAGCGCGGTCAGAACATCTCTAGCAGGACAATTGTAAGTTACCACTCGTTTGTATGTGACGAGAGGCCCACACTTTTTCTCTAACGCTGGATCGCTAATCTTCAAGCTACAAGAGAATAGTAACATGGATTGAACATATTTGAGATTGTAATCAACGCTATCAATCAATTTCGAATCTACACCATCTCTCATCACATTTCTTGTCATCTCAATGTCCCTAGCTGAAATATAATTTCTTTCTTCGTCTTGAATGGTCACCAATATTTGTTTCAATTGAGTCTTGTGCACTGCTATATGCTCCAGATCAGATAATCTCCTGTACTTGGCCTTTACAAACTTTTTCCATTCCGGGCTGCGAACAAATCGAACAAATGAGTCCCTCTCTAAGCTATTCATCACAGATAGATAGGCAGGTCTGAAAATTAGAAGTACAACATCGAAAATCTCAGAATCCTGCTGATTCACTACAGTCAGATCGAAGGTAGTCTCATCCGCTTCCTCACAAAACATTCGAACTGCATCTCTCACACGTTTGAGTGTGTCAGATCCGACATTGATCTGCCTAAAACTCATTGGATCAATAAAGGTATCATACATTTGCTTTACAAATGTCTTGGCTTGGTTTATATCTGTTATCGTAATGCTTGTTGGCCACTTTTTGTGTTGTAAACTCTCACACAACTCAAAAAAATCAAAGAGTTCACTGTTCCGCTCCTTGTGCATGTACTTTTTGAGTTGCCCTCTCGCCAGAGGATCAGCCAGAACCTGATCAAATAGAAACTGGTAGTTTCGGATATCAAACTCTGTCATTCCGCACTTGTCGTTTGCTCAGTTTTTTTTCAGATTTTGATGTCAAATGTCTTTTGACAGTCACAAGATTACTCCGCTTCAGACATCATTGTCGATACCATTTGCCAAAGTTGGAATCTTCCGTGGCTCTTGAGATCCAACAAGTATTTTTAAAGCTCAACATGTTCGTGTTTTATTCAGAGGATGGTGTTGTTGATTTATCTCTCGAGGGGATCAACCTCTCGAGAATGAAACACGTTTCTTGGATGCACGTATTTTTCCCCGCGACAACAAAAAGAAAAAAGCAACACCAGAAAAAAAAACGAATGCATCAAAGCAAATGACACCCTCTCACCTCCACCATCTTCACTCACGAACCTCCTCCACCACCACCACCACCATCCTTCTCCTATCACTACTACTAACTACCCTCTTCATCCACACTATCCAAGCATCATCAGTCATTGAACAAGTGTTCATCATTAGTAGACACTGTGATCGAACACCAATATCAGATGTAGAGTTACCCATGGATCCAATCAATTGGACATCCAAATTAGGTTTGGCTCAGGGTCAACTCACTGGTCTCGGTATTTCTCAATGCTTTACCATGGGTCAGCATTTACGTTCGCGGTATTTATTGCCCGAGTCGGAGAATCAAATTTCCGGTATTACATTTACAAAATTTGATTCCGAACAGTTCAAATTTACGAGCACGTCGGTGGATCGAACCATCATCTCATTGAACGCAGTGAGTCAAGGATTGTTTCCTAATGGAACAGGATTGAACAATGACTTGTCCAAACAACCATCATTGAATGGTGATATTTCATTAGTTCCTGTTCATACGATACCTGAACATGAAGATATTTTGTTGAGAGGGTTTGAGAGGTGTCCTACGATTGATGATCGATTGAGTAATCTGTATGTGAGCAAGGATTTCTTACAATTGCAAAAAGAACAGGATCCCATGATGCAACTTGTGGCCAATGTGACTGGTGTGAAGATTGGAGACTTTAGAGATTATTATTGGGTGTATGATGTGTTAATGGTTCAAAAGAGTCACAATTTGTTGAATTTAAGTGAGTTGACGAATCAGGAAACATGGTCAAAGATTCAAAAATTGGGTAATTTGGTCAATTATCAGAAATTTACGAGAAAAATTCAACAGAATTTGGGTGCTGGTCCATTGGTTCAAAGAGTGCTCGATTCTTTTGAAATGTTGATTGCCAAAGAAAAATCTCCAAAGTACATTCACATGTCTGCTCATGACTCTACTCTTGAATCGATATTTGCAACGTTGGATATTGACGGTGCTCATGAGGAGTTGCAAGGTGTTCCACCCTATGGTTCCCAGGTGATTTTTGAGTTGCACAGAGATACTGAAACAAACAAGTATAGTGTGCAAGTTGTGATTCGATTGGGATACAATGCAGATTTTGTGGCTTATCCATTAGGAGGAAAGTGCCCAAATGCTAGTTGTGCCTGGAATCAATTCAAGAGTCAAATGAACTCAAAGAGTAGCTTGACCGTTAAAGCTTGGTGTGATCGTTGTGGCAATGACTTTACATCGTATTGCACGCAACACTTGTTGAACAAGAAGAGATCAGAGAACACTGTTCTATTGATCTCATTGCCTATCACAATTGGAGTATGTGCCATATTCATGGCCGTTCTTTCTGTTTTGTTCTTGAGACACAGAAAGAACTACTATGCCGCACTTCCATAAAGAAACTCGTTGTATTCGTAAGAGTCTGATTGTAAATAATCCGCCTGTCGTAAGTTTGCTACCAGTCAGACGGGAAGTTGGACACCCGAACTCGACAATCCACTTTTTTCTCGACTTGCCCACTCAATTCTTTTGTGAAAGAAACCAACAAAACAATAGCAAATGGCCCAACCAGTATGCATTAATGATCTCAGAATCGGTGGTCCACCACTGGCCATCCACAATGATGATGGAACGACACAAGAAATTTCCATGGATCACCTGTGGAGATTACTGTATCCTGGTACAACAGATGCACCACAGATAAACCAAGCCGTAGCTCAAACCTTGGAACAGTATGAACAACAGTGGGGTGTCAATATACCAACAACTCTCAAGACTGTCGCAAGTTGGACAAATATTCGTTATGCTATTTGTCACGCCTTTCCCACAAACAATGATTTCTGTGTTCCTGGATCTTCCAATGTTTACTATCCAGATCATGTCCAACATTGGCACTTGGTCAAACAGAGCGTTGTCTCCTCGGTCGCGCCCGATATGACACACATGGTACGATTCATCAATGAAAACCAAGGATGTTGTTTCTGGTATGCTGCGTGGAACAACAAGGACGAAAAGTGCAAAGTTTACGTTTCTTACGACGTGCTGCCTGAACAAGGGAATAACACCAATGACAATTATGAAGGGGGCGACCCATTTCTGACAAGTGATGATCTATTGACATTCCTCATTGATTACACACTCGAAGGAGGCAAGTGGTATCAACAATATGGTCATTAATTCGGAATACACGGCTCTTCGTATGAAATAAACTGACAATTAGAATTTCTCCTTCATCGGCAAAATTCATTCCGCCAAAAATCAAAGAACAAAAAGAAAGAAGATGACGGCTGGAAGTGTGTTGCCACCTCAATTCAATTCATATGAAGAATATGCAGAAGCGCTTGTTCAATTCTTGCAACAGTACGAACACTTGTTCAATTTCTTTTATTATTTCGATGAAGACCATTCGAAGCGCCAAACAATTTCCCTCCAGGAAGAAAACGCGCCAATAATTACTCCGCGGGAGGATCAATCTACAGTTGCACAGGAGGACAAAGTCGTCCTTTTTCTGGTGAATCAACATTGGGAAAAACGTGTGCACAGTGAGTGGCGCAATTACTTTGCAGAGATCCATGAAGTTGCAAAGCAAGGTTCCCATAACTCTGCTTCTATGGAACAGCTCTTCCAGTTCTTGCTTGACTTACAATCGGGTAAAATGGAGGAAAGCTCCATTTTTACTCAAATGTGTCCAACATCCTTCATGAACTATATTAAAGGATCTCAGGAACTAAAGATGTTTAATCCATTGTTACAAGATGTGTCTGATTCTTCTATTGCTACTGAGAGTCAGAGCAATAAGCTTATCAAGATGATGAGACTGTTTGGAATGAATGACAAGAAGAAGCATGAGATTGAACGGTTAGGCAATGCAATTATTGAGTTTGCACATGAGTCCAATTGTCAAACTGTTGTGGATTTGGGTGCCGGGCAAGGTTATCTCTCTCAGTATATTGCCTTTTGCCAAGAGAATCAAGTCACTGATCAGAAGGAGCGAGTGAATGTGATTGCAATTGATGGAAATGAGCTTCAAACAAGTGGATGTGATCGAAGAACTCTCCAAATCAAGAATAAGCTTGAAAAAGAGTTGGACAAAATTGATAAGCAAACAAATAGTAGTAATGATCAAACTATAGTAGTTGCTAATTCTACTACGACGCAACCAGTGAAGAAGAATGCAACTGTTCATTCAGTAACAGCGCATTTGAATTTAACTATTACTCAAGATGAATTTATCGAGTTGCTCAAACCGTATTTAAATAGTGAAACGGAGCGCATTTTGTTGATTGGTTTACATACTTGTGGTGATCTTGCAGCAACAATGATCAAACTCTTTTTGAAAACAAGTGCAGTTTCATTAGCAAATGTTGCTTGTTGCTATCACAAATTATCGGAAGATCCAGATTATTTCCATCATGAGTACTCCTCTCCAGATTTTGGCTATCCAATGAGTCAATTTTTGAATCGTCAACAGTGGAAACTTCCACTCAGTGCAGGAAAATATTTGGCCAGCAATTCGGATCCAATGTTCTCTGATTTGAAGGCTGCAAAGTATATGTTTAAGATGCACAGCTATCGCGCAGCACTAGAGTTATATTTATTTAAGCAAATCGCACCAACGTTCCCAGAGTCACATTTCAGTGGTTGTATCCGTCCTCAACACACAACTAGCTTTGGCAAGTATGCCATTGCTGCTATGAAGAAAATGCAACCAAAACACGATACTCATCCATTCCATGATCCAACTTACAAGACTCGGTTGGACAAACGTTTGCAAGAGTTGTTTGCTCAAGGTGAAGACATTTTGATGGAGCAGTTAAATGATTTCTACAAAACGCTGAACCCTGTCGCTGATGACATTTTACCGGAGGTCCAATGTTTTGCGGCAATCAGGCAAGCTCTATCACCTGTCATAGAAGCTTTGGTGCTGGTTGACAGACTGCTGTATCTTCGGGACCAAGACTGTGTTAAAACGGCTGACTTGATTCGTGTCTTCCATCCAAAGATCTCACCCAGAGGTGTGATTCTGACAGCTACCAAGAAGGATCTCTCATTGGTGTAATCCTAACAGTACGAAAAAGAACAACCGTTGTCACTGTAGTTGGGCATGTTCCGCCTTGATGTTGTAAAGATAGAATCAATTCCGCAAGAATCGTACCTTTGGTGCGGTGAAGTTGAAGAATCGGGAAATTTTATGCGATCTTGAATCTTGTAATGGTCATTTATGGATTGTTCACAGAAATTTCTCGAACTTGACGAACAATACAACCACATAAATTCAAGACAATTTTGAAACTGGAAACAAAACAACAAACAAGTCACAACAATGTTGAAGAGAGTACTATCAAAGGGTGAATTATCTCCTAGACATGCGCAGTATTCCTCGTTTGCTGCCTCTGCTGCAGCCAACAGTGCAACATCGGTCAACGTACCACAACCATCCGTGGCTAATATCATCACACCAAAAACTCCCATCAGTCCAACACCAGTCAACTCAAAGTCAACCAATGCTTCCCTGTTCAACAACAGAACAGAAAAGCAAATATTGATGAGTACAACAGATCATTTGAAAGTGTTTAATTCAACCGAGAGATTGAAATCTCAACAGCAACGTTCTCCAGTAAGTCCCGCGAGCCTATCGACCGAGAGAAACGTGTGGAAGATTGTGAGTCAAATGTTTAAGGAGCATGTCGATGTGGACAACGACAATGAATTGAGAAGCAGAGTAAGGGAAGCAGTCAATGCAATTGTTCCTGGTAATGAAGCGAACAAGAGAGAAGACATGGTGCAAAGAGTGATGACTAGAATTGAAGATAAGAAGGATTTGATGGATCCTTACAGACGGCCTCTTCTTTTTGTGTAAATAGCAACAACGGTATGATTTCAAAAGTCATACGAAGTCCAAATTGTAAAAATAAACTTGAATACCACAAATGTTTTCTCAGATACAATCGATCTCGAAGTTTAGATGCCCACTCAAAAACTCTAACAGAAATGAAGAATAAGTTTCAACTAGAGTAACAAAACTCAAAAATCGCTTTACGAAGTAAAAATGTTCAATGGTGAACAGATAGTCTATCCCTTAAGATTGATTTGAATATAATCTTCGTCTTGAAGTACTGTGCCATAGAGACCAGTCGAACCAACCTTGAGCCTTGTCACCTTAAATTTACACTGTGGCTTGTATGCTTGCACATGTTGTGCGACCAAATTTTCTAAAATGGTTTGATTTTTAGTCGTGCTATAACCAACAGTCACATGTGGATCAAACTGTGAAAAGACGTTTGGAGAGCCATATTTCCGTATCATTTCAGTCTTCAATATACGAACATCCTCTGGCTGTGATTTTAACCAATCTGGAATAGTGCTTTTCGCTGAAGAATCAACATAGCGACTCGTCCTGTTCACAATTGCATCTGACATGTGTTGTAAGCATGATTCTATCTCTGCTTCCCACATGATATACTGACCAGAGAGAGTAACATTGGGTAGGAGATGAACCATACAAGAGTCAGCTATTCCTCCGTCTGTTCGATTCAGCGAAGCCAACTCTACTAATTGAGTCTTGATATGGGCCAATTCATGGTACTGGAAATCAGTCAAGTAAAGTGTTAAATGAGGTTCATACTTGTCAATGAACTCAATCTTTTGATGATTTGGCGTATCATACACTGTCAAGTTATGATTAATCGCAAGAACTTGCTCTGCACAAGCTAAAGACAGCGCAACATGAATGTTCAATCGGACTTTTTTCTGTAAATCGTATTTGAGCGCGAAAAAACGTTTAGCGAAAAGTAGGGCAACAAAGGCAATCACAAAAGCTTCTTACCTTCATGAATTGTTTTTGGCTGACAAATGTCACAACAAGAATCACTAGTGCAATAAACGCAACAAACAAGAGCAAAACAACCAAAAGCTTGACGATTTGCAAAATCCGAGAGCTTGCTGTTGGTGCATTATAAATTTTAGGAGTTTGTGATGGATTATAGGGTGATGATGGGTCTTCTACCAGAGGTTGCTGCAAGTAACTCTCCTGTTCATTGTTGGACATTGTTTGGTTGGCAGAATTTTACCGCCCGAAATGCTTCTTTGAATTTATGTCGGGTGTAAATTATGTCGTCATCGGAGAAAATTCCTTCCAAGTCCTTGTGGCATCCAATTGGTGTTGATCATTCGTTTACAGTTAAAGAACAATCATAATTGTTTTATAGGCTATGAATGCGAAAGGAGAACCGTGTCTCAAAGTCTGGCATACGATCGCATAACTTCTCAAACTCTTTGAGCGTAATTTCACCGCTGTGGTCAATGTCCGCTTCTTCGAATAGTTTTAAACGTGCTGCTTGTATGCTCTGAGAGTTCGATGGGTCACTGGCCATGAAATCATCAACCATTCTCGATATCACATAATCAATATCGTCTTTGTCTAATCTTCCATCATTGTCCTTGTCGAATATGTAGAATGCCACACGAATTTTGAGATGAACTGGGGCGTTTGGTGCAAAGACCGAGCACATATCCAGGAAGTCTTCGAATTCTAGAGTGCCAGATTCAGCTAAGAGAATAAAATCAGAAGTGTTACGAATATGTTTGATACTACTGGAAAATAAATGGTGCTTACATGCAAACAGTTCAACAATCTTGTCAGCAAAAGGGTTGTTCCGTATCGGTTTTAGCTCTAAAATCGTGTTTAGTTCTACAACCAATTCCTTCGAAGAAGATGAAAGTCCATTGGTATCCAACACCCGTTGACTATGTCTCTTATCCTTCTCTGCGAGTGCTCTGAACTTATGGTACAATAAATTAATCTCATTTTGAGTGAAGAATGATTGATTTTCGTACAATCTAACAAGTTCAAGATCCAAATCTCCTTCTGTTTGCTTGTTACCCATTGTTTGTTGTTCGGATGCTTACCGTAATTCAGATGTCGCAAGCGGACAAAATGTCAAAGATTGATGTCAGAACACAGACGCTTAGCTCAATGAATCTGTGTGAAGTGATCAGACTGCGCAGAGGGAATGTGTAAATATATTTATAAAGACTTGAAAAATGAAAACACACACCACTTAAAAGTGAAGAGTGAATTTGAGTACGACAACCAACACAATCGCCAGAACAACTGCCAAAATCAAAATGATCAACATGATGATACAAATCAAATTTCTGCTCCTCTTGTCATAGCCGTTGGCCTTCTCCAGATTGTTCGTACCTTCAGTCACATGAATCACAGTTCTTTCCACATTCTCCTCAATCATGTCCAATCCAACCTGTTGATGCTTCACAATCATATTCATCTCCTTGAACGTTTGATGAATATCACGAATATCCTGCTCAATTTCCATAATGTCATCCTCTCGTTCACCAATGATTTTTTCATTGTGCGCAATTTGATTTTCCAAAAAAATGTGTTCTTGTTTTTTTTTCTGGTAGTCCACAAGTCGCATTCGCTCTTCTTCTTCTCTCTGCTTCTTGCTCTCCATATTCTCCTGTTCAATCTCTTGAGCCCTCTTGAGCTGTTCCAGTTGATCCTTTTGTGAGAGAACATGCTGTTTCTCCTTGTGTTCTACTTGCTTGAGCAATGACAGGGCAGTGTTTAAGCTTTCTTCCATTTCTCTCTTCAATTTTTCAAATTGTCGCTTGGAACCAGTGTTTTTTGGAGTAGAGAGCTGTTTGAGTGTGCTTTGAGTGTTTTTGATCCATTGGGTTGTTTGCGAGGAATGTTTCTTAATGTCTGTTCTGAGCTTTCGATTGTCCTTGTCTGTGCCTAGCTTTGGTAATGCTTCCTCAAAAAATTTTTTGTCGCTTCGGAGATTTTCAACCGTAGTTTCCACCAATTGAGTCATTTGTTTAATGGTTTGTGCATCGTCATCTACATTGTGAGTACTAGTATTTTCATATAGATCTGTTGATGTGGTAGATGTGACTTTTGATGATTTGCTATTGCTACTGCTAGTAGTAGTGGTTGTACTGGTATTTGGTGAGAGGTAATCGAAATCGTCATCATCATCAGTGTTGGTTATGGGTGCAGCTGCTGTTGCGTTTTTGGTAAAGGCGTTGCCTGTGCGACGCGATTTGTTGCTCGTCTTGTTTGTGGATCTGTTGCTCATTCTTGTTAATGTGTTTTTTTGTTTGCAAGCAAGCGGCGAATTCTGTCTGTTCTTATTTTTGCGTTCCAAGTCGGAGTTTGAAGGTTGAAACAGCATCAGACACAACAGAGTTGCAAAACGGCAACAAACAATCCAAACCACGCAACAACGCCCATTCCATCGCCGTCCTCAAAAACCAAAACCACTGTGTTTTTTTTTTTTTTGTTCCATACAACCATGTGTGCTTGCGCAGCAAGCACACGATTGCTCATTTATTGACTTGTTTTGTGAGTGACGACCCGTAGGGCGTCATTCACTCTTCTTCTCTTGTTGTCCCCGACGGTGCACCTACAGGTTGGAATAATCACTCTGGTGAGTGTTTTGGTTGATGCCCTTCATCAAAGAGCGTAACCTTGTAGTAGGACCGTCGATGGACACAGAGCCATCTGTTGTTGTTTTCTTGTTTTGGGCCTTGTTGCTCATCAGATCACCCAGTGTGATCCTGGCACTCCTCTTCTTGTTGTCATTGAGTTGTGGACTCTGAATCTCCTTTTCGGAGTCATCATCCACATCCACAATGACTGGTTCGTCCTCAGTCAAACCATACCTTTTGCGTGCAGCAGCAAGTGCCAATGCAGCAATTTCCTTCTTCACTCTTGCGAACACTGGAGAAGTGGCATTCACTTGCTCCAGAATTTGCCGATTTTCAGCGCTGAGCTGTACAACAGGCACTGTTGGTAGTGGTGTTGCACTCCTTTGTTCTTCTGTCTCCATTAGACCAGGAGCAGTTCTTTGTACAACTTCTTGTTCCTGTATCGGAACCGGTTTGTTGCCCTCTTGACCCTTTGTCTTTGCCAATTCCTTGGTGAGTTCTGTGACCTGTCGACGCAGTGCGTCAACCACCGTCAGCAGCTCCTCGTACATCTTCGTCAATCTCTTGTTGACAGCCTTGAGAGGATCATGTGGTCTCTCGACGTATCGAGTGACCGTGGCCTTGACCTTTTGCTCTCCGCTGAGCACTGCTCGTGCATAGGTTTCATCACCCATGACCACGAAAGCAGTGTCACGCTTCTTGAGCACACTGGCAACCTTCTCAGGCCCCAGTAGCTTCTTGATGTCGTCCACTGACATGTTCTTCATGCCATGGACGACCACCTTTCTTGTGCAATCAACACTGCGCTTGGGTGCAGCAGTGCTGTTGCCAATCCTCCTCTCTTTGTTGAACAACTCAACAAAGTCATAGATGCGGTCATCCTTGACCGTCACCCATGCAACAAAGCGTTGCTGGCCTTTCCTCTTGATGACCTGGACTCGGTTGAGCCAGTCACCAAACTCCTCTCCTATCTTTCTTGCCAAAGATGACTGAGAGACACCATTACCGTTGCCAGTAATGACGACCTCTCTGTCACTTGGCCTAGAGCCTTTCCGTGCAGTGGTCCACACTGCATAACGGCTGTTGCCGTATTCCTGCACCAAATTTGTTGAATCACCAGACATGTGATGCCGTTTTCTCTGCGTTTTTTACCAAAACCACTGTGTGATATCCAAATTGGTGACATCCAAATATAGGCGGGTTTGGCGCAGCTGGTAGTCGCGTAGGTCTCATAATCCTAAGGTCGTGAGTTCGATCCTCACAACCCGCAAACACCTTTTTCTTGGTGAAACAAAGACAGAACCAACTTACTCTTATGAACAACATGGCTCATTATCTTGATGGAATGAGCTCGATTATTCAACGGTTTGAGCAGAGAATGCTCGAAACAGTTCATTTGTTAGGAAAAGGACTCAACGGTTCCAATCAAGAGTTCTCTATTGTGAAGAGAGCTACCTTAGGTGAGAAAAGTATGTTAAATCATCGGAACATCCAATTAGAGCTGAAAGAATTAGATGACTTAATTGAGAGAGCAAAATGGTTGGATCCTCGAGATATTCATGTCATGGAAAGCGATGATGTGGTCATTGACGACGGGCAAATGTTTTCGAAACTACCGCATAAGGCGATTATGAATATATTATCCATGTATCAATTGGATTATTTCATGTGGTATCCCTATTTTTTCGTTCATGATGACGAGAGATTCAACTCGAGGAATGAGTTGGTGTCGTTTGGATATTTTAAGTATGATCAGAGAAGAACAATAAGGAAGGTATTTCCTCACGTTATCTATGAAACACCAGTACTGCCTCTAGAATATCCCAACGATGGCAATAGGAACGAACAGAAAACGAATGAAATTGAAACACCTGACGAAAATAGTGCTAGTCCTTCATATGATGGTTATCACTCTGCCAGTATTGATGATCAACAATTTTGTTCAATAATCAGCCTTACATCAAGTTGCTACATGGATTTTTCATACAATCTAATACAGTCGCCCCAATTGCTGGGGATAAACAACATTATCGAGAAGTTAATACTCCAATACAATGACATCACTGACCAAGGAGTAGCATCAATATGTTCGAACCTCCCTCAAATCTCTCATTTAGACCTTTCTTCAACAGCCATTACGGATGAATCAGCCAAGTATTTTACCATCTTGAAACGGTTGAATTCTCTGATACTGAACAAGAATGTTTCTTTAACAGATCAAACACTTCGTTCAATATGCACAGGATCGAGTTTTTCTAATATTCATCATCTATCTATGAAAGGATGTTCAGTAGGAGACGAAGGAATCAAGTTTCTAACCTATTCACTGTTGACTGGTGAAAATCTGATCCGGACAATCGATCTCTCTGAAAATATGATTGGAGATGCAGGAATGGAGAGGTTTCTTCTGTTTATGTTGAATGGAAAACATAGTCATAGTCCAGACTTTCAATGGTTGGATTTACATGACAATTCCAAACTAACTAACAATGGACGAAACAACTTGGCGTTGTACTATCATACAGGACAAACTCGAATTTATTTACGTGATTTGTTGAGAGTAGAGCGAGCCTTGCACTTGATAAAACAAATATTGAACACTTGGAAGTATAAACGAAGCAAGAAGAATCTATGTGACACACATAAAATATTAGAATAATTTACTTAGAATTCTTCTTGATTGTGTTCCTCCAGCGAGTCTGTGCTCGCAACAGGATGTCCATCGTCATTTTGTGGGGTCACCTCAAGAGTTAGGTAGTATGGATTGTCAGAAGAGAAGTGTTCGGTCGCCGGAACTACTTGATTCTGTGATAGCTTGCCTAGTAGCTGATCATGTTCGATTGCTAGATTGTTGTCGACAAACTCGTCTATCCGCGCTTGCAAATCGGAATCTTTCGAGTTATCGAATGTTCTCAACTTTAGACTCGATGGAATTACTTCGTACAAGATAGCTCTTTCCGTGAGTCCTTTCAATTGGAATGTTCCTAATAGTCGACAAGAAACATAATCTTCGCTGGTGTTGAGATTTGTTGAATCAGAATCTTCCGAGAGACCACCCATACTTCCCCTCCGATAAAGAATATCCTTCCCACTTTTCGTTCTCCTTCTCTTTTTACCACTTGGTGTACTGCTATGAGATGGTGATGAGATAATCGAAGGGGTATCATCAGTTGCATCATCTTCCTCGAACTGCAACATATGGGTCACTTGTTGAAAAAATTCTTCAGTTATCAAGACCTGCCCTCCTTTTGCCTCTCCTTCACATCGCGCTGCCTTATTGACAGTGGTACCAAAATAGTCGGGACGTCTCGTGACTGGATCCAATATTCGTTGAGCCTCGCCAAAATGCAGACCGATTCTTACACGCAAACCTTTGTAAATCAATCTCTTGTATCGGTCGAATTGTATTCGGCAATCATACATCGAAACTAGCTGCGTAGACCAATCCTGGTCTAAAAGAGCTAATTGAACAGAACAGGCCCAATTAAGAGCATTCTCTGGAGAGGAGAAGGCCACCATGAAAGAATCGCCCTGAGTTTTTATCTCAAATCCCTCATACCTATTGATTAGTATTCGCATGGCTTGATTGTGAACTTTTAGAGCTTTCTCCATTTCTTTTGGATTCTTCTGCCATAATTTTGTACTACTTTGAACATCTGTAAATGCCACAACCAGATTGCCAGATTTAGGAGCATACATTGTTTCTTTCAGCCTTGAATATTGACAGACACCAATGGCAGCAACAATCATAATAAAAACTAGGATAGCGAATGCAATAACCAATACGATGATTAATGGTGTATAGTTGATCTTTGCCACCGGGAAGATGACGCCGCAAGTTTTAAATTCAAATGTATAAAGGGATTGATAGTCTAGGTTTGCAGGATTGTTGACCGATAAGAGGAAAACTTGTCTTGCGAGCTGATTACAACTACAAAAGGCTATAGATGCACACTGAGCATTGATTGATTCACATTTCTGACCAATAGGTCCTAATGTATGTCCTCCAATCGAAAAAGCGCCACTTGAGTAGAGATTGTCAAGCAAGGAGCTACTCGTTGAATCTCGGGACAACACATCGATCATTAACAGCCCTGTCATGAATCCATCAAAAGCATGAATCGTGAGCGGTGACCCGCTATCTTTCATCTGATAGTAATAAGTTCGATATAGCTCTGGATTTTTTTCCATAAGCCGAGCCTCAGAGAAAGAAGTACTCACTATCATTCGCGATCGCATGAAAGTTGAATCACTGTAATTCAAACTATGAATTACTTCACTGATGATATGCTCCAAATGTACATCGTATGGCAGAACAATCTTTGAATCATCAGAGGAAATGAGCTCGTGTTTGCATGCCGCAATAATGACATCATCACTCGCAAATATCACAACAGCTTTCTTTTTCTGGTGCGACTCTGATGAATCAGTAATGCGCCTTGCTGAGAACGTAGATTCATCAATGTACTCATAGTGGAATGACTTTCGCAGTACTGTTCTCATGTATTTAGAAAAAGCATTAAAAGCTTCAATCCAATAAGGGTCATTCGGTTGAACATAAACAACAATACTTCCACTGAACGTAAAAAAATTAGTAAGTAATGTAGCTATCGAAGCTGCTTCGTCTTTCAGGGAAGGTCGAACATGGATAAAATTCTTCACATAACTATTCCTAATCCGCGAGGAGCCAGTTTGAGGTGCTATTATCGGGAATGTTCTATTGGTAAGGGACAGTATTTCCTCGAATGGTGCGCTCTTTCTTGTTCCTATAATTCCTTCGATTTTATCTTGAGAAAACATGGTCGCCAGGTTGGACATGTAGGAAGCATCTGTTCCATTATCAGAATAGAATTTTAAATTCAAGCGTCTTCCGTCCAGTCCACCAGCAGAGTTCACTATCGAAAATGAAGTCAAGACGCCTTGATGAAATTGTACCTGAGATGAATCCGGATCTATCGGTGCGTCAGAACCGAAGGTAATAGGTGCCTTGAGCGAATCTACATTCAAATTGCACGTGAGTGGATGAGACAAGTGCCCTTCAGGAATAAGTTGAAACGCTCCCGAAGATGAGATATTGACCATTATTACTTCTCTCATTCCCTGATTACAGCAATTCATGATAGATCGCGTGGTTGCACTCATATCTGGGGGTCTGTAAGTTCCAATCAATAATGAACTAATTTTGAATTTCGCAGGAGCTACCACACCAAGCGAACTGCAACCATCAATATACGAGCCCAATGTCACTCCACCAAATGAAAAAGAAGAGATAGTATACAAGGAACTAATGAAATTACTTGCAGTTAGAGGAGTTGACAATAGAGCCATTTCAGAGAGAACATTTGTCACTAATTTGCCTGCTAAGTAACCCTCAAGGCTAGTTGAACTAACTGCAGTATCCGGAGAAGTTTTGTTCAACTGCTCCATAAACTTCATTATAGTTGGGATATTAGAATCAAATGGATAGGGGACAGCTTCTGTCATGAATACCTCATTTGTAGTACCATCTGCAAGTAACAATTTGGAAAAATTTGTTGATCCTGCAAAACTGATGGTAGCGAAGATTATTCTATCTGCATTTTCAACTCCCGAATATCTCACCAATCGTATGAACTTTGCTAATGGTTTAGCTTGACCAATCAAAACAACTGCCTCTGGTTTAGATGCGAGAATAGAATCGACAGCATTCTCTACATCTAAAGTACTTCTCAAATATGTTCCCAATGCAACAACAGAGATCCCTAGAGAATTTGAAGCTTTCATTAAACCATCTAACGTGGACGTTCCAAATGAGTCATTTTGATACAAGACTCCTATTCGAAACACCATCTTGTAAGTGATTAGATACTTTACCACTGCTGCTACTTCGTCATCATAGGACGCACGAATGTTAATCACATTCTTTAACTCTGAGAATGGGGATCGAAGTAACCTACTCCCTGAATAAGGCCCAATCAGCGGAATGTTAGCAGTTCTAATCATATCCAGTGATCCCAACGTTGTAGCAGTACCAACATATCCTATCAGCCCAAAAACCCCCTCTCGTTGAATGAAGTCAATTGTATTATTCGTTGTTTTAGCTGGGTCATACATGTCATCCAAAGAAATCAACTGTAAGACGCGTCCATTGAATCCCCCTATTTCGTTATATTCAGCAAACGCGCTTAGAATACCGGCCCTCATTGAATTTCCAACAAACTCTAAAGAGCCAGTTAATGGAGCACTTTGACCAAATATAATTGGAGTTTTGATCGAGGTTGGATCAGACTGGCATGTGCTCCATGACCAATACCCACTTGGAATAATACTGTAGGTGTGGTTTGCAGATAATTGAGTCATCCAAACACTACGAAGACCTTGATTACACTCACAATCGCCAGAGTCTGAACAAGAATCTCGAAATGGGCCATACTTTAAACCTCCAAAAAAATATTCACCAATATCATAGACACTCGCAATAAAATTGTCACGAGTGAAGACAGCTAGTCTTCGTAAAACTTCGATCACAAAATTGGCACTGAGGTAGCCCTCAAGACAAACATAATCCAACGGAACGCCAGGAAAATATTGAGTCATAGCGTCCCTAAAATCTCTGACAGCTTTCATGCTTATTGTCTCGGGAGAAGGAACGATTTGAGTCACATAAATATTCCTGTAATCCTCTCCAACTTCCTCAGCAAACAATGCAGAGCTAACGAAAGAGCCAGTAAAGAATGTGATATCAGAATTGTACAAGCCAGACGCTCTGGCAAGACGAATAAATTTTCCAGCGGCAGCATAAGTGGCAATCAGGACAACGGCATCAGGCTTGCCTGTTGCGATGGTACTTACTAAACCTTCAACAGCCAAAGTATTTCTAGGGAACTTTCCCTCACTCCTCAAGGGCACCTTCACACCTCGAAGAGCATTTACTAAACCATCATAACCTGCATAACCAAAAGCATCATCTTGATACATGATTGATATTCTCCGTTTCTGTAGTGTGTTGATGAGAAAATTTACCATTGCAGCAGTTTCGTCTGAAAGTTGGTTAATCTCACTTGTAAATATCATCACGAAAGATCTGAACAGAATGTAAACATACCTGCATAAGAAGCACGAATATTAAAAACTGGTTTCCGAAAGGGATATCGAATTGTGGCGCCTCCCGTTAGTGGACCAATAAAAGGAACTGAAGCATTCACAGTGTAAGGAATAACTGTCTGAGATGAACTAGTACCGACATAACCTATTAAGCCAAATATGGTGCTGTTCTGCAAAAACTGTTTCGTGTTGTCCAGACATGGTCCTGGGTCATATCCATCATCCAAGGTAACCAACTCTAGCGTGTGACCATTCACACCACCATTATCATTGATCTGTTGAAAAGCAGCTTGAATTCCATATCGCATATTGATACCTAAGCCTGCAGTAACCCCTGTGAGAGGACAACTCTGACCAAATGTGAGAGATAAAGAGTGAACCCGACCGACATTGAAAAGAATTGTTGCTGCAAATATTGTAAAACAGAGTATGTACAATCGTTTATCAACAATAGTTCTCAATCCCATTCTTCTCCCAATATTGTTGTTATTCGCACACGAATAGTGGTACGTCGGACCACAGCGTTTTCAACTCGCTGTTGGAAACTGTACGGTATAGCTGATTCACCGACGGAACAATTTTTTAGGTCGAGAATGACAAAAAAGGCTCTTAATTTAGCTCCGCCAGTACTGCACCCACCTGTGGATTGTTTCCGTGACCTGAGGGAACAACGCCTTCTCGCTCTCGTTGATGATACTCTGCATAAATATAATCGCTTGCGCATCGTTGAGCTCCGGTTTAAACTTCTCTTGTACCTTCATCATGTTCTTCAGGGGGTCCAATGCTTTGCCTGTTGACTGACCATTTGCCGAATTGGCATTGTGCTCAATGTCTGGAATGGAAGCGTCAGCCATTAAAATAAACATGTTTAGGATCAAATCGGCATTCTTCCGGAGAATGTTGTACGCGGTACAGCACAATTGTTTAAAGGTAATATATCCCTCGGAGTTTGAGCCTCCCATGCCTTCAACCATTTCCTTACATAACTTCATTGGTGGAGCAAACGGTTTTGGATCGCGACCGAGGATGAAACCAAAGTCAATGTGGAACATGTGGCCCTTAGGAGTGAGAAGTACATTGTCCAGATGACGATCACCAATACCTAAAATGTATGTGATCACACAATAGCCAGCACAACTATGAATGAAATTGAGACAGGCTTGATCGAACGAATCATCATCATTGTACTTTCGGAGGTAGGACTTGATATCTCCTTGAGCAATGACTTGAGAAATGGCGATGCTAGGAGAGACACACCTTACGAATCCATAGGATTGACCACACGCCAGTACCGGATAGGGGGTTAACTTTAGATCCAAACCATTTCTCTTGAGTAACTTATCCATGAGTGTGATGAGCTGGATAATGAGTTGATCCTGACGCAAATCATCACCAGTCTTAAAAATGGTATGATATGTTTCTCCCGTATGTTCCTTAAAAGGAATTAAAAGAGGACTCATGGCACTCTTGAAAATATTGGCCTTGTCTTCATAAATACCAGTCACGAGTGTTGTGGGTGATAGGGGTAGCGTAAGTGGACTCGAAGGGAACTTTGGTGAGATGCTTGACGTAAAGATGACATCCCAGTCCCATGGAGCTTCTCTTGTAGCCAGAATTTTCTTCAGTGCAACTACCTTCTTGGGTCTAATCTCCTTTAATTGCTTGATCGATTTACCGAGCTCCCTCAGTTTCTGAACAAGCCTGTGTTGTCTCAAGAGTTTCTCAAGATATTCCAGGTTGTTCTTCTTTAAAAAAAGACTAAACTTGTGTAGGAGCTCACTAAACATTGCACCACATTTTGGCCCCTCAGACTCCACACTCAAGTACCAGTAAAGATTATTGGCGATGACGAAATTGTTTGTTGCTCTCATAAATAAAAACTTGGCCAAATTGGAATTTTCGAGACCTGTTTGATTCATGAGAGACGAACCCTGAGAACTATCAATTTCATATCGCAATGCTTGCACTAGTTGAAGCAGCACATCCAATATTTCTTCATCTTCAGCATTGCGCAGTATATTTACTGCATAATCTCGAACAACTCCCACATTCTTAAAGAACCGACTGAGCAAAGCCAACGCATCAACAGTACCAATCTCTGCCCACTGTTCAATAAGTTTTGTTGCCTCTTTACTTTCTTTAATATAACCCCAATCAACACATTTTAAGAACTTAATCAATGCTCTCTTGTTTGATCTCAAATAGTATCTAAATCGCCACAATAGACTCTTCTCTTCGATAGATGTTTCGTGTAGAGGTGGATAGTCCAGAATTCGTTGTATTTTCCTCGTTTGCTCTGCGTTTGGTTTCAAATCGTGATCTGTTAGACCACTCGACAAACCAATCGACAACTTCAAATGTTTCTGCTCGACCAAGTTCTCCTGATTTACCTCTCCATCATCGATCCAATCCAATTGTCGCATGGTAAACTCGACACGAAATTGATCATTGCCCTTACTCTTACTTGATTCATATGGGATTTGTTCTGATGTAAAATGACTCGAGCCTGCCAGGGCATCAAATATATCAGGGGGAGACTCACGTGGTGATTCTGCCAATGTATCAATTTCGGTCCTTGACTCTGATGCCGACAGGGAATTCACATTATTCAGCTGCTGCGAGCCTTGAGAACTCATATCTAATAACTGACTATTCATCACAGGATGTTCAAACATTGGTAGTTCAATATTCAACAATAGTGTATTACACGAACCGTTTGTCACTCTTCGTTGCTTTATCCGTTTCATCTTCTGGAAAGTGTATCGATCAAGCCACTCGATTCTGTATTCAGATGACACACAGCGAGCCAACTGTTCAATCTTCACCAAATCATCGTCACCTGCACGTAGGTGAGAACTCAACTCTGTCGAATCCTCCTCAAACAAATTCAAACACACTTTAAATGGTCCAGTCTTCAATTTACCCTTCTTGCCGAACAAGGGAAAAGTAGCACTTCCAATCACAGTCTGTGTCATTGGCTCACTCACGTCCCAGACAATAAAATGTACCACAGTTTCCTCTGGTAGTTCATTGTACTTGACTTTAAAATGAATCCACTCATCCCACACTTTTCCACCTGCACTACCACTACCCGTATTCATGTTATTCTGATTATTCATGCCTGTGGCACTGCTACTACTATGATGACTATTACTACCACCACTCATCGAATTGTTATCCATACAATTAATAAAACGAGTTCTCTTGGGCAAGCACAATGGAATATTGTCTTGCAAACTGTTGAATCCCGTACCAAAGAATGACTTGTGTTCCAGACGAACTTCCACATACATGCATCCACTAAAGGCCTCACTCTCACTATTGTACAATGGCTTAAAGAATTGTGATACGTCTCCTTCGATTGAATGTCTATAGACACACAAAATATGTGTGCGTGTTCGATCGATGATGGATGATCATGCAGAGTGAATATACATCATTATCAAGTAAACAAAAATTGAAATTTCAAACGACAACAAAAAAAATGGAACATCCAACAAAAAACTGGATGCACCCACAGATATCTGCAGAACAGACATAATAAGCTCCATACATTTTGACTGATAATTTTTGTTCCAAACGTTCCACATCATAATATTTGAAAATGATGGAATTGATGGGTTTACCAGGTTCACTGTTTGGATTGAATGTTGGATGATAATCTGTCATTTCCATGTCCAGAGAATGGGAGAAGCCAAACCCATTCCAAGGCCGAAGTTGTTGTTGGTGAGAGCTAAAACTCCGCTGGTTGATGTTCATCACTCTTTGTTTTTTGTTTTTTTCTGATTGGAAGTCGGTGAAATGTTTTTCTCCACTTTCCAAAATACAACATAGTGAAAGTAAGATGAGAGACAAGTGCGCTTCATTGATTGAACAGGGTAAAAGTGAGTGATATTTATTTTTGATGAACAGAGTGGTTGTGGAGCAATGGTTGAGTGAAACCGTGAGTCACATGATGACCTTGTTGTTGCTCCTCAGCCTGATTGTTTCTCACGAGTTCAAAACTATGTTTTCGCACATAATTGGTGAAAGAATCCTTCTTCTGAACACAGTGGTACTCTTGTCCGACATTCTGTTCATTCACAACCCTTTGTCCCTTGAAAACATAATTTGGCACCATTGTATTCGCATCTTGTTGAATCAGTTGTTTGGACCACCAGGCTGGCTCATACTTACTTACATCCATCTTGGATCTCTTCAACCTCTGCTCCTCTTCCAACGAATTCTTCTCTCTCGATGCAGCTTCAAAGTCTTGACGAACAATGGCTTGTGTTACACGATCCCAAACCTTCCTACTCTCCATCTCGTCCTGCTGAGACAATGGTCTCACAAGTTTCTTCGGAAACTCAATATTTTTAGAGTCAACCAACACACCAGTTTTCTTCGTTGAACAGTCCTTAAACTCGATTGTGCCGTCCAATCCTCCACTCACAGTAAACAACTTTTTACCAGAGCTTAAAATCTCTCCCTCGACAGCATGTTTCTTGGATGAACAATTTAATCTGAGCTCCATCCCGGTTCGATCGCAAACAATGCTACATTTTCCATCGTGAGATACTTGAGTCGTTCCCCAGTATAAACCAGTGACAACAATATTGGGATACGTAATGACATATTTCTCTCCAATCCCAGTGAGCTCGAGTGTAGGAACACCGTATGGACCTTCAGGAATGATTTGAGTCTCCACGAATGTTCCTCTAAACTTGACTTGAAATTGGCTTGTACTTGTATAAACAAATTGATGCTCATCATTGCACATGTACTGAGAAGAGATTGGTGGATGATGAGAAACTTGTTCTGCATAAGCATAAGTACTATCAGTGTACTTGTTTCGATCTCCACTGCCACCACCGCGTGCGTTACTGTCAAAAGTATAGATACAACTGTATCGTTCACCAAGAATTGGATTGTATGGCTTCACACCTGCTACACCATACGATGGAATAAACGTGAGTGAACTGATGACCCATTGACATACTCTGAGGAATCGATTGACAGGATCAGGTTCATGATTAATGTTCAATAGGCATGGTAATGGCGCGATATAATCTGTTCTTGCCTCCAGATAACTAAACGGAGAGAGAACAAATGAAGGACAACTGAGAGACACCAAATCCATTCCTGGTCTCAATTGCTGTACACATCAATCAAAAATATGGTCAAGCGTCAGTAAACTTGTTAAAGTACAAAACAACTCCTTCTCATAAATTACAAACCTTCAAAAAAGAATACAAAATGTTTCCACCAGATCCACTGGCGTCCTTACCAGAGCTTGTCAAACTACTATGATTCACGAGATATTCCTCACTGTGAGAATTGTAGTAAGAAACAATGTAATTGTCATGAGTTGATGATGACATTTTTTTGTTCTGAATTCTGAATTGGACCTGTACAATTCTCTGTTGTTATGTGATTGTTTTTGGTTTCTGCAATCCTGATGGTACTGTTCAAATGTATTATCGATGGGTCAATTCATGGATCTTCTATCTCTGGTCAAAAAAATGTGAGAGACATTCTTAGCACAAATTAAGAGGTCATTCAATGATCCCATACAAAAAATTTTTGTAAAAATACAACGAAAAGAAAGTTCCAATTCAAAGAATAGGAAGTTATCGATATCGAGTTGACCAGAGAACTTTACCAAAAAAAGGTGTTGGATCGTTCTTATACATAAGGCAATCAACGCTGGTTTTCTGACCATCAATGACTATCACAAGGTTCATGTGAGAATGCAAGTCTGGCGTGAAGAAGATGAATACACGAAATGACTCAGTCAAAACACACCTCCTTATCACTCATCTAACGTTCTCGTCTTGTGGGGCAAAGAACTTTCTGCCCACAAACTCCGCCAAACGACTTCTTTCTTGTTTGCTGCCAACAACAAAAAAAGCGCGAATCACCATCATGACAAACAATCATCACAAGCACAAGCGACCCTATTTTCCAAAGTGCATCAAAAACGACCCAGAAACTCAACACAAAATTCTAACAGACACCATCTCCGAGCATGAGTCCATTCATCTACGGCGCTTGGTCAGCGCACAAAAACGCCGTTTCCAAGATGGAAAGTTCGATTTGGATCTGACATACATTACAAAGCGGATTATTGCATTTGGGTATCCAAGCACGGATTACGAACGTCACTACAGGAATACACTCCCCTCCATTATTGATTTTTTCAGTTCCTACCACCATCATCCTCCGCATCAGCACCTTCAACACCAACACCCCTCTTCCAACAAAAACATGAATTTGAGCTTTCGACTATACAATCTTTGCGTCGAACAATCCTATCATGATTTGGTCCCTTCGAACTGGCAATCCAACAATGTTGTCAACGCAAGCTTTCGCTTCTCTGACCATCACCCACCCCTGTTTGAGCAAATTCTTCCCTTTTGTCAATCTGTTCATCAATGGCTCTCACAAAACGATGAACATGTGGTTGCTGTGAATTGTAAAGCAGGTAAGGGAAGAACTGGGTTCATGATCTCTGCTTTTCTGTTGTGGAATGGCACGTGTGACTCTGCAAGTGAATCTGCTCGTGCATTCGGTGGAATGAGAACCATGGATGGCAAAGGTGTCACGTTGCCCAGTCAACATCGATATCTGAGCTATTTACAGTATTGTTTGAAGGAAAAGTGTGCATTTCCAGAGAAGACTCAAGTGATTCGATTGGAACGAATTGTGATTGAAGGTTGCAAGAGTATCGATACCACTACGAGTAAAGAAGAAAGTCGTCAACTTGAGGCACAAGAAGAACAAGGAGTCAATGAGAATGAAAATGCAATTTCTCAATTGATTGTGGAGCAGTACAAGTGTGCTGTGGACAATCTGGGAACGTATCCAGTGATTGAACAAGCTGTTTCATTTGATCTGTCAGATGAGTTCATTCAAAGAACTCGATCTGATGATCATCATGTAGCAACAACAAATGATGTAAATGAAAACAGTTCGTTCGTTATTGATATGATGAATCAAGAGGAGTTGATCGTGTCAGGTGATGTAAAAATGGCTCTCTTGAAACCTTCAATGAAAACAGCAGCCTATCTCTGGCTCAACACCAATTTCCTTCACATGAATCAGTGCAATGATAGCACCGAAACAGAATTGAACAGTGAAGATGGTGACAACAGTAACAGAAACAATAGTAACCATGGTATTCAACGACACATTCGGTTGACCAAGAGTGAAATTGAAGGACCACACAGAGACAAGAAACACACCAAATTCTCCCGCCATTTCTCTGTTCAAGTGTATTATAGTGTCATTGAGAGAACGACGTGGCAAGAGCACTCACACTCCAAGGATCACCTACCTGTGCTTGTGGGCGAGTTCTCCCACTAAAAGAAGTAGGAGAAAAGCTCAACACAACCAACTTGCACATGCAAACCCAAACAATAATAAACTTGCAAAAAACGAAACAACATCACAGCAATCAGAACTTGCTCCAAACGACAATAACAACAATGAGATCATCAGTGTGGACCAAGAGTTCCACACATTTATCACGACTGCTGCTCCTATCATGCTTGATCATTGTTCTTGTCGTTGTTGCAGTGGCTGCTGTGGATCCACATGACCACTCAAAAAGAAGAAAATCTCCTCTGTATGACACTGCTAGTACAATGCATGCAGCAACGATGATACCAGAGTTACAACAAGACGAATACGAAAAATTTAAAAATTCCTCTATTCCTACCGAGAAGAAGAAGAAGAATGATACTGCTGCATTGGTTGATGAAGAAGAAGGCAATATGCAAGTAGTTGTTGAAAATTGTGTTTCATTGTTGATCATGTTCTATCATCCATGGGATACGATTGCTGATCATGTGCTTGGTATGATGACAGACCTGAAAAAGCTGCAGCACGCTCACACTCACAAGACAGCATCTTCAACGACGACAACATGTTTTTACAAGAAGCGAATTGAGCTTAATCAGAAGAAGAAACAACAAAAACAGGGTGCCCAAAAGGATGAAAATGCATCAGTGTCATCACTACAATGGTTACAGAGAAGCTTTAATATCGAAACAAGTCCATTTGTTTTGTTTGTGAACAAAAGAAGACAATTTTCGGATTATAACTCACTTTTATCGACTATCGAGAGCAATATTGTGAGTGAAGCTGATGGTGTTGTCGAGGATGATGATATCGATGCGAATCGACCTGCTACTGACAATAGCGAAAAGGATGAGAGAAAAGAAGAGAATTCGAATGAACGAGAAAATGACGAACGGACAGAGGATGAAATTACGAACAATAGAGAGCAAATAGAAGAACTCTTAAGATCAACAATTTCGATTGATGTGTTTGAGTATGATGGAATGTGGAAAACGAGTCATTTACAAAAGTTTATTGAACAATCTACGATGTTATTAAGTCATATCTTGCTCGATCCGAAGAGTGGTTTGAATGATCTAAAACAGAGATTTTCTAATGCGTGGGATAATTGCGACTTCTGGTCGTGTCTACGGAGTCAGAGTGATATGATCACAAGCGATTATGTTCACCTAATGCATTCTTCCAGGTCTGCGATTGAATCAATTTGGAAACAGATTGTGCAAATCGACTCTACTGAATCGTTTTTCATGGAAGCTAGTGATTGGCAGAGTTCTCACCTTGAATCACTGTTTAATGATGGTGGAAAGGTATTTGACGAAAATTGTAAATTACAGCTACGGGAACTTATCGTAACAAAGAATAATGATTCTTTAGTATCATTTGGAATCATTTTCAGTACTTCCAACGGAAAGTGTGAAGTATTCTACGATAAGCCCAATGATCACGTTAGCAAAAGTGATCACGAAGTGAGCAATGACTTTTATTTGGATTGGCTGAACAAGTTTGAGCCATCAATAGTTCATGCTTCTTCTTACAATTTCAACATGCAAGTTTCGTCAGCCTTAGAACAACCGAATATGATTCTGTTCTTGAATGAAACACTAGATCAAGAACTAAACTCCATGTTATTGCAACAATATCGAAGGTTAGGTCGAGAGTATAATGTACCACTAAGCAAAGAAAAGTGGATCAATTTTGTGTATATGGACGGAGACAAGTATCAAGAATTTGTTAGGCGGACGACACTTGAAGATTGGACATATGGGAATGCTGTGCTACCACAAATTGTTGTTCTAAAAGCAAGCGATCAAGAACGGTACACATGCAAGAATAATCAGCAAGTTTGTATGCAGAACTTCTATAATGAACTATCATCTGATCAACGACAGAATATGAAGCAAGTGATGAAACAATTTTTGGAGCACTACCTTAATGCGTCATCAAGCAATCCCACATCTAACAATCAAGTCACATCTCACAGAGTCTTGAGAACCGAAGAGATTACTACGTTAACGAAATCTGCGACATTGAACCACGTACACGTTTCAAATGTCCAATTTACTCAATTAATTGAAGACAACCAGATTGACCCCTCGATTACAGATGTGTTCGTGTATTTGTATGCTGAAGCTGGATGTGTCTTCTGTCACAAAACAAACATTATCATGAATCAATTGATACAACAGACAAAGTACTTGGATCATTTGTTATTCATGTACATGAATGTTGACAAGAATGACATACCAGGCTTGATACGAGATGCTTACAATGTGACTAGCATTCCAGCAATCTTCAAGGTGTCAAGAACGAAGAAAGATGATCATACTTTGACGCCCTGGGCTGTTCAAGATCTATACACGACGAAGAACAGCAACGACCTCAAACATCAACTACTTTCCTCTATTCAAGTTTCAGTCATCATGGATGACCGCGGACCTATTGCCTAATTCAAAGTTCAAATCTTAATTTCACGCCTGGTTCAAACAACAAAAACAAATCGAGAGTCAAAAGTAAATTGCGATGTGGGGTTCTGCACCAAACAAGCACAAAACCAAAACAAAGTTCCAAGTAGAAAAGGATTCAACGAACACTCTGATCATTGATCTTGCATTCAGTGGTGATGCTCATTTGAATGCTGATGCTCCTTCCTCCTTCAAGGTGACACTCAGTGATCCAAGTGCAATTCAGCTATCTCAAACAAGTAGCAACGACGAATTGAAAACAAACAAGAAAATTCAAATCGATTTCAAAACATTGGACACTTCATCCGCTCAAAAGATAACGATTGAGATCAGTTTATACGTTTGTTCGGGTGATCTATGTTCTAGCAAGAACTACAAGATCATTGTTCCTGTTGCCGATGGCCCAGAATCCGGAGTCACCAAGACTGAACAGCTCACAGTGTCTTTCTAAAAGAAAAAATTGTTGAATGTGTGATACTCACATCATAAAGAGATGAAACCAATAAAAGGGGAAATCAACCACCACCACCCTTCTGTTCCACAAGTTACTCCAATCCGTGCAATTGACGCAACTGACGACATCTCTCCTCCTCGATTGCTTCCTGTTGACACGCCACTCGCAACGATGCATACTTTTTCATTGTGGATGCCACTCTCCAATGCCTCCACAAGCACACTACACAGGAAACAACAAGAATCACCATGCACAACTCAATTAAACCCATGATGACAAACGGTATTCCATAATGATCCCACATGCGTCTCCCAGCCAACGCACCATACATGATCAACTCACCACTAATCAAAATCATGAAACTGAGTACACTGGCAGCAAACACACGACTCACAATCACATTCAATCGCACCGTAGTTTCCAATCGATGATGATTCTTGTGCACTGTTAAACCACCAGTCAAAATTCCACTCACCGATGCAACACCCAGTGAAACCAACAAGAGAGCATTGTACGAATAGAGTAAGAGTCGATTCGGTAAACCAGTCACTTCATCCACCAAGTAACTATTGGCATCCAAAACAACACGTTTCACAAAAAACACATTCTCCGATATGACAATGACATTCACAGTGAGACACAACAAAATGAGATAGAGAACAGAAAAAATGGTTATTCTGCGCTGAGACTGTCCAAATAGCAAGTGAAGCTTGTGCAGTGTGAGTTGAAGATTTTCTGATGTCATGACCATGGAGGATTGCATCATTGGTTTGTGACCCATTTTCATCTCATCCACAAATTCATCATTGTCATCGTTATGATGATAAGAATGATGAGAATGATGCTTTTTTTTGTGATGATGATTTTTGTTGGTGTTATGGTGGTGAGAGTGTTGATGTCCTTGGAAGAGATGTTGATGAGAGTCATTTTTATGATCTTCATCTTGATGATGATGATAATGTTGATGATCGTCATTGTAGATGGATGGCAAATGTTGTTGATCGTCATCATCGTCGTTATCATTGATTCTCAAGTCATCAAATAGAACAGAGTCGGACACGTGCAGCATGTCCATGGACTTGCTGGTAGTTATCGAATCCAAATTCATGTTTGATGATTTTTGTTCAACAGTCGTAAAAACAGCATGAGAGTTCTTTGGAAGCTAAGCTGTTTTGTTTTTGATTGGAGACATTCGAATAATGTCAATGAGAGATTTGGGCGCGAAACAGTTCCCGTGGTAACAACAATCACCAATCCAAATCCAACCGTTGAAGTGGAGCTCACATTCAAGTGTTGCATAGTTCGAAGAGGTCATAACTCCGGTTGCGAAGGAAGTCTCAATGACGATGAGCGTTGCGAATTTCCAACCTCCGCGGACATGTATTCGTCCGAGACACTTCCAAGTAGATTCTCCTACCTGAAGCACTCCGTTTTTGGTTTCCAAAATCCATACTTCCATTTGACAAAGAGAACGAGCAAGGACTTTTGGAAAGACGTCCAAAAAAAAAGTTTACCTATTGCGAGACGAAAAACAAGAGAAACAACCAACTTCCACCACAACCAGTATCCAATCTCTTCGCTCTCTCTTTCCAACAAACAACATTTCAACAACACAAAAAAAACATCCTCCAATACAGTATCTGAACAACATGAGCGACAATAATAATAACAATTCGTCGAGTAATGGGAGCTTTCAAAGCTATCACATCCATGAATCCAACAACAATGAGAGAAAGAGACAACGATCCATGTCACTATCACTAACAACCACGACCGAACAACATTTATCCAATCATCATCACCAACTGATAAAACGGTCGCGATATCAATATGATCCATCATCACAACATTCGGATCACACTCATCATTATCACCACATTCATCAACAACAATCAACAACAACAACTAGAGCTACAACAACCTATCTACCCATTCAAGTTCTCTACTTAGTCATGAGTCATTTTACAGATAAGGAAATTCTTCGGTTAGGTCGAGTGAATCAAATGTGGAGAAGAGCTTCACGAGTCAATTTACTCTGGAAAGAATTTCATGTTTCTCATTTCTCCAATCAAATTTCTCAATTGGATCAGTTGATTCAATGTCTGAGTACATTGTTTCTTTCAGGTTGTGGTAGTCATAGTAGTGTTGTTCCTATTACTCAACTCTATTTGAGTGAAATGCAACCCTATGATCACACTCTGTTTTATCAATTGATTCAAATGTGTCCTCGGTTGGAACAAGTTTCATTCCCCATGATTCGAACCCTGGACCACAGTGTGACCGATGCGATCATTAGTCAGATGCCAATGCTGATGGGTGATCACTTGATTCGAGTCCATTTATCAACACATCGAAAAATAACAGATCAAGGAATTCTCAGTTTGGCCAACAGGTGTCATCGACTCGAGTCCATTGATGTTGATCACTGTGAGTTGATTAGTGCAGAGGCATTGGTCCATCTCGCTTCTCAGTGTCATCAATTGAAGCACTTGAGTGCACTGTATTGTAATAGAGCTCACTTCTCATCCAATCAACTGTTGGAGTTGAGTAAGCATTGTTCTCATTTGGAGACAGTGGGTCTCGAATGGAGTCAAGTCGATGACGCAAATGCTGTTTATCAGTTTGTAAAGAGTGCAAAACACTTGAAGCAGTTGCACATTAGAGGTGCAGTGGCAATGAACGGAGACACGATTACACACATGGTGTCTCACTGTTCCAATCTTCAGCACTTGACCGTTACGTGCGCTCAGGAGACTACAAGAATTATTAATCCAACCTTCAAGAGTCAATCTCTGTTGGAGTTGTCTGTGAGTCACTGTGAAGCACTCACAGGAGTCATTATTCAATGTCCAAACTTGAAAAAGTTGCGCATTGATTCCGTTCAGAGCTTTCATTGCTCTTCGATCGAAAGAGAACACAATTCAGCACTGTCGGAAATTATTTTGAGCAGCAGTCGATTGGACAATTTCCAACCTGATCAATTCTTGCAAACAGAGCGATTGCCAAACTCGCTTGAAAGAATAGAATTGTTTGATTGCACGGGTATTGGTCGATTGAACATTGTGAGTCCATTGCTCAAGGAACTAAAGCTGTTTTTGTGCAATGATATGGAAGAATTGAGTGTTCATTGCGAAAAAATGACAACATTTTCAGTGAATGCATGTATGCAACTTCAAAAAGTCACATTAGACTGCGACAGTCTAACGGATTGTGTCTTTTTCCCACTGGTTCAAGCACAGCCTCCCATTCTGGATACTCTCATTTTGAACAGTTCAAGCTTGGATGTGCTCAGTTTGCCCAAATGTACCAATTTGAGAAATGTTACAGTCTCGTGTAGCAAACTGACAGCCATCAATATGAGTGAGTTCAAGATGCTAGAGTTTTTGAACCTGAGATGCCCTAAACTGCAAAAGCTTGCCTTGAGTGCTCCAAGAATGAATTTTGATGCACAATTTTCTGACCATCTCGTTGAATCATGCCCAGAAGTGAACATGTTTCACATTAGCAACACACCAACACTGGGTGATCAAAGTTTGCAACGAGTGTGCAGTGGTTGGCCAAAACTAACTGCACTTATTATTGCTAATTGCCATGGATTGAGGCAACCATCGATTCCAGCACCTCTGTTGAAGGGGTTGCAGTTCTGTGAGTGCTCCAATCTAGTGTTGCCAGCGCTTCAATGCCCGATGTTGCGCAAGCTTTCATTCAAGGATACTCACAGTTTGTGCGATGAGGCATTGAGTGTGCTACAAGCTGGTAGCCCAGAGCTTCATTCTCTCGAAGTCACCAACTGCTCCTCGATTCGCTGTCCTTTTATTAGCATTGCACATCTTGTTGACTTGCAACTCAACAATTGTTCTCAAATGACTCATTTGGTAATCTCCATGGCATGCTTGAGATTGAACAAATTGAGCATTGTTGGTGCTGTTAATCTCCAACACATTGGTGTCGCAAAGCCCTTTAGTCTCCAAATTTCAGAAATCATTCTGAATCAGTGTCATTCTCTCAACGATTCGGCATTCCAATATCTCCTCTCACTGTGTCCCAATGTTAAGATGCTCACTGTGATTGGCTGTAACAGCTTACACCGACCCGTGTTCTCGATTCAAGGCTTAAGACTATTGCAATTTATTGACTGTCTCGGCCTGGTTGCCCCAGTGATCGAATCCAACATGATTCAATCTGTGTCATTCAAGGGCTGCATCAATCTGGAAGTGAACAATCTCGCGCAAGTTGTTCGACCAGTTGTGTCAACCTTCCCTTTTCCAAGTCAACGACCACAGCCATACCCATTGGACTCAATGCCACTCCATCATCCATATCAACAACTACCTCAGCAATTACCAGGGATTGGAACTTTCCCATCTCCATTTCAGAATATGATGGAGAGATTGCCCTTCCAATCAACATTTGCTCCCGTATCGCACCAGAGTTCTATTCCATCATTTCAGACCGCTCCATCTTCACCATGTTTCCAAGTGGGTCAAATCGAAATTATTGGTGCCAAGCTCGCACCGTGCTTGAGCGTTCCCATGAATGTTGGAAAGCTCATACTCGCAAAGTGCAACAGACTTCAACGCATCGAAATCAACTCTAACACGTTGACATGCCTCGTTGTTGGAGACTGCCACCAATTGCAGCAAATCGAATTCCAACAAGCATACGTACCGCCAAACCACAACTGCATGCTTATCGCAAACCGGACTCAACTCTCATCCGTTAGCGGTACTCGATGGATAACAAATTTCCAAGTAAGTCATCCCTTGCACCAATAAAGAACTCTTGCGCAATGTACGCTTGTTTACACGGCATCGTAGTTTAGGACGAATTCATTCGAACCGTTGAAATCACCGAACCGGCGTGGCGGGGAATAGTATGTCGGCACGCCAAAAAAAGCCGATTGTCA
This sequence comes from Tetramitus jugosus, assembly GCA_937625935.1. NCBI lineage: Eukaryota > Heterolobosea > Eutetramitea > Acrasida > Vahlkampfiidae > Tetramitus > Tetramitus jugosus. The sequence continues at coordinate 257,987 of OW569392.1, read as the reverse complement.
ACCCACTGAGGACCTTAAAAAAAGCCTATTGTCCATCGACTGGATATCGCTATGTTTCTGTTGGTTTCTTGGTCCGCATCAGTTCCCATCGTTGCATTGCACGTGGAGCTTTAAATTAATAGCGAGCCAAAGGACTTGAAAAAGAATCAAACAACAACAACATAGTCAAGAACTACATCCTCCACCCCCTATTGTTCGCATATCCTTTTTGTTGAACGAACTCTGATATATAGTTCAAGATCAATACGCGCTACAACTCTTATCATCGCCGTCACATTAACATAAATATAGAACGAGTACTTGACAACACACACCACCAGATCTCACACAAACAATCACAACTTTCACAACAACAACAACAACAACAACAATTATAATAATAACAAACATCATGAGCTTTATCGTGGAAACAGTTCGACACATAGGTCAAAGCATGGTCGACACATTTACCGTTCCTCTGACAACCATTGGCAGAGAACCTGCACCTGAAAACTCTAGAATCTTCAAATTTGATTTCGAGTTCTCATTCATCATCTCCATGGGCATACTGTTGTTTACTCTACGAAAATTGATCTCTCGATTCATTCTTCACCCATTGTCCATTCGGTGGAATGTCAATCCAAAGGAACGATCTCGATTCATTGAGAATGGATGGTTCTCACTCTATTATCCGTTCATGGTCGGTTTCGCAGTGTATTCCATGTGGGATACTCCATGGTTCTCTGATTGGAGAGCCATCTATTCGGACTATCCGGAAGGTCACTTGATGGATGAGCACAATTATCCGCTCATGAGAAAATATTGCTTGTTTGCAATGGCATTCTATTCGCAGGCTCTGTTTGGTCTATTGTACGTTGATGAGCGAATGAAGGACTTTAGCGAGATGCTCACACATCATATTGCTACTATTTTGGTCATGGGATTGAGCATGTCGACCAATATGCATCGTATCGGTAGTACCATTGTGCTGTTGCACGACGTGGGTGATGTTTTCCTGTACACTGCCAAATTTTTCCATGTCGGCAATTTTCAGACGTTGGCCAACGTTTTGTTCTTTTTGTTTACAGTGACGTTTGCAGTGACTCGATTGGTCATTTTCCCATGTGTGCCATTCTATGCAGCCATGGGTCCATACAGTCACTTGTATCCCAGTACGAGGTATATTCTGGGCAAGATTCCAAATATTACATCTAGATTTGAATTCTCTGGTTATGGCATATGTGTTGCTGGAGGGTATTGCGTCAGTACAATGTATCTCATGGCTCTCTGTCTGTTTTGCCTCTTATTCCTTCACATGTACTGGTTCACTCTGATTGTCAAATTGTTGATCAAGACGTTGAAGGAGGGTGGTGTTGTCAAAGGAGATCCTCGAGTTATTAAGAACAAGAACAAGAAGCAGCAGATGGACAGTGATGAAAATGATGTGATGACAACGAAGAATAGGAAGCAAATTCCAGTAGTGGCTGCTCTCAAGGAAGCTGAAGTGTCGGAACAAGGTAGCCTCGACAGTGTGAAGAACGATAATGATGATGAAGCAATGATAACGAGCCAACAAGTGTCTGACGGATCATTGAGAAGAAGAGATGGATGCAGACCGAGTTCTCCAAAGAGAATTGATCCTAGTGCCTAAATCGAACTAAGCAATGCGGTTCACTGTACATAGTGCCGAAAACCTCTATCAAAAGGTTTCATAAAACAAATAAAGACGTATTTAATTAAGAGTTTGTCACTGGTTCTCACGTTAACATTGAAGACAATCTGTTGGTTTTTTGTTGGAAAGTTGAGTTTTCTATTTCAGATAACAAACTCCGAGATTAAACCGTTTCAGGTGAAGTAATTGTATTTGTTTGCTTTTTATTGGAAACCCTCCTCCAAGTTGAAGAATTCCAAGAAAAAGTTTGTCTCTTCTGCAACAGGTTGCTCCTGAGTGAAGTCTCCTCCTGACTGAAAAGTTTCATAAATGGATCCAAAGAACTGCGTAGCTGGCTCTTCTTCACCCTTCTCGTCTCCATCACAGGAAGTTATGTTCGATATGGAACCTAACGAAATGTCACTCTTGCCATTATCTTGATTGCTTAGAGTTGAATTTGGTGCGTTGGTTAACCAAGATGAACCGTCCAGTTGAGCAAGGTATTGCTGATGGTATTGTTGTTGAAGTTTGATTTGCTCCGAGAGTTCCTGTAGCGCGGCCACAGGAGTCCTTAAACCAATGGCATCCAATGTCAAACTATCTGTGTGCATAAAAGCCAAGCACTCTAAAAGTTCCTTCTTGTTTGTTGATCCAGAGCATAAACGAGCAGAGTGTTCGATATGAATTCGACAAGTAAACTTGATAATCATGAGAAGACGAGCACCAGCAGTAATCACGAGACCAAGACTCGAATAAATCTCTCTGATCACTAAATGAGCAGTTTCGAGCTGTAACTCCCACAAAACATCGAAGAAGGACTTGTCTTTGCAAGTACCTGCTTGACTTGCAAAAATCTCCAAAGCGAATATGTCTATTGTGAATGTAAAGAGTCTCCAAATTCTTGTGAACCCTGAGCAGTGTTCAATATTACCTCTCATTTCTCTGCATCCCATCAAAAAGTCATACAATTGTCTTCTGTCGTGCGTTGCATCTTCAGGATTCCTATTGATGATTGCTTTGAGTTTTCTCAGCGGATTTTGACAGTCTTGAGACCACAAGACTCTTCTCGAGGTATTACCGACCGCCTTCCATGCACGTATCGATAATTTCAAGTACTTTTTCAGTGATTTCTTGCGATAAAAGTCGGATGTCCTCGGTGCATAGTTGACATAGAGAACGGACTTTAGAGACGTGTATGCCGAGTACAAGCCTCCAATGGCAAGCTGTTGCGTTTCCAATTGATCTCGTGCGTGACCACTGAGTTTGGTTGCGTCCAAGCGCAAAACATCTCGCACGCGATCCAGGTACACTTTGGCCGAGTTTAAAAACACATGTGCCTCCTCTGTTCTCTCACCAGACACCAACAGAAAACTGACCAAATGAGCCGATGTTTGCGCCAGTTTCATATGCGTGCCAATATGAGGAAACACTTCCACGTCCAACAACAGTGTTCGAGCACTGTTGAACATGAGTCTTGCAGTTTCAATGAGTTGAAGTTTGGAGAATTTGCAAAACAAGCGAGCCAAATCAGGCAACTCTGATATAGCCTTTGCCAATTCATTATTATCCTTGTCTCCATTATCCTTGTCTTCAATATCATTCTCGCCATTTTCATCATCGTCATTCTCATCATTATGGTCCTCCATTTCACTGCGCTTCCTCTTGAGTAAAAATTCCGTATTGACACCAAAGCTGCACGGAAAGAATGTCGTGTCATTTTGACTCGTTGCCTTGTATTGACCCAACTTTTTGGACATGATCTCATAAATCATCATTCGTTTCTGTGCATCAAAATATGGTTCTTGTTCCTTGGATGGCATATGCAACAGTGCAACTGCTTGAATCGAATACCACAATGCTTGATTTGCCTTTTCTTCCAATACTTGTTGTGCTCTCTGTTCCTGATCTTTTTGACTCATGTTTGCAATGGCAGAACGATCATCGGCATTGGCAGTGGAACTTGACAATGGTGAAGTAGATGATGATGATGACGATGCGAGTGATGATTTGGAAGTCATTTGATTCCACAGCAGTTGTGCAATGACTGATTCCTTAAAGTCTTTACCTGCATTCTGAGGTTCAATCAAATCAAAACACGCTTCAAGAATACTCACAGATGCCACAGCAGGTGATGATGATAAAGAGAGAAGAGGAGGAGGGGTTGGTTGTTGTTGTTGTTGCTGGTGGTGGTGTACCATTGCAACATCATTACTGTCACTTGCACTTGTGTTGATGGGTGATGACTCTGAAGTGTAACTAGGAGATGGACTATTGATTGATGATGATGGCGATGCTGTTGATGATGATGATGGTGATGGTAGAGATGATTGACTATGTTGTTGTTGTTGTTGTTGTTGCTGTAGTGTATTAAAGGAAGAAGAATGAGAAGAAGAAGAATTGGCAACAGCAGCAACAGCAGCAGACAATTGAATAATGGGCTCTCTGGATGTCATGGTAATGAACTTGTCAGAGATTTGAGACGTTGCGAGATATAATCTCTGATAATCATTATTACTAATACTACTATGATTATTACTGTTATTGTCATTATTATTCTTCATACTACTCAGATTGTTACTATTATGATTCATAATGTTGTCATGAGGTAGAGTAGTGATTTGAGATGTTTGATGTTGCTGCTGATGTTGATGTTGATGTTGTTGACTAGCAAGTAAGTGTGGAATTTGGTTCAACACTTGATACACTTCTTGCTGTTGTTGTTGTTGTTGTTGAATGGTTGATAAGAGTGGAGGTGAATGAACATTACTACTACTTGTTGTTGATAATGAGGATGAAGATGACATGGATGATACAGATGATGAAAATAAGGAGGATGATTGTTCGACAGTATGATGATTATTATTGTATTCGACTCTTGCTTGTTTCAATGGTCGACTCATCATCAACTCCATCCTATTATTATTATTATTATTATTGTTGCTATCACTCTCACTATCATCATTACTACTGCTGCTGCTTGTATTATTATTATTCCTATGCTTGTTGTTGTTGCCTGTGGTAGTCAACAATGATTGTTGAGATTGTTGAAGAATGATGGCTGGTGATTCATTCTTACGCTTCTTCGATGGTACATAATGACATTGTATCGAACGTTTGGAGCACTGTGTGCACGATGGTAATTTCCGATCACATCTCCGATGACTATCCCGACAGTGTTTACAAGAATTCGGAGAAATTTTTTCATACTGCATTTGAAGTTGAAGTTGTTGTTGTTGGAACTGTAATTGTTGTTGTTGAAGTTGTTCATATTGTTTCTGTAATTGTTGTTGCTGTTGCATGAGTTGATGTTGTTGTTTTTCAAATGCAGTCATTTGTTGTGGTTGTGGTTGTTGCGGCACAAATGAGATGGGTGATTGATAGGATTGCAAATGAACTGGTGGTGGTTGTTGTTGTTGAACATGTTGTTGTTGAAATGGTTGTTGCACTTGAGGTAACTGTTGCTGAAGTTGTTGAGGTTGTTGTTGTTGTTGTGGCGGCAGTGAGATGGAAAACATGTTATTATTATGATTGTTGTTATTGTTGTGATGATGATGATGAATATTCATGTTGGCAACAGTTGGTGTTGGTGTTGTTGTTGTCTGTGGAGGAGCAGTAGAGGACAACATGAAGGGAATTCGTGGTGGCTGTGGTTGTAACAGTGGAGGTTGTTGTGACATGATTGAGGTTCGATTGGTTTGACTGCCAATCATTCTGATAATCTCTGCCATTTTATCTTGCTCACTTGTTGGTATCATTGTTGGGTAGTAAAATTAATAAGACGAGTATAATAATGATAATATTGAACGTTGATTGTTTTGTTTTTTGTGATTGGAGGAGTGTGAACTTTGATTTTTTTCATTCAGGTTTTGTCGGTCGCGGATCTTGACTACCAAGGGCAAAGTTGTGACACAATGAATACACGTGTATAAGTGGCTGGAGATGGCAGTTTAGGTGTTGACACAATACTTGATTCAACATTGTTTATCCAGGATGATTGAAGGGTTGCGGATAAAGTCCGAAGTTAGGAGCTATTTTGAAGAGTTGATTGCGCATAAATTCATTCCTCGGCCCACGACCAAATGGAAGGGAGATGTCACATTCCCTTTTGAGGAGACTGATAGACAGATAACAGAGGAATATCCGATAAGATTTCCAACAATTCCATCACTGAGGAAACTACCTGTAGATTTCAGACAATTTTCATTTGTAAATAGTAGTAAGGAGATAGATTTTCCAGAGAATCTGGTCGAGGAACAATGGGTCAAGTCCCCTTGGACGATGATGTGAAGTAGCACTCCCAACACAGCCATTGAACTCACCTACCACTTGACAACTTTCCATGCAAATACACTCCAGATTCCTTTGGGTTTTCTCCGAAGCAATTTTCACCACTCCAAACAAAAAGCATTTTCCGTCCAAAAAAATGAAGAGCACAAGGCAGCACCAACAAATATTGCTCAAATGGATCTCCACTAAACCATCATCACCATCATCATCATTATTGATACCCTTTTCTCACCACCATTCACTCCTCAATCAAAATCATTTTCTCGAACATCAATCACAACAATACAATCAATCTTCTTGTCTCTTTTCATCCAATCAAGTACGATACAATTCAACTAGCACATCAACATCTACTCAACAAAAGCAACAACCTGTGACACCATCAACATCAACAACAACAACAAGTAGTAGTAATAGTAGTGGTAGTAGCAGTGGTCATTCAAGAACAAACATTGATTGGAAACATTTTTTTGAAAAGTATTGTGCAGATGTTCCCAACAGTACACTTGGTAACGAATTTGTCCACACGTTCTACATTCATTTCTTGCAGAGTTGTTGGCGCATTCGAACCAATCAACGAAAAATAGCCTATCATCATCACTCTCAACAACAACAACAACAAAATGTATCAAATGACAATCAACAACAACAACAACAACAACAACAATTGTCAATGTTGATGGATTGGACACATGATTTTCATTATTTGACAAGAGATGTTCGAAAAGAAATGGATCAACGAATACAACAATATACTCTATCCATGACTCAATTGCTCAAAATGGCTCAACAACAACAACAACAACAACAACAATCGTCATCATCATCACACTTGAAGAAAAAACAACAACAAGAAAAATCAAATGTTAATCATAGTGAAGAAAACAAATCATCATCATCATCATCATTCAATCATTTCACAAAAATGAATATCAAAACATTGAAACCAGAGGAGATTATCAAGGAAATCAATGATAAATTTCACATTGTACTCCAACGGTTTCAAACCTATACAAACGACACTATATTTGCTCAATTCTGTCGAATCATGTTTGGTGTGTGCATGATGAATGAACAGTTGACCCATACATCATCTAGTTGTGATAAGTTGTTGAAGAGTATTGAATTGAAACAATCGAAAAAAATGATGTCCAACAACATTATCATTACATCTTCTTCTTCTTCTTCTAGTGAAAGTAGTAATGATAATGATAGTGAGGGATTGACAATGAGTGCAATACAGAAACAAAAACAACAAGACGAATATTTTCTAATGAAAAAAGTGTGCAATTTTTTCATTTTGAAGTCTCGAGTGTGGGATGCGTTGCGTCAACATGCTCAACTCCGATCCACCATCAACTCTATTCGCCTCTCTCAAAAACAACATAACAACAACAGTAGTAATACTAGTAGTACTGTTAGTAGTAATACTGGTAGTAATGAAAAACAACAAATGACAACACTATTGTTGGAGCATTGCCAAGAACAGTTGAAATCATTTGAGAAACAGTTGTCATTGTTTGCTTCACAGAGTCTCAATGAGTGCATCCACAATGATCCTCAATTACAAGAGTATTACACGTTGCGCATCACAATCAATCTCAAGATTAAGAATTTTGCGCTGGTGTTGGAAGATTGTGCTTCATTGTCATCCATTAGACAACAAATTGCTTCAATGACCACGTCTACTACAACTGCGAATGTTAATGCAATCGGTAGTAGTGCGATGATGGATCAGGATGATGTATTAATTTATAGAGCATTGAGTTACAAGGGATTGGCCATGCAGAACAAGAATGATAAAGCAGTGAGAGACTCGTGGCTTCAAAAAGCAGTAGACGCATTTGGTTTGTGTTCAGAGGTGTTACCCAATCACTTGCCTCACTATTTTCATAGTGCAGCCGCCTTGTTTGCACTGAATGAATCCAGGGCTGCAATCGAACGAATGGAAAGAGCCATTTATCGGATGAGAGTCGCTCCTGGTACAGTTGCTGATAGCAAACAAGATTTGTTTGATATTGTGCTTTATTATTGTCGTGACATATTGCCTGCAAGTCAATGGAAGACTGTGCAGAGTGAGTTGGCACGTGCGTTTGGAAGGGTGCGCTTGGGTGCAACAGATGAACCCACGCTTAAGAAGCTTATCGATCGAATCAGGATCGAATGCATGCCATACACAGTGTAGGGAGGGAATAAATAGAAAAAACATTCATAACTAGTTGTATAGGTCGTCTCTTGACTTCAGACGGTAGTTGACAAGATTTTATATAAATATGTTATCATCAACAACCATTCGAAGTTGATAGGATTTCACAAATTTGTCACCATAGCAAAAGTTCAATGGGAACATGACTAAGTGACCCTGAATCTTTGACAATTCTTGACGCTTATGCAGTTCATCTTCTCTCAACTTCCGAGGAGTGCTAATGGAGGCAGTGACATCATCCCTCGTGCTTGTTGTTGATAATGTGCGCTGGTGGATAGGAGTACCGCCCTCCATTGTCGAACCTGAGCGTGGTCGATAGAGCGAATGGTCTTCAATGTCAGTTGTCGCAGAGTCAGCATGTGTCTCTGTGTCTGTTGTCATGGTTTCATCCACTTGAAGAGTGGCAGCTGCAAGTATCTTGTTGTCTTCATTCGAGCCAACATCGAACTTTTCTTGCTCCTTCTCCTGCAATAATTGAATAAATCTCTTCTCTTCTTCATTTTGAATCTGTTGTTGTAACTCTTCGAGCTTGTTCTTGTATTCCTTTTGTTGATTGTTCCTTGCTTCGTAGTAGGCCTTCACAGTCTTGAATTTGCTCGACGGTGTGAAACTGGGAAAGACAGACTCATAAATTTGTGTGTTTCTCTTGGCATTCATCAACCATACTCGTTCATAAGTCTTGGAAGATATTGGATCAATGATTGCATCTCGAATCTTATTGATCTTGGTTTTCATGACTTGTTTATCGAATGTATCCTTCAACTTTTTTCTCACTGAGAATTGTTGAGTGTTCTCGAGATCTTCAATTTCCTCATCGTCATCCGCATCATACAAATCCTCAAACAGTCCCAAATGTTCTCTCCACAGTCTCATTCGAAGAGAGAAGGCAAATTTACCTGCCTTATATCTGTTTCCGTTCATCTTTGTTGAGTAGAACTCTTCATCTTCTGTTATGATTGCAATTTCGCTGTCTCTGTCACCGAGCATAGAGCGATCGTTCAGATTGGCCGAACCAATGATGGTATACAAATCGTCCACTAAGAGAGTTCATTGATTATGTTAGTTACACATTAATGCGTCGAACAACAACAAGAATATACAACAAAAAAGTAAACTTACCAATCATTAGCTTACAATGAACATAAACTTGTTCAGTAACTGCCTTCAATCCAGTATAACCTTGATTTGTGTAGGCTGAATTGACAGAGAACGTATCATCATCATTAATCTCATCATTGAGATATCCTTGAAGATCCTCATAGACATGATCATTGCTCAAGAAACCATGGCTTCTCAAACAGAAGAATCCAATGTACTTCTCGAGTTCAACATTGGGAAACTCTCGAGCAAGAGTCTGCAGGATTGAGGTAGGTGATCGATTGATTGTTCTGTATTGCCACTTCATCACTTGTTGCAAAGAACTTTCTCCCAGATTGCCGTCAGGATGATTGGGCAAAACAACAAATACACGAAAAGTTTCCTTGTCACGTATTGCCCTTCTAATTCTATTCAACAAATGCTCGACGATCGTGTTCTTGACTTGTCCTCCATCTGCAGTGCTCGAAATAAAGTATTGGTTCTCAATGTAAATGTAGTGCTTGGCCTTGTTGATCAGATCAATGTATGCCTCCATAATTGACCGTTCTGTTCTTCCACCACCTGACCAGTTGGTAATGGATCTCAGCACTTGACACTTGGTATAGAAACCTTCATCTGGAACATTCTTATTGTATGATTTGCTCTTCTCCTTCTCAAGTAAATCTCTCAAAAGCTTGCTGTGTGAGACAATGCTCTTTCGCTTCTTTGGGAACAGCATACGAGATAAATTGGGTTGTTGCTCTGATGATTCATCAGTATTGACCCATGTTTCCTCATCTTCATCCAGCTCTGGTGGATCGTGAGGGCTTCTGAGATGAGCCAGAGAGAACTGTGACTTCTTTCTCAGTGTTTGCCACTTGTCACGAATATTAAGACCAGATATACTGAATGGATTCATGCTTGGAGTGATTGCAGGCGCGACATTCTTCACAATTAGTTCCTTTGGCGTTCCGGTTGCTTTTGTTTGATAGTTCCATCGCTGTATAAAGTTTCGCGCAACATCAGCGGCTGCCTCACCTGTCACGCTGCAATGAACGTCATGCCATGCCATACGGGCATGATAGTCTCTATCCACTGCATCTGAGAAGGCATCAAGCTTGTTGTTGAACTTTAGAAATCCTTTAACAGATGGAAGACAATAGTCATTGCCCGGCCATGTCAGCTTGCAATGATTGTTGTCAGTAATTTTGTGCTCTAGATCATCATAACGACCCCACGCCATATCTAAACCACCCAGCAAAGCCATCGATTGATCTACAACAACTGTCTTTTGATGATGAGACCATTCAACTGGAAACTTTTTAGGGGCAGTGATGGCATGAATGTTACGGTGCAACGATCTCAAGTATCTCTTCACCTTGTACGACTCCAGATTCAAACCCACAATGGCTGTCTCTGCCCAAATGATCACAAAGATCTGAACACCTTGACTTGCCTTTCTCTTCAACAATGTGTCCAATCTAAAATGAGTACAAGAGGGATCATCATCTCTAATGAGTGGCAACAGTGGAGACAACATCCAACCAGTGATGAACACTTGTTCACGCGCTCCTTCAATCGCTCTTGCAATGGCTAAGAAACCCTCTCTACCATCCACGTACCATCTCGTTCTCGTTCTTAGTCTCACTGGTGCAAATGAATTGTAGCGATGTTCATTCGCACCCTTGAAATACAATAGTATACAGAATACCCAGTCCTGTCTCGCTGCAACCTGATTGTTCTGATCATTTTGATGTTGAGATCGATTATCGACAAGAAAAGTGAGACGATTGCCCTTGTGATCCGTCAGAATAAACGCATTGGACTTGTCTGGTACTTCCTCAACTGCTCTACAGTCCTTCAATGGAATCATGTGATCAATCACGAGTTGAGGATGCTGATACTGCAATTGTTGATGATGATAGGAATTGTAGTTGAAACTGGGTGTGCGACTGTGTGCAGCACCACCACGACCTTTTGTCGGCGTAGGTGAACTCAAAAATTGACTATTCGTCGCACTACTGCTCCTCGCATCCAATCGACTACTTGTACCAATTTCACTTGCTTGATCATCACCATTACCACCATCATTATTCGCATCATCAGCATCTGTTGCCGATAAAGTTTTTCTCTTTTTGCTCTTTTTCATTCCCTTCTTACTACTACTACTAGCACTACTATTACCTCCATTGTTATCATTACTTCTAGGTGATACAGAAGGACTATTCAATGTTGTTGATGATGAAGCAGAAGAATTCTTGCTCTTGTAACGTATAAAATTACCATCCTTAATCTCATAATAGGACCATACCATTCCTGTTTTCAACATGCCTCGTATTTCATAGGGATCACTTCGACTCAGGAACATGATGACAGGTTTCATGAATGGAAAAAAGAATTGTTCATAGACTCCTAACCCATCCAACAACATGCTTGTAATCAATGATGATGATGATGATGATGATTGTAGTAGTGGTGATGGTGATGGTGGTGGTATAGTAGCATGTGATGATGATGATGATGATTGTGAGTGACCTAGTCGTTCCATGTACATGGACAATGACAGTGATTGATCATGACCAAAAAAGTCATTCACAATCGATTCAATCGATATACTACTACTACTATTGTTGTTGTTGTTGTTGTTGTTGTTATTATCATTGTGATTAATGATTAGAGTACTTTCGTCATTGATTAAATTAACATTGTTCATTGCTGTTGTTGCTGTTGTTGGAGTAGAAGGAGTAGGAGTGGTGATACTAGGTAAGATTGACATGTCTCGAAGTGCGTTCATGCTTTTCATGACTGATTCTCGCGTTATATATCCTCTTGATTCTGGATCCAATATCGAATAGGAAACTATCATTATCATTAACATAATTTTCATAAATGCATCCATGTAAGAGTGAGTGAGTGAGTGAATATAATAACAATCATCATGTATCAAATACAGTAACAGTAACATCATCATACATTTCAACTTTTCATGTGCTTTGCCTCGAATAGCAATTGATAAACAAATGGCAAACTCTTCAAATGTTACTACTTGTTCCAATTCATTCTGATTACTATTACCATTATTACTCGTGTTATTATTATTATTGTTGTTGTTGTTGTTGTTATTATTATTATTATTATGATTTCTGAGTGCTTGAAAAATAGAGTGCAACACATGAGTCTCCTGTTCATTAAACACTTGATTCTGAGGGAAAAATATCGGTAGCATCTCATCTCTATACAAGTATAGTTTATGATTGTTATTATTGTTGGTACTATTATTATTATTGGTATTGTTGTTCATATCAGAGAGACATCTCCGACAAAAGAATTTGAAACGTTGTCGAATGAGTTTGTATTCTGTTTGATGAAAGTGAGTCTTGTTGAGTACGACATAATCTTCACTTGATTGTTGTTGTTTATTTTGTTGTTGTTGTAGTTGTTTGTTATTGTTCTCTTGTGATTGATTATTGTTGTTGTTGATGGTAGTATTTGTTGTATTGTTGATGTTGTCGAGTGGAATAGGGATTTGAATGCCATCTTTGGGAGTAATGAGATTATTGTTGCTGTTGTTATGGTTGTTGGGATGATTGACAATGACATTTAATTGTTGTTGTTGTTGTTGATGTCGATTGTCTGATGAGTTTTTGTTTCCCATGTTGTTTCAATTGAAAAATGATTGTTTGCTTGTTGTTTGTTTATTCAAAATTGTTTGTGGTGAATGACAGCTTCATGGACCCTGTCGAATCGGAATCGATTGTGTATGTCGTCGTGTTTTCTTCTTGTTTTTTTCATCCTAAGTCTGAAGGGGGAATTGCATGTGTTTTTCACTTGGAGATTCAATGAGCTCACAATCGCAATGTCCTCACAATCGTTCAACTACAGCAAATGTGGATAACAAGGTCGGTTAATTATGGAATTTCGGAAGTTCAAGACAAATGACAACGCTTGTCACATCACTTCGGACAAAAAAATTAGAACGATAGTTTGGGTGATTCGCTTACGATTCTCCCTCAGCTCACAAAAGTAACCCGATTTTGAAGGCACGGATTAAACTGAGGTCAAGATCAAGGACACGAAATATCACACGTAATTATCATCATAATCTACTCTTATCTCTCACAACATACAGTTGAGAATCTTTTTGTGCATCGAGATCTATCTCGGCTTATAACAAACAAACAAACAGACAGACACAGTGCCCAGTAGAAAATCCGTTGTTCAAATTTTGTTCGGGAACCCAAACAGCAAAAAAACATCAAACAACAACAACGATAACATCTTTCACAACACACAATCCGTTTCATTCACACTTGAAAAAAAAAATGGACGACAACCAACAACAACCATTAACAACAACTGTTCATGACGTCATGAACCATGTAGTTGATAATGTCGAAAATGTCGAACCTAATTCCAATGTGAACCACAACAATGATGATGAAAATTCAACAACAACCAATTTTGTATCTACCGGCACTACCCCTTCTGATAATGATAACAATGATAACAATGATAGTGATGATAAAGATGATGACTGTAAGGAGTCATCACCGCTCATCACAAAGGAAGATTCAACCGATGTATTATCCAACAGTGATAACATTACTCCTGTTGATGATCATCACAATGATGATACTACTACTGTGAATAATAATAATAATAGTACTGTTGATACTGTTGTTGTGAATGAAACAAATGATAATGCTGATAATAGTACTGAGAATGATGAAGATTATGAATCATTATTAAAAGTTCCCTTGTTGTCACAACAAGAAGAACAACAACCATCCGACTCAACATCAACATGCTCACAACTCTCATCATCACCCATTCCACCACTTCAATTATCACAATTAAATTCCAACACGAATGAAGAAGAAGAAGAACAGCAACAACAACCAACCATCACAACAACAACAACTACTACTCCACCAACGACTACTACTAGTACTACTACTAGTACAAGTACACCTAGAACACCAAAGTTAAGTCCATCAGTCATATCATCAGACTTGTTAATGACTCCACGATCCAGTTCTGCACGTGCACTCAGTCTCAACCTAACATCAACAACAACAACAACCAATTCAGATGCAGTACTACCACTCACCACCAACAACACCAACACCAACACTACAACATTAACAACAGATTCATCATCTATACTATTGTTACCTTCATCTGCACCATCTCCTAGAACTAGACACTCTATTGCAGTCACTACTCCCAATGCTACTCTCAACAACAGTAATAGTAGTAGTAGTAGTAGTAGTGGTGGTGGTAATGTTCAATCACCATCACCTAGAAGCTCTGGTGGTGGTGGTCAATTTAATTTCCATAATCGAAATGCAAACATGATACAGAGTTCCTATGATACATTGACGGACTCTGAATTGGATTCACTATTTGATCGATTGTTGCAATCCAGAGGTGTCTCTCAGAACAATGTATCACTCGAGTTGGCCAAATACTCTCGCAAACAAAAGATTTTATTGTTGCAAATGAGAACGTCACAAGTCCATGGTGTATTGCCCAACAACAATAATAATAATGCGACTACTACTAATACGACTACTACTAATACAAGTACGAATAGTAGTAATAATAATAATAATAGTACAATGAGTGCATCGATGCTTGTAGTGTCCATGTCCAATTCAATGAATAATAATAATAATAACAGTACAAACAAGTCACCTACGACTACTGCAATTGCTAACAACAATGCATCATCTTCATCATCGTCACTGCTGACACCTCCCATTAGTCCCAAATCAAGAGATCAACAATCATCATCTCTACCTCTACCATCATCATCATCATCATCATCATCAACAACAACAATTGTTGAATCATCTGAAACATCTGAATCTTCAACAAGTGCAGTTCCAGTCACTTGTACAACCACAAGTGCAATGAATGAATCAATAGATGAACATCATCAGAACCAAGATGATGAATCTTCAACGTCCACCATGGTTGTTGAGTCGAATAACAATAATAGCAATGTGGATGCACAAGACATTTTGTTTACACCGGCAGTGTTGACCACACCGGGCAAAACAAGAAAATCCAAGAAATCGAGGCATCAACTCAACAGTGTGCCCTATTTTATCGATGTGTTGAACATTGTGTTGCACCACTATCAAACAAGTAACTCTGAAGATGATAATCGACGAAAGAAAAAGTACTTGGATCGATTGAGATCATTAACGGATTGTTTGCGCACGTGTGATGTGTTCTATGTGCTGTCGTTTATTCAGATTGGAGGACTTGGGCTGTTGAGTAGCTTGTTGATTCATGTGATACGGTTTGTTCACTCCAAGAATCAATCTGTTCAAATGACTGCACTCATGATGGATGTCGATATTCAACAACAAGTCGTTCTCTGTATATCGAGCTTGTTGGATACGGGTGAGGGATTAGAAGCAGTGATTCATAATCCAGAGGTGATCAACACGTTGTGCATCAGTTTGGACTTTGATGAATTGATTCAGTGCACGAATCATTATGAAACAATGAAGAGGAATGAGTCATTGAAACACAGCCAAAAGCTGTCGAAGCGAAGAAATCATCATCACAATAAGAAGAATATTGTGTCCAGTATCTTTAGTGGTGGTGGTGGTAGCAGTAACAATGAAAATTCGAGCAGCACAAGCAGTACAAGCAGCACCAACAGTATGGATCATCATCCTGATGAGAATACTAGTATGGGTGGTGGTGGTTCAAGAGTCATTGTTGGTAACACGATGCTCGGTGGCAACAATTTGAATTTCAAGATGAGTAGTGCACTCAAGGCAACTTGTCTCTATTGGAAGAAACAGATTGGTATCCGTATTCATCTGTTGTATCTGTTGTCAGTGTTGTGCTATGCGAGTGAAGAGATTTATTGTGTCGTATTGGAAGCAATGAATCACTACAAGCTCATGAAGAGGGAAGTATCGCGCTTCAGTTCGCTCGTCAAGTCATTCTTGAGGGCAGATGTGACGGAGCCGTTGGGACTCGAGTACGTGACTCATGCACTCATGTTCATGAATGCGTTGTACTATGCACCCAATGATGCAACTCAGCGTAATCACTTGTACAAGGAGTTTGGTATGATGGGTGTCACTCAGCACTTGAATGCCGTCTTGCTCAGTTCTCCCTATCCTAAACTGCAGAAGCAAGTACAAATGTATTTGGATTTCGAGAGAGAAGAACTAGACTTGTTCAAATTGATTGTTCAAGGTGTGAATACGGCATCAGAGAGCAAGAGCGCTGGCAGAGATCTCTTTTCTGAATCATCACTGGGCAGCTCTTCCATTACTTCTCCATTCAGTACGGATTCAGTCACGAGTCCAAACAATGCTGTTGTGCCCAGTGATAACATGGATCAACAACAGCAAACTGCTCCAACTCATCACAGAGATTCCAACTATGATGAAGAGTATCAAATGTTTAGTATGCTTGAAGATCCATTGGAGATGACAAACTTTATTCGTAACAGAGTCAGTGGTTTGCCAACTGCCAACAGCAGCTTCACGAACACGATTCGTTACATGATGCTCGTATCGATGAAGCACAGCGATAGTACATTGACACAGGATTGGACAGCCATGGAAGATATGATCTTTCAAGCGATTAGTCTCAATTCCAACACTCAAACACTCGATGTGAACCACGCGTCACCAACCGAGCTCAAACTGCAAAACACAGTCGAGATACAATACAAGAAGATTAAGGAGTTGGAACGGGAGAGAAACAAAGCAATTGCCCTATTGCGAGAAAAGATTGAACGCAAGCCATCAACTGAGACAATCGATGATGACTTGAAGCAAAAGGATTTGATTCGAACACTGTTGGAGTACTTTAATGGTGCTGGCAGTATGGGTGTTGGTTTACCAGATGTAGGTGCAGGTGTGGCTGCTCCTCCTCCACCTCCACCACCAATGATGGGTGGACCACCACCTCCACCACCTCTTCCACCAATGATTGGCGGAGGACCACCACCTCCACCACCACCGCCCATGATTGGCGGAGGACCTCCTCCACCACCAATGATGGGTGGAGGACCAGGCGGACCACCACCGCCTCCAATGATGGGTATGGGACCACAATTGCCCAAACTACCAACTGTGAGACCAAAGGGACTCACAAAGAAAGTGTTTGTCAACGATTTCAAGATTAATAATCCAAAGATTTCAAAGACCCTATGGTTCGACATTGTGAAAAAGTATGTTCTCGACGTGGCAAAGGATATCAATTGGGATGAGATTGAACGTCAGTACACAAAGGCAGAGAAGAAGAAGAAGGCTGAGCCAGAGAAGGTTGTCGAACAAAAAGTGAGCTTCTTGGACGCCAACCAGAATCGTCAAATCAGTTTGTTGCGAGGGTACATGAAGATTGATCCACCTACGTTCCGAAAGGCAATCATCGACATGAACTACAATGTTGTAGCCAAACAAATTATTCACACAATGAAGAACCTGTGTCCAACAGATGACAAGATGACTGAGATGATGGAGTACTCCAAGGCCAATGGAACATCGTTGTTGGACCCAGGAGATCACATGTTCCATGTCCTGGGCGACATTCCAAGATTGAAGCAAAAGTTTGCTTGTTGGAGCTTCATGCTCGACTATGAAGAGTTGATTGCACCCATGAGAGTCAATGTGGAGTGTCTGTGGACCGCTGCGGAGCAAATGATGGAGTCCAAGACGTTCCACAAACTGTTGGCCATTATTCTCGATGTGATCAACTTTTTGAATCCAAAGGCATCACAGGTCTACGGTTTCAAGCTGCTTTTCTTGACAAAGTTGGAAGATGTGAGAACAGAGGGAGAAGATCAACCTCCTGGCAATCTTCTAAAGACCATTACCAGTTTTTGTTGTGATCATGCCAAGTACGCTACAATGCTCACCGATACTCATGCAGAGCTCAATTCACTCAAGAATGCCAGTATTATTGAAATTTCAGAGTTGAAGAACGATTTGAGCAAGTTGACCGAGGGCATGTCAGTCATCACATCCGAACTGAACGAAATCAAGAAGGCCAAGAGTCACAGCGACCCATTCAGTGAAAAGTTCTTGAAAATGTTGACCAAGTTCCAATCCGAGGCCAAGGATGACCTATCCGATGTCAATGAAGCCCTCAAGCACTTTGAAGAAGCAATGAAGAAGGCATCTGCTGCATTCGAAGAGAAGGAGAGTGACATGCTGACAAAGCCGCACGAGTTTTTCAAAGTGGTGAAACAAGTGCTCGATCGTATGAATCAGTATGCCAAGGAGCTTACAGAGGCAAAGGAAGCGGCAGAAAAGGACAAGATTAAGCAAGAGCTACGCAAGCAGAAAGAACTGGAGAAGATGGCTCAACAGAAACAGAAACTGCAGCGAGAGATGGACATTGCTCTCAAGATTGAAGAAGAAGCATCGCAGATCATGCAGGGACTACCATCTCCGGACAGACCATCTTCACCCACTGCAGCACCATCTTCTTCATTGTCATCGTCACTCACCAACAGCAGCAGCAGTGTCACGAGCCCGAACGGAATGGATTCTCCCACGAGAAGAAATTCATCATTGTTGACCAATGTGGGACGTGATATGACAGAGGGAACCATTGGTCATCAACTCATGAGGGCTCGACAGAGACACATGAGAATCAATGCAAGTCTCGGTGCTGGCATCAGTCGATTGTTGGATGTGGATGAAGAGGAGGGAAACGCTGCCTCCTTACTTCGCAACTCGAAGAACTATGAACATCAAATGGAAGATATGATGACGCACAGTAGCGCAATTGACACAAACATGTCCAGTTCACCAAAACCAATGTCCCTCGTTCATTTGATTCATCTCTCAAAGCACAGGAGAGATTCAGAGGAGAACATTGACAACACACTGCCCCAAAAGCAACATGTCACTCTCTCCGGACTCAGCACAACGAGTTCAGATGACGATGATGGATCAACAACAGCAACCGAGTCGGATGATAGCCAGAAAGAAACTACAAAGAAGCGAAGCAACACCATTAGCATAGCTACCAGTCTACGAAAACCCTTCCGCTCGCTCTTTGGTCGTACCAAACCCAAATAAACATCCTCGTGCATGCCAAACCCTCTTCTTTTGCGCACAACCTCGCTGCAGTGCTTGGATAGAAATCGAAATCGATGTACCAAATATTGAGAGCAACAGTACGTTTCAGTGCTGGTCTTGCTAAGCCAGCGAAGTTGGATTTGACTGAGCAAGAGCAAACACATGAAACTAGTTTTAACAAAAGGGCTAGTGACGGATATGACAATATACGAACCTCTTTGTTAATACTTCTTTAACATCTCGAAAGAATTAAATTAACTTAAGAGACGGATTTAGAAAATCCATTTATCTTAATAAAATAACCGATTGTTTTATTCTGGTGTTTGATTTTCATACATATTGTGCGATAAACTAGATTATACATTCTCTAAATAGTTTTTGTACGGCATAGGGCATAGGTTGTGATCAGTTTTGACCTCCTGACCACGGTCTTTTCGTCCGGAGGGAGTTTGATAGTGACCTTAAAAACACGAAGAATTGATAAGAACAAAATGTGGATCGCAGAGATCGGGCTGTTGTCAATGTGTTGTGAATCAGCAGAGGATGAATTTGGCTTCGTTTCAAGAGAAAAAGTGGGAAATGTTGTTCAATAGTAACTCTGAACCCTTAATGATTGATTTGCCACAAAAATGTGCTTATGAACAAACAAGTCGAGGCTGTATCTCGGAATCGAAGAGAAGAAGAGTATGGAAAACTCGACAAATCGAGTACTCTTTCGCGACTCAATGAATGAACAGGAAGGAGAGTTGTTCGAAGGATAAACCCAGCAACCTTACCTTCAGAAAAGACTTTGGAGATCTATTCTGTTCTAGAATTCGGAGATCGTATATTCAATTCAACCCCAATGTGGATTCTCTGCAAGAACTAGTTGCTCAGCTGAACTATCAACCCTTGTGTCCAAGAATTCTTGAGGAAAGAAACAAAGTTCTATCCAAGGATTTCGAAGATTTCAAGCAACGAATGAAGATGAACAATCTATTCCACAGAATTGTTGACCAAGAAGATCTGTTCTGTTACAACCAATAAAATAGTTTGGCCAACGAAATGACCAAGAGTTGAAGTGGAGGCATCTGTTTTTTGAGCGGAAAAACTGAGTTCCGCTCGATGTCGTATTTGTAATCTTCTTAAGAACGAGAACTGCACAAATACAACCTGTAGAAAAGAAAAATATTGACCATCCATTGTATAATGGAATCTAATTCCATCCAGATAAGCTAATTCCATCCAGAATTGGAAAGATAAAAGGCAAGAATTGCGTTGGATCAATTCAAAGCAATACAACCAACCTAAACAAACCAAACTAATCTGAATCATCCTCTAATACCATTGAAATGAAGGTCTTCAACATCATTGCCAGTTGTTTTTTCCTTTGCCTAATTTTGGGCACATTGAGTGTTCAAGGAACAGGTGTAGGTACTTGCCAACAGAAGGTTGCACTCTGCGCTGCTCAACCAAACACTCCATTGTGTTGCAGATGGACTCCTCCTCCAGTGAATGGAGTTCCAACTCCAACTCAAGAGCAGTGCTACAGCAGCACTCAATACAACTGTATCACTGACTTGTCAGTTGGTGATGCATGCTTGTGTCCTGCTGGTCTTCGATGCTGCAACAAGGCATGCTACGATACTGCCATCCATACTTGTGCAGTCAACAATCAACCATCTTCTGGAGCTCCAGCTCGTCAACTCTGCCCTGTTTCTGCTCCATTGTCTTGCAACGGTGCTTGCTACTCATCTCAACTCTTCCAATGTTGCCCAGGTGCTCCAGGCCAAGGTGGAAACTTGAGACCAGTCGGCACTCAATGCCCTGTGTTCTAATCACACCACGGCAGGCGAAGGACCTTCTCTTGCGAACATCATTGTAAATATTTTGCAAGGAAGAAATTTTATTGTAATAAACAGTCGACGCAACATCGAAAGACCCTGTTCCTTGTGGTATTGAATTGTAGGATCATTAGTAAGTGGTCAATGCACGAACACAACAGCTGCAAATTGCATACCATCGACTTCCATCGCCAAGAATCAAATTCGCTTTTGCTTAAGGTATCCCCCTTAAATGGTACTCTTAGCATTTCTTTTGCTCAGCCTTTGTGTTAAGATTCTTCCGATAAAGTTGGTCTAAGGAGGGCCAGTTGTTTATTTACTCGCTGTTCATCAGGCTTCTCTCCATCTCGGGAATACTTTTTAAAAGCTTCCAATCAGTTTTTGGTGGATAAAACACGTCATAGGGGGAATAACCTTCGTCTTCTTCTTCTTCTTCTTGCTCTTCTTCCTCTTCCTCTTCTTCTTCTTCTTCTTCCTCTTCGATCTTTTTTGGTTCAGAACATTCACTTTCTGCTTCTTCTTGTGCAAAGTAATTGAACTTACTGTAACAGTCCAATAGATCTCCTTCATAGTCCAATTTCGTAATCTGGTTATATTCTGCTGGGAAGTAAAGCCGAAAGCACTCAAGAACACTACTTCTTCCTTGTCGAAGATTCAACATTTCCTTTAGTTTCTTGGCTTTCTCACTGGAGAGGTCAGGGCTAATCTTTTGGGAATCAAATTTGAAGCTGGCATGTTGATAATAATTGCCTTCTCCCATATCTGAGACACAAAATTGACACTTTACCTCTCCATCAGCGCTCTGAAACTTGAGTTTATGAGTTGTGTAGCTCTTCTTCTGAAGAGTCTCAATACTTGGAACATTGAGACCACTATCTTTCAAATTTTGAATGAGTTTGGCAGAGCTTCTGCTTGATAGTCGACCAACAGAAATATGGTCCTCCACATCAAGAACACATATCAATGAGAAAAACACTCCTTCATCGTTCTGAGTCTCTCTAAGCCATACACCCCCACGATTGTCTTGGTTAGGAATTATGTAGATGATAACCACCTCATTGCTTAGTGGGCCCATTTGTTCAAAGCGAGCCTTCGTTAATAGAGAAGGATTCATCTCTGTAAAGCCATAGTGGTAGGAGAACTGAGTGTCAAATTTTTCATGGCTCTCGTCATTAAAATCAACTTTGTCAGGATAATCCCATTTGAAGGCCTCTGCCATTTTAATGACCAGGATTGCAAAGTCAGTGATTGTGTCTTGGTCCAGGTCTATGCCGAATTTTAGGTCGATGTCTAAAGGGTCCAGGAAGTGTTTAGGAATAAATGGGCGGGAGATTGAGAGACTCATGGCTTTGTTTTGTGCACATCAAGAGGGCAGATATTTGTTTACCTATTTATGCATTCTCTCATCCACCGTCTCTTGTAAAGTACTTTCGGCAAAATAATTCTAGTGTAGCAGCGCACCGAGAACTTAGATGTCGATCTAACGTTGGACTGGACTGAAGAAGAACTACCACCAAACGACTCAGTGATTATTGACTGGAGAGGAATCTATTACCACAGTACTATCACAAAACTCAGAGACACTCTACATGTAAGTGTCAAGGAGGCCCTATCAACAAAAGGCACCAATGCGCTCATCACTCATACGCTAGACAAAATCTCCAATCAATGCTAGGTTCATTTACACCGCCGCCTACAAAAGATGCATACAACACTACCACTAAAGGGACCATAACCACAAACCAAATCATGAGATGATACAGAGTGGGACTCTATCGCACTCATTAGCCGTCAAGGCACAGCACCGTATTCCTCAATAAAAGACTTTTATATCTAGTGTAGCAGCGCACTTGTCTCATGCGATAGCAATAGAAATGGCATTCAAGCAGTGGCCCTCTTCTTTAGTGCAATGGGAACTAGAGACTCTTACTGGAGAAAAGCATGAGGTGTATCATCTCTTGAACAAGGACAATGAAACGGTTGTTACATTCGATCCAACATTCCTGAAAACGATCACTTGGAATATGCTAGAAACCAGCGTGGAGAGAGTGGGTCAAGTCAGATTGTTCGGGCTGAGAATAAATTTCAATCCCAGAGAAAAAATTCCATTAGAGGGAAGACTAACAAACCCTCTCGAGGCTTGTGGGCAGGAATCTGATTGGCCGAATAATGTAAATACAATAAAATGTTTCGTTCGGATCACAAATCAAAAGGGGTGTCCAGTTTGTTTATATAAAATCAAACTTTTTGTATTTAAATACCAACGACATTAGTTCCTTCAGTAGTCACCAACTTTTTCAAGTTCTTGTCATAGATGGTAGTGAATTGATCAGGGATTGGCAATTCAACAGAGTCATCCTCACTGTTTGGCACATAGACATTCATCTCACTGGACAAACTAGTGACAATAGCAGTGTCCAAACTGTCCTTGCTCAGGAAAATGTTGACACCGGCGCACTTGTCCACAGACATTGTCGGAACGGATTGATTGACTTGAATTTGAGTCTTTTTGCTGTTGACGACTTCGACGCTGGAGATGGCAGAGTCAAAAATCACTGCAGTGTTGGTACAATTGTCAATAAAGATGCTGTTGACCTTGTTCTTGATGGTCAAGACAACATTGTCACACTTGTAGAGTGCAACGGCGTGCTTGGTTTGAGCAGAGTCAATGACCAAGTCTTGTACATTCTTTTGGTATTCGACAATCCATTTTTTGTCTTCCTTTAGTTCGAGAACTGGTGTCAATGGCATGTTTTATATTTATATGTGTGTGTTGTTTGGGTTACAAGTTGTGTTTTGTTGTTTTCTGGTTGTTGGCAACTTGTGTTTTTATGTTCGCTGAGCATTGAGAGTACCACGTGAGATTCACATGCTACGTCAATTTTGCTGCATGTCAATCATCTGTGACGGGCGTTCATCGAACAGTCACACGAGTAAAAATAAATCTCGTGTGTGTCAATGTCGGCACTCCAAGAAATCAGATGTTCCGGAAATCTACAATCTACAATAATCAATGGATGTTGTTGATTGACCTGATCCAATCATTTTCAAGTTTATTTTTTTGATAGAGCAAGGAATCCAAATGCAAGAATCACACTCAATAAACCCATTGCATCCATCACAACACTCTGCGTAGTACTACTAGAGGTATCAGGAGAATCCTCATTCACCGTCGTGGGTGAAGTGACCAATGTAGTAGGACTAGTTGTTGTTGTGGTTGTTGAATGATCCTCTCTCAACAACAATTCTTGTTCAATGACTTGATTCGTAATGGACATTTTGTTCTCCAGTATGTGATAAGCTGTTTGAACATTGTTCAGAATCAACCTACTCGTTTTTTCACTATTATTTTCACTGTCATCACTCTTATTCTCTCTTGTTAATAATGACAATTCATATGCTTGTAATTGTTGTTGTATGGATTGAATTTTTGCTTCCATCATCACACTCATCACTCTTTCATCATTTTCACTCACTTTGAATTGTGAATCATCATCATCATCATCATCATTGTTATTATTATGAGTCAACATTGAAGTAGTAGTAGCAGTAGTGGTAGTAGTTGTATCAACAACAATAGATTCTAGTTGATTGATTCGATTGGACATGTTTCTGAGTGATGCATACAACAAGTGTATTTGATGAATCATGGATTGAGTCATGACATCGCACTTGTCATTAATTTCACTCATTCTTATGATCAATTGTTGTTCTTGTTCTTCTCTATGATGATTATTGATGTGGTTATCATCATCATCATACACAGCTGCTATACTATGATTATTATTATTTTTGTTGTTGTTGTTATTTTTTGGTTGTTGTTGTGGTTGCTTCTTTTTTGGAGTCTTGTGATTTTTGTATTGGTTCATTGTTGTTGTTGTTGTTATAGTGTTTGTGAATTGATGATAATATTGTCGAATGGATGATTCATGTTGTACGAGTAACAACACTCTCATACTTGATATCCATTGTTTCAACCATACGAATAAATTATCATCATCATCACTATCATTCTGTTGTTCTTGTGGGGAAGAAACCATTGAACAACACAAGTGATAAAATTCAAGTAGGAGAAACAAGTAATGCAACTGAGCTTCCGATTGATTCATTCCCTGACATTGTCTCTTGTGTATTTCATTTCCCTGATTCACGATCATTTGTCTATAATGATCATCATCACTGTTATGAGTGATTGAATAATCATTATTGTTGTTGTTGTTGTTATGGTGGTGAGAATGAAGGGAGAAAAAAGAGGAAACACTGGAGAGAAAAGAGTGGAATTTTGAGTTGCCGCCGCCGCCATGTTGATGATGAAATTCTTGTTTTTCATACTCTGTTGATGATGATGAAAAATCTCCTTTGGTTGCCTGTTGATAATAAGCATACATGTGACTCATCATTTCTTCATTGGTTGTTGCTTCATCATCATTATCATTATCATTATCATCATTGAGGTTGTTCAAAGTGAAGAGAACAAGAGAAAGAGGTGGAATACCCAATGACTCATCAATGATCATCATCCTCATTTTTTGATCATCTTCTTCTTTTTGGTCCACATGATGATTTTTTTCTAATTTGTTGGTGGAAATGGTGTTTTCATGCAATGTAGATATCAGTTGATCAAATGATTGGGAGATCAATGACCAGTTGATCATGCTATTCATCTCACTACGCGTACCACCATTCAACAACAACTATTTGTTGATTAATTTTTATGCGTTTTTTTCATTGATTTTTTCGGCCAAATACGAAATTCTCCTCCGGTCTAACATCACCGACTTGTCCAACATTTACTGGGATCTGTTCAACCTTTGACCTGCGTAGTATGTTATTGGTTGCACAACTCGAATCGAACTGGGCTTGGTATAGTCGATAACCTCTCTCGTGAATTCATTACGCCTGCCAAACCAACTGAGTTTTCTAACACCCTCCAGCTGAAGCAATGCCTTCTCTGTCAGAGAATCTTGGTTACATCCGTTCATCTCAAGTGTTTGAATACCTGTCAAACAAACAAAGGCCTTATCTGTGATTTGAGTACAACCACTCATATTTAGTGTGTGAATACCAGTCAAATGAACGAGAGCACTGTCTGTGATTTGCACACAACGAGTCATAAGGAGTGTATGAATACCAGCAAGATGAGGAAATGCATTATCTGAGATTTTCTTGCAACAACTCATGTCAAGAGTGTGAATACCAGCTAAATGAATGAATGCACTATCTGTAATCTTCTTACAAAAACTCATACTTAGAGTGTGAATACCAGTCAAGTGAGTAAATGCATTGTCTGTGATATGCTGACAGTTTCTCATGTTGAGCGTGTGAATACCAATCAAATGAGAGAATGCATCATCTGTGATATTCTCGCAATCAACCATGTTGAGAGTGTGTATGCCTTCCAGATATTGGAAATGTTCGTCCACTACTGCAGGACAACCGTTCAAGTTAACATTAAACAACATTCCTTTTCCCAATTGAAACCAATGGTCAATTTCTTTATCATTCAAAGTTCTTTTCAAAGTTCTCACCTTGTCAATCATGAGACATTGATTGAATTTGAACTTGTTGATTCCCTTGCAAGTGTAACTCAATTGAAACCATTCTCGAGTGTCACAAAACTCGACAATTTTTGACCATGTGTCCCTGCATAGTGGGGAACAAATTTCACTGGTCCTTATCCATTCATCACTTTCATCTGTTCTTTGCTTGTGCTTTGTGACAACAACGTTGTTGGTTCGCATGTTGTCTTTGTTGTTATTTTCCCGCTGGACTTGAGTCAAGTTCTGATCTTGTCTTTGTCAAGCGCAGATTGAGAACAAACCCAAATTCTTATTGTGGTCCTCTTCCGTCCTCATTTTCTCGTCTTTTGAATAAGAATTTGTTTGTTTGTCATGTGTAGTGGCGGAACAGAAGCAGGAGTTGGTGGTCAACCACCTACACTTGTCATTCCGAGAGAAATCCACTGACATCAGTGAATAGTTTCAGAACTTTTCCAACGCCTACTTGTTTGAGGACCAGTTGACGAGCAATGAATGGAATCGATCAAGGAGATGTACTCCTACTTTGAAGTGAAGTCTGTAGTGGCGGATGATGGTTTCAACTATGAATAAAAACCCACTATCGATTCTACCAATGTCCGTCCTTGCTGACTACTTAAATTACATGTCGAAGACGGAGGGGATTGTACTGTCTTACATGGGCGTTTCGAGAAGAGAGACTTGTGAAACAGTGGAACAAATGATTGATAGAGCTGGGCAAGAAAACCCATATTTTCAACCTCTTCTCTCTCTCGCACCAACACCTCTAAAAGAGATGCAGATCGAATCATACACCAAATTGAATGCTGTTCTGGGAGATACACATGGAATTATCAATAGTGATCAAAAAGATCTTCCCATCATGCAGTTATTCCTTGAGTCAACTCCCTGTTAAAGAAGATGTATGAACAGAGCGACGATGGTTTTACGATTATCATTCAAGACCTGATATCACAAAGGACATTCGACATAACGTCCAACGACTCTTCCGTGTCAGATACAACAGATAGCTGTCGAATGTCCTTTGTGCACTTATGGTACGTTTCATCGAAGTCACGTGGAATGTGAAGTGATCCTTACAAAAAGCTTTTACAACAACCAACAACAAAACAACAACTTACGATAAGATCATTATCCAAAAAACAATGAGCAGTCAATTAACAAAACGCATCAGAAACACCAAACTCTTGTCCAAGGTCGTTCCATCAGCCAACGATCTCGTTCCCCTATTCAAGAATGGTCAATGGTTAGGATGGTCTGGCTTCACTGTAGGCTATCCAAAGATGGTTCCATTGGCTTTGGCAGAACACGTGGAACGCAACAACCTTCAAGGTCAAATGAAATTCAACTTGTGTGTCGGTGCCAGTGCCGGTGTAGAGTGCGAGGACAGATGGGCCAAACTGGACATGATTGATCGCAGGTTCCCTTATCAAGTCGGAAAAAGTATTCGAGATGGGATCAACAGTGGTCGAATCCGATTTGCTGATGAACATTTGAGCATGTTTCCACAGGATTTGGTGTCTCCAAAGTCGGAAGCAATTGCACCACACATTATCGAATTTTTGCAATCCGAGGTCAAGCACGGACGATTGCCAAAGAATCTGTTGCCATTGCAATCTGGTATTGGCAACGTATCGAATGCCATTATTGGAGGATTGGCCAATGGTCCATTCGAAGACTTGAGCGTGTACACTGAGGTCCTCCAAGACACCTTCTTGGACTTTTTTGACCAGAATAAGCTCAGAGTGGCATCCGCTGCATCGATTTGTTTCTCACCAGAGGGCTTTGATCGCTTCTATGCCAACTGGGACAAGTACACACCAAAGATTATCTTGAGATCACAGCTCGTATCCAATGCCCCTGAAGTCATTCGGAGACTTGGATGCATTGCCATGAATACACCTGTTGAGTTTGATATCTATGGTCACGCAAACTCCACATGTGTCAACGGTTCTCGCATGCTCAACGGTCTAGGGGGATCTGGAGACTTTTTGAGAAATGCAAAGATTTCAATCGTGCATGCTCCTTCCACTCGACCAACCAAGGTTGATCCTCATGGTATTAGCAGTATTGTGCCATTCTGCTCTCACGTTGATCACACGGAGCACGACCTGGACGTATTTGTCACAGAACAAGGATTGGCTGATGTCAGAGGTTTGTCACCAAAGGACAGAGCAAAGGTTATCATTGAAAAGTGCGCTCATCCAGAGTACAAGCCACTCTTGAAGGAATACTTGGATATGTCAACCAAGATTTGCCTTGAGAAGAAGATGGGTCACGAACCACACATGTTGAAGCATGCTTTTAAGATGCACTGCAACTTGATGGATAAGGGAACAATGAAGGTTGATGGATGGAATTAAACTTTAACAAAATAAACCAGGTTCGGGCCAATCTTCTGGATATGGATCAGGATTGACTCGAACACTCTTCTTTATCAATTTAATCATCAGACTCTTCTTCGTCGTAGTCCGACTCTAACTCTGCCTCATCGGGAGCGTCCAGATAGGGTCTGAGAAATCTATTCAAACGTTTATTCATAGGGGGTGGAATGTGGCTGTGTTGATACCAGCAGATCGTAGTGCTTCTCAACGGTGGATATATCAATATTATTCCTATCACAACCAGACACAACTACTCCATATACTGCTGCTTGGTGTTGCTCATACTTATTCTTTCCAAAATAGGAAACTCGGCAGTGACAAAGAGTCTAGTTCAACACGTTCCTTCCGAGTCATATGCTTCACCACAAACTGCAGATCTGTGAATAATAGATCCTTCATAAATGGCAAGTCAACACCAGCAAATAGTTTGACCAATGATTGATAATCATCTGATCTACCAAAATATGCTGCCAGTGCATCTTATCTGCGTTGACCATTGAAGAAGTGCTGGATCTCAGAACAAACATGAATGGGTGTTGGTGCCGATCTCAATTGCTGCTTCGTGATTCCATGAATGTCCACTTTGCCAGCACTGCCTTGTCTGACAAGACTGTTGAATACAATACCAGATCTAGGGTGGTTGAAGCAAACAGATGTATTCTGGAAATTGCCAGCCTTTCCACTCAAAATCACAGTAGACAAATCCTCAGCCACATGCTGTAGCTCATGGAGCTGCTTCTTGTCTGGTCGCTTCCACAACTCAGTGTATTTCACTCCAAAGGACATTCTCCAGAATGCTCTGATGTGGCTGGTGCAGCTTCAACACGCTTGGTTGCCTTAATCATAACATCATCCACCACAACACTCATACTTCTCAGCTGCATGAAAGCCACTGCTTCTTGAGCGAATGACCCAATCATGTAGTCTCTACTCTACTTTGATCCAATTTTGAGTTGTTGTTCATCAATTAACTTGGCTCGGCTGTACTGCTGATCATTGTATTCAGCCTGCTTCCGCTTGCTTCTGTTCTTACTACTTGCAACTATTGCAGTGTTTGTGCTCTGGGTCTGAGTGTTCGTGTCGCTGTAATACGCGTCTGTTCCAATGCTAGCTCGATGTAAATGATCTGGATGATACTTCAATAATCACTGCTGGTTCACTTTGGATAACATCATCAGAAAAGCAAGTACTGTGAATCCTCGAAACACTGCTCTGAATTCACCGAACAATCCCTCTCAGGATATTTGTCATAGATAGATGCAGATTGAAAGTAGTAATACCAAAATGTTCCAGCAATTTCACCAGTGATTGAACAGACTCTGCATTGAGCGTGTATGATTCCAAAATCTCCTTTGGGAAATTGTATTTGCTGCAATCCAGAATTATATATATCCTTTTACTGTGAGATAGATCTGCTGTGTTTGCACTCAAACACTTATTGTAATCAGAAAATGCATACTTCTGTACACACTTGTGGTATGTATTGTTCATCAGACTAACCAGCGGAATTAAACCAGTGAATTGAGGAAACTCTTCCTGCAATACTTTCAGATAATCATCACTACATACAGCAGCCATGTTAGACTCGCTTTTCTTATCTGTTGTAAATACATCAGAAGGCTGCAATACCTTCCTCACTGCCTCAGAATTCTGGTATGTAAATAATGGTGTCCTGACCAACAATATGCGTTGTATATGCAATAACAGTAATAGAGACTTCACGGTCACAAGATATCTCCAGCTGATCAAATGTATTTGCAGGAGTGAGGATACCAATCTGAACTGCGTTATCACCCACTTCTCTGTGTCCACCTTCTACTCTCTCATCAAAATGGTGGACCATATGATCGTCTGAATGAATACAAGGTACAAGACAGAGTTACCACTTTTGCACTGCAATTGAAAGGAACTAGAATAATTTATAGTCAGCAACAGATTGTTGATTGCCTCTTGTCTACACCGGAGAACTGTTCTCGGCTTCAATACGTAGTTTGCCACGATACTGTACTCCTTCACTGGAACTAGAATTTGTTTGACCTTCATATTGCATTTGTCACTTTTGCACAAGTGACACACACAAATCATTGCTGGTAATTTCACCTGGGTTCCTTCTCCGAGTTGAAACGGTGTTGTCTTCGATTGAAGATCCTTCAAAGCACTAATATTTGCTCTGCTGCAAGTAACTCCAACTATGTTTGTTAACTATATTAATGTTTCGAAACTGTGACGCGGATTCCCTCGTGCAACTGATGAAGCTATTTTTCACCATGATGAGTGAGATTGTTTCAAAGCATGAGGGTGTAGTGGACAAGTACAGATTCATGAAATTTCATAACTGCAGTGGCCCTGTTCAATGCACCTCTACATGTAGAGAATCATGAAGACAAAGCTATTCGTTGTGCCATTGAAATGCAGGAGCAGCTCGAATAGTTGGACGGTATTGTAGATTGTCCTTCATTGTTCCGTTACTATCATCTCTGAAGTAATCAGCGACAAAGAACAATGAACGAGGCCAGGTACCCTCGCCATCTAAACTTAAGAAATGGGCAAGAGGTCATTTGATTCAAGTCTGGACAGCCAAGAACCAGACGCCTCTCCTCCTCCCAAGGGGCCTCGACTGGCCTAGACCAAGACAATACAATAAAAATTTCCTTGATAAAATGCTCATTACTCATTGCTGCTATTTGCTGACGAATGACCAACAATTTGTCCACCGTTTCGTGTCTCCATCTGCAAAGTTGACTGTAACATTGCAACGCCAAACGGAAAAATGAAAATGTGGAGGCGGAAACTGATTTTTATTCGGGTTACTCTGATCGAGTGACAGTTCCACACTACAGTGGTATTTTCCCGCTCATTTTCTCCGCGAAGTATTTTTGAAGGATGACGTGACGGTCTATTTCTTCAGGGTATTATATTGGTTTTGGAGCCTTTGAGTCTAGTTGACGCAGATCTGGCTAGAAAATTGGTGTGGTCCAACGTCTTTTTGCAAAACCAGGTTCACACAACAAACAACACTATCACTTCTCCAGGTTGCACACAAGCTCACCAGATACATGCCCACTGACAACAGGTCAAATAGTGTAAAGTTCGAACAACAGTCCAACAAAAAGAGGAGTATTCACAGAGAGCACAAACTAATCATTACGTGCATGGTCTCATGCATCATTGCTCTCTACATTGATTTTCATCAGTATCACTTGATGATCTATGGTGTATTCAAATCGATATCTGCTGCTTGTTTCGTTGCTCTTGCTATTCATCGATTCTATCATCCCAACAGTGTGAATCAGAGTGTCAGTCATCATCGTACCGAAATCAAAGAAAAGCCAACAAAGACATCGACAACTTCTCCCTCAAATATTCACCAGATTACAATTGTCGTGGGATTGTTCTTTAGTTTGATCGGGGATGTCTTTCTCGTGTGCAGTGAAGTCCATGACTTGTTCTTTCTGGTGGGAGGAATCTTCTTTTCGTTTGCTCATTTGAGCTACATGATGGCCTACGTGATTAAACTCGTTTACAATTTCACGATGGGCAACGGTTTACAAAAATATCATCAGAGGAGATTGAGTATCAACTCATCCTTGAAGAATAAATCAACCAAACAGAACCAAGGGGAGAATGATAAAGAAAAGAATGAGAAGAAGGAGAGAATGACTCGTCGATTGATATCAAAGTGGAACTCACGTGGCCACGTGAGAAGAATGATTACAATTGCAGTTACTCCATGGAATTGGAATTGGTTGCTTGTGATGACTCTATTCATCTCATTTTGCACTTATTTTGTCATTATTCGAGGAATTTTGTATTACATGAACCATCGAAATTCGATGGAAGCCGATGAACAATTGTCAACACAACAGAGAAAGTCAAAGTACATGATGATAGAGTCCGCTGCTACAATGGTACTTCAAAGAGTGATGAGTCAATTTGTTTGGATCTATGGTGTCATGATCAGTATCATGGTAGCTCTCTCACCTGCAGGTGAATCAGTTTATCATCACTTACTCGTCATTATTAAGAAGGAAGATTCGAGAAAGCAAGAGTCTGACCAAAGAGACCAACAATCCGAGGTTGAATGGGCCAAATCTTCATCCAATAAAGAACCTCAAGTCGCGGACGCTCAGGCAACTGACAGCTCGGAAGACGAAGACGATCAAGGAGAGAAGAACAGAACTTCATTGACGATGAAAATCAATTATTCATTCATCTATCGAGTGATTGGCAGTGTCTTGTTCTATAGCAGTGACATGTTTGTAGCAAGACAAAAGTTTATTGTAGATTCATTTCTGAACAGGGCTTTCGGTCTCCCATTGTACTTTATTGCCCAATTGCTCATTGCTTCCAGCATTTGAAGAACCGTCCAACTCATTCCTCCACTCCATCACCCAACTCCATTCTCTCCCACCTTCAAGATCAAATCTCAATTGCTGAAACATTGTATTCATACTTCAAACACCGAACAAGCATCACATAAAATCGGGGAATCTCAAAATCCAAAATCAAACAACAACAAAAACATCACAAAAAAAACGATCACAAATACAAAAAATTCAACAACATCAGACAACAAGCGACAAAAAATAACAAACAAATAACATCACCAATCAGCATAATGCTAGAATCCATTCTATCCAACCTATTGATCCCTCACTTGGAACAATATGTTGAAAATTTTGATCGAAATCGATTGAATGTTGGTCTTCTCAAAGGCACAGTCTCACTCAACGACATTTCACTCAAACAACACGCATTCGACAATATTCACCCCGATTTTCCACTCTTCATCTCCCAATCCTATCTCAAATCATGCAAAATCAACGTTCCATGGACCAGTTTACGCAGCAGTCCAGTCACATGTGAAATTGATCAAGTGTACATGGTGCTCGTACCCAAACGTGATACGCCCTACAATGCTCAAGATGAAAAAATACGAGAAATGGATCGCAAAAAAAAAGTCTTGTCCGATCATCATCTTCTTCAACAACAACAACAACAAACTATATTACCCAATCAATCAACAACAACAACTAATAATAATGCAAATAATAACAAGGGTGGATTCATGGATAAGCTTATTGAAACCATCATTAATAACATTCAAGTCACCATCAAGAATATTCACATTCGATACGAAGATGAAAACACTTGTGGAAATAATTGTCCGCTAGTCATGGGTATTACATTGGATAGTATGAGTATAGAGTCGACAGATGTGGATTGGAAGAGGGCATTCATGAGAGAAGTGGGTGATTTGACGTTTAAATTGTTTGAGATGCGACAATTTTCATTTTACATGAATTGTACGAACGTGTATCCCAAATCGGATTTTATCAGTCGAGTCAATCATCGCATTCATGCAGCACAACGCATGAAACAATGGTTAACCATGACTCAACAACAATTTTCTCAACCACAGTCAAAGTCACCATCATCATCATCATCACAGTCATCACAGTCACAGTCACAGTCATCGCAACAACAACAAAAACAACAACAACAAGAACAATATTTATTGAAACCAATGAATGGAACATTGAGATTAACAATGCAAAAATTGGCGAGAAACATGGATTTGAGTAAACCGCAGTTTGATGCCGAATTTTTATTCCCTGATTTGTCGTTTCATTTGAATGATAAGCAGTACAAGAATTGGTTCTCGTTGGTGGAGTACTTTACGAATTATCCGATACGTATGGCACGGTATCGTCCATTTAGACCGATGAATGCTCTGTCGTTTATTGCGATTCCTAATGATGCTCGTTTGGATCAAACTGCAGCAGAATCACAACAACAACAACAACAAGGGAAACAAGAGACAGAGGATGAACGGTTGCTGAGAGAGAGCATGAGAGAAAATGAGATGCACATTCGACAATTGAATCATCAAACAGCGAAACAGTGGTGGCAGTATGCGTATCGTTCTGTGCTCTATGATCTGAAACAAAAATCAAGCAAGTATGTTCAGAGAAGAGAAGACAAGAAGAATAGTGACCGAATATTGTATATTGAATTGTACAAGAAGAATTGTTGTGTGCCGTGGCTCGCTAAGATCACACCAGAGGAAACACAGGAAATGGAACGGTTGGAAATGAAGCACGACGTCAAAGATATCCTTTATTTTAGGCGATTGGCATATGCGGAGATGGAAGAAGAAGCAAAGCAGCACACGCAATGGAAGGAAACACAACTAGAACAACAGAAGAAGATTGAGAGGAGGAACAGTGGACGTTCCTCTTCTTTTATGGCTTCATCCTCTCCATCGACATCATGGTTCGATCGATTGAAAGCTAGTAGTAGTGGTGCTACTGGAAGCAGTAGCAGCACGAGTAGTTTATTGACGCCTGCGCCCATTATTCGACTATCGGATGAAGAGAGACAAGAACTGTATCAATCAGTGGGATATGATGAAGAATTATCGTCCTCCATATCCGATACAATCAAAGGCAATGCAGACTATGTCAAAATGAAGATTCGTTTGCAAATTTCACAGTCTCAATTCGTGATTGAGCAATCAAGGACAAGAACAGCCATTCTCCGGTCGACGATGAGCGATCTAAGTGTCGATATTGAGTTGTTGGAAGGTCGATTTAAGTGTTTGGTGAAAATGGCAGATTTGAGAGTGCGAGATGAGTACACTACGAATTCGTTGTTCCCTGATATACTGAGTCGCAGAGTATCGGATGATCCTACGCGCGCTCAAAAATATTTGGCTTCATTCTTCTTGGAGAAAACACCGACGAGCAACAGGTCTAACTATCGGTTAGACATGTCACTCGATCGTATCGATCTCGTTCTAAATATCAAATTGATACAGAGACTAGTGAATTTCTTCATGTTTGATCACGTCAATTTCAATCATTTGGAATCAGTGGCCAAAGTACAGCTAGAGAAGGCCAAGTCCTATGCCAAAAAGGAACTTAAAAACATTCTGGACAATAGAAAGGCAATTGATATCAATTTGCGAGTACAGGCACCTACTTTGCTCATGCCTGTTGATTGTACCAGCGACAAAACAAAATTTGTGTTTATGGATTTTGGTCAATTCAATTGGAATAGCGATATCCTTCAAGAACAAGAGGAATCATCGATGCTAACCACCGACCAGTACGATCGATTTCACTTCCTAATGCAAGACATTCAAATATTGATACCAGACCAGGAAGCTCTTCCCTTTTTGAGTCAATATAAGCAATACCAGAGTACTTTGCTCAGAAATGAATTGGCACAGCGTTTGAAAATCCAAGACCAAGCTCTACGGAGGAGAGATGCCTTGGCTAGCATCGATACCACCTTTATGAATGGCATTCATTTGGTAGAAAAGGTGACACTGGATCTTCAGGTTGCAAAGTCTATTGCTCCTGATGAGGTGAACTTGCCTCGATTAACAATCAAGGGTGAAGTTCCCTCCATTACATTAAATGTCTCTGCAGCCAAAGTTAGTGTCTGCACAGATATTGTGAGTCAATGGGTTTCATTTGCGCAGAACCCGAGTGGCTCTTCTGGATCCAACATAAAGATACGCGGATTACTGAGAGTCAATGGACCAATGACCAATGACTCTTGGATGAGCTGTTGGATCGAAGTAACAAACTCAAACAAGCTCATTCTCTACGACTCAGAAGCTCTGAGTAACGAAATAACTCAGATCAATACTCAAGAGCTCAATAATCAATTGGCAATTGTTAACTTGAATAGTCATGCGGAGATTGGTGCATCTAGGACTCGCGACAACACTTTCCGTATTGTGTTACCTCAAAGTGCTGGCAAACCAGTAGTGAAGCTGTACTTTGAGTGCAAGGACAGTGAAGAACTTCATCATTGGGTATCTTCGCTCAAGTATTTCATTACGAGTTTCAATGAGAATTTTCTCATGGGTAACATTGCCAAGAGCCTAATCAAAGATGCAAGAAACGAAATTCGACAGGGCATGAATTTGATTGCCAATCGAGAAAACAATCAAGTGCTTCTGGATGTTGATTTTACACTAGACAATGTGAAGGTGCACTTCCAGAGAGAAACAAAGCAGGAGAGGAACCGCACGATTTGTAGTGTTCTTTTCAATCAACTGTCGTCTGATTTTAAGCACAGATCCTATGATACGGTGCTAATGATGAAACTAAATGCATTGACGATTGAAAATCTGATACAACAGCACTATGAAGAAACCTCTGCCAATAAGTACATTTTACAATCTGAGGTTGAAGATAACTCCTCATTGGTAGACATTAGTGTAATCTATGCACGAAAGGATTCTGAGTTCTATACTCCGGATGCTATTGTTGTGTTGAACTCGACGTTCCAAAAGGTCACGGTGCACGTTCAGCCATCCATCCTGATTGAATTTATTCAGTTTGGGTATGACTTGCAAGATATTTTCGACAAAGCTGTGGATGACCGAATTTTGGTCTTCTCGGCCAAAGCTCCATCCACAGAATCCAAATCAACAGTCGCTATCAAAGAGATTAGCAAACAGATTAGAAAAACTCTGGGACAAGATGACTCTATTGCTAATAGTACTGCTTCTGATGAATTTTCTACGACAGAATCTGTGGATACGGAAGTTGTTTCAAACGAAACAAGTACATCACCTGAGGCCAGCGAGACAGGTGGCTCATTAGATCTTATCAACAATCCACTCGACCAGAAGAGTTTATTCAAATTAATGGTGAAAACAAATGACATTAATGTTATTGTGATCAACAACAACAGGGAGTTTACAAGCTTGTGCATGTCTCGTTCAGCTGTGTCGTTCGAATTGAATAGATATGATCTCGTATTATCTGGAAATTTAGGAAATTTGATCGTGCAAGACTATATCACACCTGATACACTGTATCGTAACATTTTGGGCGTAACAAGCACACAAGGTGAATCATTGATCGACTTTGAATTCAGACACTCTTTTGCGTCGCATCACAATCCACAGGACAATGAATTCAATTATCGGAGCAGCTTATCTGCCAAGATGCAAGCTGTTCGCTATGTACATATCCAGTTCTATGTGCAGCAGTGGCAAGTATATATCAAGGGTCCTCTGAATCAAGCTCTTTCGCGTGAATATTCTCGGAAACAAACAAGGAGTAAGGCACACATTCATAATTACAGTAGCAATGACAACACTCTCGTAAGACGTGCAATGATGAACAAACGTGTTCAGATCAATGTTGAGATGATATCTCCAATTATCGTTCTGCCGAGCAGTCACAAATCACACGATTATTTCATTGGAAATCTAGGTAACTTGAATATTAACAGTTCCCTCGACTCCTCCAATGACAACTTGATTGATGGCATCGCTTACTCTTTGAAAAATATGCATCTCACAAGTAGTCATGGCAAGAATGAAAGATCCCAGCACGTCGTAGACGATGTAGATATCACTGTTCGTACAAAAACTGTGCTTATCAACCCTGATAATTCAATTCCAAACAATCAAGTGGACATTGAAATCTCCAAAGTTAAGTTTAAGATGTCCGAAGAGCAGTATCAACTGATTTTTGATATTGTTAATGACAATATTAAGGCAGGAATCGATCAATCAAAACGAATGATGTCCGACTCCATCAACCAATCAGCTATGCCCTCTTCCCAAGCCAAACAAATGATTCATGAGATTGAGGATAAACTTCTCTCCAATATCGGAATAACTGGAGGAAACAATAGTCAGATATCCAAGAATGAGGAAGTTGAAAAGTTTGGTCAGTACGATGATGATGAATTAATATCATCAGATGTTGTGAGAGTTAAATCAGTCGTCAGTGTGAAAGTGCCACAGATGATTGTTAGTCTGTTGAGAGGTAATGGCAAGAATGAAGAGAATGAATATGATCCCATTGCAGAGCTAACAATCTCAGAGCTGAATGTTCACAACTTGTTCCATTCAGATGAATCGATACAGACTGATGCTGTTCTGGGATATATTCTGGGTGTGGATACTCGAATTAATACGAACAACCAGTTCAAAACAATATTTGACTCCCGAAGTCTCAACGAGAAGCAAAAGGAATGTCTCAAACTGTGTGTTAGACACACTCCACAAAATCTAAAAACAACAGTGTCTCTTGTGTTGTCTGATCCCCAGATATTCTGTGTACCTGAAGTTGTGATCGAGTTCAAAAACTTTTTTGCCAATGCAAACTATTCAGCCAGCTCGAATCCATTTAATTCAATGTCACAGTTATCAGTAGATAACGCTTGTCACGCCAATAGCATAACAGAATCATCCTCCGAATCCTCAACATCTTCTCCCGTTGAAGAAGCAGAATCGCCTATGCATTCTATTCTCAAGGAGCGTCTAACGGTTACCAAACACTCATTCGAACTCACCACTATATTTGGCAAACCAGAGGTACTGTTACCCTCTGACAGCACAGACATCAACTGCAAGGTTATTGTTTTCGAGTCAGCATTTGAGGGTTACTTCAGCAAAAATCCAATGGAAGAGAAAGCACATTTCGATATTGATGGAACGACAATCTATGTCAAACAAAACAACTCCAATGCTGAACCTATAGCAATTGTCGAACCGATCCGCATTTTGTGTCATCTGTCGTCTGTGTTAACGGAAGAACGTACAGAAAGGAGTGTTGTTTTCGATTTGAACCAAGGTGGAAGAGCAAGAGTATCGTATCAAGACATTCGGATGGTCCTTTCAATTGTTGAACGATTCAAAGAATACGCCAACATGTATCAATCAAAGAAACTTGTTGATCAAGATCGAGAGTTGGATGACTTTGAGCTCATCAGCGAGGAACAACACAGTGAACACAAGGCACTCATCAACATCGAAGAAGCGCTAAAGTCTCAACTTGCTCCTCATCAGTCAGTTCTGTCCGTTCAGTTCAAATCCTCCAACGATCTAGCAGTGCTCCTCGTGGATGATATTTTGGGTTACGATCTGCCTCTGACTGACATTCACTTGTCTGATATTGACACATCAACCCAGATTATTCAAGATGGAACCCGAATCGAAGTAGACTCCTCTTTCCATTTCTCGTGCTTTGCAAACTACTACAACTTTAAGTACGCGGAATGGGAACCGATCATTGAGAAAGTTCCACTTTCAATTATGCTCACTCGACAACCAAGACATCTACAAAAGAAGTCAACGGAAGTCAACAGTTTACAATTCAAATGTCAACAGGTGATCAATGTAAATATTACCCAGCAGATGTTAGAGAATGCAATTTCAACATCTCGCTCATGGATCGATGGATTCAAGCAACCCCACAATCCTATCTCCATGAAATTTGAACCATTCTCCATACAAAACCAGAGTGGTCTCAAAGCGCTATTCTCAAAGCAAAGCGATATGAGTAAGAACGTAGAGCTTGTTCATGATCAAGAACTAAAGTTTGGTTTCTCAAACTTCAGAACAAAGGACTTTAAGAATGTTGATCACTATGTATTTGTTTCCATCGAAGGAGTTGTGAAAAAGATTCTAGCGAACAAGGATAGGAAGTACTTCTTCACCGTACCAGCTCTTGGTAGAAATACTCCATTGTGTATTGACATTACGCTCGTGAATGGAAGAAAGGTAATTACGATCCATTCAGGTGTGCAAATTGTAAATAATACAACTCGGGCCTGGGATCTAGGAACATACAATGATGCAAACACAACTGTGACTCCTTTCGCGTTGGTGTTGCCCGGTATGCACGTTTATGTTCCATGTCACCTTCTGGTATCATCCTCCTTCCTCACAATACGTCCGAATGATGCCACATTCAAATGGTTCTCCAAGAGGAAAGAATATGAATTGACAAAGATGCTCTCACGCGACACGAATTTCTTACCGTATTGTAGAAACAACTCGAGTCCCGAAAAGGTGTATTGCATTCTTCGAACAACACATAAGAAAATTGATGAGTCATTTTCTGACTGTGTAGTGAATATTATGGCTCCATTAGCCATAGAAAACACGTTAGGACTCAGTGCTAACTTTACCATTCTATCAAAGTCAAGTGATGATCCAGACAAAATGAATACTCTGTGGTCACAAACATTGGCTCGTGGTGAGAAAAAGTACATGTATAATATCAATATTAAGAAGAAGTTATGGCTCCAATGTGTTTTGGAACAGAATAGTATAAGATGGCAAACAAGTGATATGTCTTTGGTCTTCTCCCCGCAGCAAGATGCTCCTCTCAGTCGTCAATTCCTCAACTTAGATCACAACGGAGGAAAACTGATACTAAGACTAGACTACTGTCACACGGCAAAC
Organism: Tetramitus jugosus; assembly: GCA_937625935.1. NCBI lineage: Eukaryota > Heterolobosea > Eutetramitea > Acrasida > Vahlkampfiidae > Tetramitus > Tetramitus jugosus. The sequence goes on along the minus strand of OW569392.1, from coordinate 216,744 downwards.
TCTTATCATGAAGTTTGTGTCTATTGTTCATATTGGATCCTCAATCATACCGATTTGAAGCTGTGCTTAAGAGAAGGTGAAAATGAGACTTCAGGTCAATGCTTCAAGCAAACATCTCCACCTTCAACACCTCGATCACAGATTAGCAATGATATTGAACCCCTCTTGTTCGACTATCTCAGTGGTAGCTTTATCTTCTCCAACAAGGTGAACATCAAGATTAATGACTCTTTCACATCCTCAACTTTCTCTATTGACAATGTGGGTGATTCAACTGACATTGAGACCACTAACGGCACTCATAGGCTGAGTCTTGGCATGTCTGTGACGTTGGGTCCTGATAAGTTCAAAAGAACGAAAATGGTAACTTTCACACCAAAGTTCGTACTCGTTAACCGGACCGAATATCCTCTGAAGGCCAAACAGTACGGCGCGACTTCAGAGTCGTCTCTATTGCCAAATGACACCCATAGCTTTTATTGGACGGAAAGAAAGGAAGTGGCAACAATGATGACGATGCAATTGGATTATACAGATTGGTCGATTCCATTCAGAATCGATGATAGTGAGGTTATTCTTATTTTGAAACACAACAGGAAGCTGCCTTCTCAACCCAAAAAGAAGAAGACGTATGTATCAGTTCGAACCCATCAAGAAAAAGGAATCACATTCGTCATCTTTGCTGTCTCCAAACATCCTCCATACTATCTATACAACCGTACGAGCCATGATATCGTTCTTGGTCAACATGGTGTCACAGGGTTGTTTAAAATGAAACCTAACACCAAAGCACCGTTCTCATGGCCAGATCAGAGCAAGCCACACACCATGGTCTATCATATCAACAACACTGGCGCGACAATAGATGCTGATGTTGTATCCAATTGCAAGACACTACCGTTGAAGGATTCGTCGAAGTCAATCACAGCGGAAGTTTCAGCTCAGGGATTCACTCGAGTATTGCAGTTCTCAGAACATGAGCACAAAGTACAAGAGAAGTCTCAGCGAAACTCGCAGGAAACACAACGTCATGCTGTGTCCGCTAAACATAGCAGGCAATCCTCTTCAAGTCAATCAATGGATCCATCGAGTCATTTACTGTTTGAGGCCCTGATAGACTTGAAGGGTGTCGGTGTGTCTCTCAGTGATAGTTATCCTGAAGAGCTATTGTATGTACTGCTAGATCATTTTACTCTCAACTTGCAAATGACCGAACAGACACAGTACATTGAAATGAAGCTACACAAACTGCAAGCCAATAACCAAACCAACAATGCTGCCTATCCCGTGTTGCTGTCTAACTCTAAGAAATTGGATGTTGGAAAGCATTTCATACATGTCAGCATGATACGAAACCACAAGGAGACCACCTATGATTGCATCCCATACTTTTCTTTCTGTATGCAAGAAGCTGACCTTGCCTTTGATTTTAAGCTTATGAATCGGATGCACAATCTGACAAACAATCTCATGAGTGTCCTGGATTCTACTACACTGATCACCAATTCTAGCCAAAACAATCAGCAACGGCAGCAAATCTATAAGCCAGGTGACATTCAAGTACACAATATTGACCTCAACAGCGACCCTGCTGCTGTATTATTGGAACAACAGCTCAGTATTGGTGAGCACAAGAAGGTGTATTTTGAACTGATGCAGTTGCATCCTATCCGATTCAACTTTAGTTTCCTATTTAATCAAGTGGATGAAGAGTCAGCAGAGGAAGGTGTAGATCAGAATAATCCCTCAAAACGTGAGAATCCAACACTTCTGGTATTACAAACGATTGGTGCTCATCTCCATGCCAATATTGATCAAGCACCCATTCGCCTCAACGCTCTTATTCTACAGCATCCCTTCTTAAGTCGAGAAGCCTTGACAGAATCCATACAGAAGCATTATACCAAGAACGCTCTATCGGAAATGTATAAGTTGTTGGGCTCGTTCTCTTCGATTGGTAATCCGATTGGACTTTTCAATGGTCTGTTGAAACTTACTTCATTTTGGTGATTGTTCATGAACTTATTGTTTTATTAACTTGTTGTAAAATGGTGTATTTGTGTATTATCATCCCTGTGAATATTGTAGATATCGACTCTGGTGTTTATGACATGTTCTATGAGCCAATGGATTCTGTGAGTGAATCATCGGATGAGTTTACAAGAGGATTAGCAAAGGGTTCTCTGAGTCTAATGAAGCACACAGTCCACGGTTTTAGTAACACTGCAAGTAAGGTGACTGAATCAATTGGTAATGGAATTAGTATTCTGAGTATGGATGAGACCTACTTGAAACAAAGAAGCAAAACTGCGCACATCAAACCAAAGCATGTTGGAGAAGGATTACTCTCTGGCTTTCAAGCACTTGGATCCGGCATTATTGAAGGAGCGTCTGGTGTGTTAACAAAACCAATCGAAGGTGCAATGAATGATGGTGTCTCCGGTTTCTTCACCGGTGTTGGCAAGGGTATCATTGGAGTACCCGTCAAGCCCGTGGCTGCCCTATTCGACTTTGCACACAGCACGACAGAAGGAATCAGAAACACAACTACCTACTTCGAACGAGAAGACAAGAAAAGATCACGGGAGCCGCGAGCCTTCCATAATTATTGTCTGCTCTCTTATGACGCTCGTGCAGCACATGGACAATCGATGCTCTACTCATTGAGTGACCAGGCCTATTATCGATCTAGAGAACCATATGAATTCCATGTAACACTCCCAAGTGCGAACACAATTGTGCTTGTGACTCGCAACTGGATCATCTGTTCTCGACTGTCTGACTTGACAGTTCAGTGGAAACATGCACTGCAAGATTTTTGTACGTGCTCCCTGTCAAGAGACAGTACGACACTCGTATTGAAACTTACACTGGAAGCACAACAAAAAACAGTGACAGGATGGTTGTTTACCTCCTCGCTATCAGACAGATCCATCGTAGTTGAGTCAGAGGAAGACAAGCTAGAATTAGGTTTGCTGGCTCGGCATCTTCTGCCAAAGTTGGTCCAAATCCTGGAAAGTGCAGATACGGATTAGTGAATACATCAAAGATTGCATTCGGTCACCGGACGAATGTCTCTGATCTTTTGGCCTGTCACTCCGCGAGTTTCTTTCTTCGGAACTGCCTTAAAAGGAAAGTAGATCTCAACAATAATTCGCCGCAAACAAAAAACCACGAAAAGGGGCAAGTTAACCAGTGCAACGGATCCAAATTCCCGCACGTACACCGTCGCCACAAGAGTCCAGCAACGTTGCATATGCAGAGCTTCTGTTGTGCGAGAGTTGTTTTCACCAATCGGGCTCTGCACCCAATTCACATGTGAAAAGAATTTTTGGAGATACGCCAAGGGAGGGCCACTTCCATGTTAGGTCGAACCCTTGCCGAAATCACCAGGATAAAAGGCGCCTGCAGAAAGTTGAACCCCAGGACGAGGTAATTGGAATACGCTTCAGTAAAGGTGTGTCTGTGAAATTGATCACCAAAACAAAAAAGAAAACCTTGCTTGTGAAAATCTCAACCTAAAACCGATTTGTCCTCGAGGCCGCCCAGCAGCAACCAAGCAACCCAACCATCACGCAAGTTGTTGTTTCAAGTCGTACTCTCCTTTATAAAATTCGCACTGATTGATCCCATCAATTCATCAGAAAAGCAAGATACCATCATTTGTTTAAACACAAACAATCGCCCCTCATGAAATTGGTCCCTATCTCTCAGATTTGAACATGAGAAGAGACCAACAACAGCCACAACATCCTCATCACCAGCAACAACACCCTCCTCAATATCCATCACCACCACATGCGTACCAACCACCACAACAATCAAATGTTCCCATCGTACACTCTCCCTTATCATCAGCATTATCTCCACTCTCAGTCTATTCACCTCGTCAACAACAACCCATGGCCACAACGACAACAACAATGATGTCAACGAGTACCACTACTTCTCCAATCATGAGACGAAACAATACTCCTGCAATATTGCCGTCCATTTCATCATTGTCATCACCCTCTCTTTTATTTAACAATCATCATCATAACAATTATGGCAATAATACCCAATATAACCATAATAATTATCCCTACCATCATTCTCCGTCATCATCATCTCTATCCCCATTATCACCTCATTATCATCCACAACGACATGCTACAATGTCAACTACACCTCCACCACCTTATGATTACCATTCAACTATGAATACAACAACAAATAATAATCATCAGCGCCAACCTTTTCAACAACAGTTTAATCCTACTACTAGTGCTGCTGCTGTTGTAAAGTATCATCATGAAGCATCGTCTTCTTATCAGGAAGAAGTCACGTATTCGAATTATTATCATGAAAAGCATCGTCGCTCTTCTTCAGTAGATGATGGTGGAGGAACTGAAGTTAACAAGTCAAGTGGTAACAGTCATATTGGTCAACACTCTCTCAATCATACTTTTCCAACTCATAATAATAACAATACCATTCAACAACAACATCGGTATAATCAAACTACTGCGAACAATATTTATAACAATTCTGAAGTGCGACATCATCAACCGTCACCATTAGCTACTTATCAACCATCACCTTTACAACCACAACCACAACAACAGTTATCTATAGTCACCAAATCGGTTACAAAACCAGTCAAATGGTTCCAATACGCATCTTCTCCCGTCTTATCATCATCATCATCTAACAACATGAATACAACAAAAAGTATATCATCACCATCTATTATCGATATCACAACAACAACAACAACAACCACAACTAATACTTCTCAACAACAACCACAACAAAATCAAATTATTAATAACAACAAAAATTCAAGTGCAGTTAACAATAACATGATTGTAGTGGGTAGTGCAGCCATGAGTAGTGTATTTCACATTGGATACAATGAGAAAAAGATTATTTATGCGTGTGAAATGTGCAGAAAACATCACAAGGCATGTTCTGGTGAACGACCCTGTCAACGATGCAAGGAAAAGAATTTTGAGTGCAAGGACGTTGTTCGGAACATTAGCAGGAAAGGCACTAACCATTACAATACCAGTAATAATAGTAATAATAGTAATAATAGTAATACTAGTAATCAATCGATACAACAACAACAACAACAACAAAATGCGACAAACCATTTCTCATCATCTCCTTCTCTATTGTTGACACCATCACCCTCTTCATCATCAAGTATAACAACGATGAACAAGGTGAATCAACAACAATCATTACTATTGAATGATTCAACTCAACAGCATCCACAACAACAGCAACAAATGAGTCACAAGAGAAAACGAAGTGAAGAAGAAGAAGAAGAGGAAGATGAACAATCAAAGCAGGATAACAAGAATGATAATGAGCATAATAATAGTAGAAGTAGTAGTAGTAGTACTGATAATAATACTCCTGTTTCAGATACTAAATCAATGATTAAATCCACAAAGAGCGAAACAAGTATTATGGATGATGCGAATGATACTCACAAGTCACCACCATTAGTGTTGAATACGAATAAGATTGCCATCAAGTTAGAACCATCTGATAATACTCAGAACAATAATAGTCGTAATAGTATTCATAATGATCCATTGTGCACTACTATGAATACTATGAATACCACTGGTGAATCATCTGACAGTCATTCAACAAAATCAGCTGAATCAGTCAACAACAATGATTCATTGCTCAATGATCAACAGAGTCAACAACTGAAACACTCTGAACAATCATCTACCATTTTCTCATCATCTTCTCAACATGTTATCAACAGCAATCACAACGATCATCAACATAACAGCATTAAGAATAGTCATTTGAATGTTAATAATCATTTAAATGCGATTCGACCTTCATCATCTCATCATGAGCATCATCGTCACGATCATGCTCAGACCAACATCAGTACTAGCAGCAGTAGTACTGTGACCTCTACTACCAGTACGAGTAGTAGCACTCATCATCACTCACATTACAATCAAGAGCAACAATTGTATAGTGACATGTTCTCAATGATGAGTCATGCTTATCGCAGCATTTCAAACAAGTCGCCGACTAAGCAGCAAAAACTCAACAGCCAAGACAATAAGGAACAGCAAGAGGAACAACAATCGAGCACGAACGACACTTAGGCACAAACTTTTGCTATCTACTCTTCGTCACCATAAAGACAATTTCTGTTCATTCTTGTTTATTCCTCTGACACACAAAACAATCTATTACTGAATACAATCACAAAATTGAGGTTCGTTAATTGACAATAATAAGAATCATAATTTATTCTGAGCCGGTATTAGTTTCGTGCTCACTTGCTGTTGGGTGATATGGTTGTTGATGTGAGTGGTAATGCGTACCTTGGTAATTGTTGTTATATCTTTGTGTTGTGTGTCTTTGTGCTCCTCCACCTCTATAGTTGCCTCTTCTTGGTTTGTAATGATGGTACTGTTGCTGTGGTTGCATACCACCAGAGGAATAGTCCAATTGTTCAACATAAGCGTTTTGGGGCTGCTGATTGTATTCATTCATTTCTTGTTCTTGTTGATACTGCGGTATTCCTGCGTATTGATGTTGGTGGTAATGATTTGCATTGTTGTAATGGTGGTGATACTGCTGCGATCTGTTGTTATTATGATAATGATAGTTACCATTGTGATGATGATTATGATGATTATAATTGGATCGTTGATGATAATTACTATAATGATAATGAGGCTTGTGTTGCTGCTGCTGTTGTTGTTGTGGATAATGATGCTGTTGTCGATTCTGGTAATGATGGTGCTGCTGATGCTGAGGATGATGATTGTGGTATCCCTGTGATTGCTGTTGAGAATACTCTCGGTATTGCACATCGGACTGCACCTCTTCCTCGACAATGTGTTCCTCTTGTTGTTGTTGTTGATGTTCAGACTCCAATGATGAATCATAGGTTTCTTCAGTCTCTTCAGGAGACAATGAATTCGATGGAGAGACTAGCTCTTGTGCACTAGACTTTGTCACTTGTGCGCCATCTGCTTTCAAGGTCTCTGTCAAGCTCAAAACAGCAGTATCCACATCATCTTCAGAATACAATTCAACAAAAGCTTCACCAGTCGACACTTCATTATCATCAATCACCAAATGAATTCCCTGTGGTACAATTTCGATACCCAGTATCGAAAACAATTCAGCAATATACTTTTCATCGAATTGAATGGACAAATTGGTCAATCGCACTACATGGTCACTCACAACCAACTGTTCATCATGTTGCTGCTGTTCATCCATCTCATTTACCTCATTATTGTTATTGTCATTCTCATAGTATCCCATTTGATGTCCCATGTACTCTGGTTGATAGTTACCATTGTTGTGATGCTGACGAGGATAACGACGATATGGTTGTTGTGGATGTGGAGGATAACCATTGTACACTGGAGCATACTCCATACCAGGTTGTTGCTGTTGCTGCTGTTGAATTTGATACTGATAGCTGTAACGCTTCGAGTACAATCGAGCAGCATTCATCTCTGCAATCGTACTCCTAAACAACTCGATATAACGATTGAAAATCTTTTCCTTGTTTCTCTTGAGTGCTTCCTTCAACACGGCAACATCTACAAACTCCACATAGGCATCACCAGTTGATTTTCCATCCTGTCCAATCACAATCAAAATCTTCTTGTGATAGACGACTTGTCCATTGGGTTGACTCCTTGATCTTCTAGGAAAAGTACCAATCTCCAATCCGTCAAAAAACTGTTCAATGTGTGAAACATTGGCCTTGTACGGTAGTCCTCTCATTCGAATCACTGTAGAATCACCGAGTGCTCCCAAATCGTGCTCAATTCCACATCTCACTTGTTCCATTTCGTGCTTTGAGCTCGCAAAAATCTCAATATATCTGTGCTTCATGGTGGCTCGATCCTTGTCAAATGCCAATTTTGCTTCCGCTGCCGAAACAAACTCAACATAAGCTTCACCAGTGGCACGACCATACGAGTTGAGCACGAGCAACACGTTGGCATCACTGGCATCTTTAGCTCCAATCAAATCCACTACTTGTTCTTCTTGATTGTTTTCATTGTCAACTTCTTCATGTCTCTCAACTGCTTCTTCTTCCTGCTGTTGCTGTTTGTTCTCTCCGACTGATTCTTGTTCATTTTCCAATTTTTCTTCTTCTTCTTCTTGTGGTTGCTCTTGTTGTTCTGATTCTTGCAACTCACTCTCATTCAAAGAAGCAGCATAAGAGGAAGCAAAGGATGGATTCAATGATTTGGAAGCAAGTTTTCTCCCAGCAAAAAACTCTGCAATATCCTCTTCGCTGCACGTCCATGGCAACCCTCTTAATCGAATCACTGGTGTGCTAATGGGCTTTGTCGTCGATGCAATTCTACCGGTCCATTCCGGTGATTCAACAGACAACTTGAAATTCTTAATCTTCTCCTGAGAGTGCTGCACAATTTGATTGTGCTTACTAATAAACACTTGTTGCATTTGTTTACACTTGGAAATGGTATCATTTACCTTATTATCATCATTACTACTATTACTATTATTATTCACATCATTTTCATCATCATTTGAACTGCTATTGTTGTTGTTGAGCACCAAAATATTCTTCAAATCATAAAAGGATTGATAATGTGCTGCCAATCGAATACCAAGTGACTCTGCCATGTGATACAGACCATGTTTACTGTACAATTGTTCATGAGAGTCGTACAAGACGAGACAGAACTCACTCTTGTCACGAATATACTTTTCATACAAGTATTGATCAAACTAAAACAACATAACACACGTGTGAATCATTCATTATTATGTGATGATGAATACAATGAAACATAAAGTGAAAAATTTTACCTTTTGCATGACTTGCGATAAGGAAGTCACAACAATCACTGATGATTCATTTTCATCCTGTTGTTGTTGTTGTTCATTACTTGATGAAGATGATGCTTCAGTTGATGTTGATGCGACACGAACAGTGCATTGATCTAATTTTGAACCATCTCTCGTTTGAATAGTCATCCAAGTTACTTCACTATCATGTTGTTGCTCTTGTTGTTGTTGTTGATCATTATCAACTGAATTTTCAATGGAAGTAGTGTTGAAATGACATGCGAATAGGATGACTGTGGAATGTTGAGTCAATAGTTGATCCATCAAGCTTACAGTTGATTCTTCATGATCATCACTATCTATCGTTGTTGTTGTGTTTGTGTTTGTGGTTGTTGGTTGTTGTTCAGTGAGAGCTTCAGTCATTTTGTGTGTGTTTTCAGTGAAATGAAGAACGCATAAATATCAAATGGGTTTGAACGGAACACGCTGTGTGATGGGCTCTCTGTTTCTTTTTTCGTTTTTGTTTATCCCAACTCCTCCTAGCACTGGCAGAATTGCATTGTGGTGCGCGGAGTTTGAGCGCTGTGCTGATGACCCAAAGGGCACGTGCTTTTGAACCGCACGCTCAGGAAAAACAAATTATTTTCCCGTGGTCTGCGTGAATTTTGGGCATTTGAATCTCCATTCAGAATTCGGTGACACCGATGCGAGAATGTCTGGTGGTGGTAGGTGTATTGAACAGCATGCTTGGTGATAAACGATTGTGGACACTCAAAAGTATCGAGCATTGCACCTGACTTCGGAGATTTCTGTTCATTGTGTGAATTTTGCAGGACTCTCCGCATTCTTCAAGGTTCAACCATTTCCAAGAAGGTTCCTCATCGAGGTTGATTCTACAATTTGTGAAAAGAACTTTCACCTAGTCGGACAAATGATCAAATTTCTCCACACACAAAAACTTTGCTCACACACTTAAAACGCACATCAGCACCAATACACCAATCAAACATGACTTCTCCATATCAACAACAACAACCATTTCAATTAGACAAGGAATCTGTCCAAGAAATTCAATCAAATGACAAAGTTTCCGTTACAACCGTTCAAATCGATGCTAATGTATGTTTTTTTCAATTGAAAAAATGACAAAAAAGCTTTTTGTCTTCTCATCACATGCTCTGATCTCTTTATGATGCGTGTGATCTATCGACCACATAACTAACCACACTCTTTTTTGATCCTTTTTTTGGCGCCAAAAAAACCATTTTTTTATTTTACAATATTTTTGATGATTGTGTGATAGGTCCTCCTAAAAATGATCAATCATTGCAGTGACAAGGTACCTAACCCAGTGAACGGTATCTTGTTGGGATTGAACAAGAGAGAAACATTGGAAGTGACCAATTGTTTCCCAATGATTGCCGATGACTCTTCAGCTGCTGCTTCTTCTTCATCTTTTTCATCTTCTTCAGCTGCTGCTGCTGCAGCTGCAGAGTTGGCAGGATCCTTCTTGGAGGATGAACGACGATATCAAGTCGACATGCTAAAGTGCTTGCGTGATGTCAATGTGGATTGCAATACAGTTGGATGGTATCAATCCACATTCCTCGAGTCTTTTATGAACGCAAAGACTATTGATGCACAGTATCAACATCAAATGGAGTTTGGAGACAAGTGTGTTCACCTTGTTTTTGACCCTGTGAGAACCAGAAAGGGTCAATTGTTTGTCAAGGCCTATCGTCTCACTGCAAAGTTCTTTGACTTGGTCAAGGAGAGCATTGCTGAACAAGTCATTGTTGATGAATTGAAGAAGAAGTTGGGTGCAAAGGTCTCTGCTAACCCTACTGCTGTCTCTCAACATGATTCTTCATTGCCAGCTTCCATTAGCCGTGTTCAAATCATTCAAGACGTCTTGATCAAGTTGAACATGACAAGTGAGGAGATTTTTGAAGAGTTGCCAATTGTGATTCACAACATTTCCCTCGTCAAGGCATTCTTGTTCGAAATAGCGAAGAATGAAGAGTCTAGCGCAGTGTTTGACGACGAGTTTGATAATTTAGATTTGAGCTCCAACAACTTTTTGGAGAAGAGCTTGGAGAGTTTATTAGAGTGCTCCGATGATTTGAACAATGAAAGAAACAAATATCAATTGTACCAAAGGAGGATTATGTCTCACAAGACGTTCCTCCAAAAGAAGGGAGATCGATCGGTAGAAGAACAAGATCAATTCATTCGATCTATCCAACAACCATCTCAATTGGAAACTCTGCTCCTTTCCTATCAAATGAACCACACTTGCAGACAGATCAACAAGGTTGCTGGCGAGCAAGTCAGTAAGTTGTACTTGGCCAACGCATTGTTCAGAAGAGAAAATGAAGAACAATAAACTTGATCACATGGAGATTTGAAACTTTTTTGTTTTTATTGCTTGTTTCAGTAACAAAACTCTCTGCATGGTTACCATGACTCGAACAGTGCTTGAACATCGGCCGGTAATGTTCCACTCTGCGTTTCCACACTCTCTGGATACTTTTCATAGTATCGAGAATCTCCTGCGGATGAAACCTTGACGGGGATTGGCGAAGGAATGAGCTTATTGTACAAATCGTTCCAATCCACTCCTCTGAACCACTTGTGTTGCTTGACATCTGCCGCACCATTCTTTAAGTTACCAATTCTCTTCATCTTGTCCTGTGTTAACAGCTTCTTGATGAGATCTTTGGCAGCTGGATCCATGAATCGAGGAAATTCGATCCTACCAGCCAGAATCTTCTCATAAATCTTGAATGGAGACTCATCAAAGAATGGTGGATAACCAACAAGCATCTCATATATCAGAATACCCAAGGCCCACCAGTCCACTGCTTTGCCGTGACCCTTGGAGTGAATAATTTCTGGTGCCAAATACTCTGGTGTGCCACACAGCGTCCAAGTACGATCCATGACTCTCTTTGCAAATCCAAAGTCCGTAATCTTCACATGACCCTTCGTGTCCAATAAAATATTCTCAGGCTTCAAATCTCTGTACACAATATGCTTACTGTGCAAATATTCAATCACAAGTATAATTTCAGCAGCATAAAATTTGGCAACCTTTACCATTGAATCAATCATCAAAATAATGAAACAAATCAACAAATCAAATGAAAGTCATTATTCATTTTGTTCATCACCAGTGTTAATGAAATCAAACACATTCAATCAAACAATTTATGCATTCACAATGACCATCACATAAACAACAACAATTACAAAAACAATTACAAAAACAACAACAACAAAAAAAAATCAATTGTAACTTACATCATTGGGGAACTTTCCCACTTTTCTCAAATGAGAAAACAATTCTCCACCACAAACATATTCCATCACCATGTACAAGTAATGTTCATCCTGGAACGTCTTATACAAATTGACTACAAACGGATGATTAATCACCGAAAGAACACCCTTTTCACTTATAATGTGCTCCACTTGTTTCAATCGTATAATATCTGTTTTTTTCATAATTTTTATCGCAAAGTACTGTTGTGTTTGCTTGTGCCTCACAAGTCTCACTCTTCCAAACGTTCCCGTGCCCAACGTTTCCAACATTTCAAAGTCTCTCATTTGCCAATAGTTTGGATCACTCAATGGAATGCTTGAACTGTTGTCTGTTGTACCAAATTTAAAAGTGTTCATTTGTTGTTGGAGTCGTTGAGCGGATAGTGCATTTGTTGGATCTTGTTGTTGTTGTTGTGCATGAACTGGTGAATGTTGTTGTAATGGTTGTTGTAATTGTGGTGGTTGTTGTTGTTGTTGTTGTGGTTTGGCTTGCATGGGGTTAGTAAACATCAAGGATGATGATGGATTGTTCGCAGCCATGGGTACTGAATTCATATTCGTATTCATCATCATTTTTTATCGGTTTTTTTTTTATTAAATGGTGTCAGAGCTAGCTCAAGTAGATTTTGTTGTTATTTTTTGTTGTGTTAGCTTTTTGTTTTTGTTGTTGTTGTTGTTGTTGGTGGTAGCAGGAGGAGAAGAAGATGATTGGTGAGGGAAAGGAGAAACAATTGGTATTGGGAGTAGTTGTCGGTGTGGGGTAGTAGAAGGTGAAGGTTTGTTGGTGATCGCTATTTTTTAGCTGTATGTTTTTATTGATACAATTCTGCTATCGTTGATCGTATCTATTGTCCGCTTTGAGCTTTTTTTGGTCCGTTTGGAAGGACTCTCTGTGGTGGACAGCGGATGAAGACTGTACGAATTGTTCAATAGACCGGACAGATTGACATGCCCATATCAATCTATTGAACTATTTTTACTGTGAGGGTGAACGAAGATATTGAGTGTTGAGTGTTCAAACAGCTCCACAATCGGTGATACGAACATCTACTGATACCTGGCCACTAGCATCACCACACTTTTCTAATTGTCTTACGACAGTCATACCATCGATAACCTCTCCAAAGACAACACTCTTTGAGTCAAGCCACTCAGCATTTGATGTGGTGATATAAAACTGGCTAGAGTTGGCATTTTTGGTTCCATTGTTGGCCATGCTCAAAAGACCCGGCTTGTTGTGCTTTCTTCTAAAGTTTTCATCCTTGAATGTTGGTCCATAGATGGATGCACCACCTGTACCGTCTCCATTAGTGATATCACCTCCCTGTATCAATCCAGGAACAATCCTGTGGAACACAGAGTTTTTATACGTCAAGTTCTTGTCATTTTCACCGAGACAAATGGCCTTAAAGTTGGCTGCAGTCAATGGTACGACATCATCGTACAGCTTGAATGTGATTCTACCAGCTTCTTTTCCATCGATGGCCACATTGAAGAACAATAAATCACCCTTCTTCTGCTCCACCTTTTCCCCACAGTCTACAATCACCACTGAAGACTTTACTGATCCGTCGTCACTGCCTTGAGCTTCCATCTTTTGTACTACATTCTGACCTGAAACTACTCTACCAAACACGACATGCTTTCCATCTAATCTTGGCAATGGAACCGTGGTAATAAAGAACTGAGAACCGTTCGTATCCTTACCAGAATTGGCCATGGACAACAAATAGGGCTGATCATGCTTGAGCTTAAAGTTTTCGTCCTTGAATTTACCATTCCAGATGGATCTACCTCCGGAACCATCTCCCTTGGTAAAGTCACCACCCTGACACATGAAATTGGGTATGATACGATGGAATTTGGAGCCCTTGTAGTGAAATCCCTTCTTTTCACCAGTGCACAAAAGTTTAAAGTTCTCACATGTTTTTGGCACAGTGTTGGCCATCAATTCAATTTCAATGCGCTCCGGGGCTGCATTGTTGATTGATATGTCGAGAAAGACGATTGGATTGGGTGCGTTTGCTTTTTTGGTGCTCATTGTTGGATAGCTGTTCACACGAGATCGACTAAACAGTGGAAGTTTGATTCTTCTTGTTGGTTGGTTTGATTGTTCCGATTGTGAAATTTTATTGTTTTGTCTGGACGGTTGGTGCAAGCCATGGTATTGGAACGACCTGTAAGCCCTCTTCCTTACGCCCAAATGACAGATAGATACCAGGACGATTCCCGAGAGACATTACACAGCTACTACCACAAAACTTTACTTCCTTCTCACGTCCCGTCCTATTTGCGCAAATAAAGTAACAAACGCTGTATTCTGGATCCAGTAGTGGCTCTAACCGTTGCAGCCAATACGTTTGACTAGAGATCACTTCTCTTCTCTCTTGGGCTGGAGTTAAAATATCTTCATCATCCGTGTTGTCCAACCAGTTTGCACTCAATACAATGAGCTGACTTTTGTGCTTCTTGTGATAGTTGGCCCATTCGAACTTGTTCCAGGGAGCAACAAAATCAAATGGATTGATATCCATGCAAATGCCTACACCAAGTTTTAAATCTTGATCACCTATTGACGTATCGAATGACAGAAAAGATTCTCCTGGTTGACTCCAAGCTTTATCCGTCGTATAAAGGAAATGCTTTCTGTACACATGCAGCAACTGTCCCTCCTTGTCCATGACATAGACACTGTTATAATACTTTACATTATCGCCACTCTCAATAACTTTTTCAGGAAATCCACATATGACCATACACTGGAACCGAAGGGCAATAGATTGTACAAACGAGTAACAGGAAGTAGTATCGAGCTCAACAGCAATGGAATCCGATTTCATTGTCTTATGGTCACTTACTTGAGATCTCAGCAATGATACATCTTCTGCATATGGATCAACATCTTCAGGTGATTCGAAACAGTAGCCTGTGAAGGCCATCTCGGGCAAAACCATTAAATCAAAGTCTTCCTCTGCCCCAGCTAGAAATTGGCTCACTTTCTGCATGTTCTTCTGAGGTTGTTTGAATTCAGAGTCAAATTGACATACAGCCACGCTCATTTCTTTCTCCTGTATGTTCATGATGAAAGCTTTGACTGATTTCAACAGTTTTCAAAAATTGTTTGTTTGAATGAAAATGTTTTTTGAGTTTACTTTTGCTTTCCGACCTTAGCTGAAGCAGTCTGCTCCTGTCTTGGGAACTTTTCAACAACTTGCTGCCACGTGATTTGCTTGTTGACCAAATCTCTGATCACGGTAACAATTTCACTGGTCTTGGCCTTAATTTGTTCACAAGAGTCACGTTCTCTCAGAGTAACGACATCATCGTACACTTGCTCATCAACAGTGATGACAAAAGGAACACCAACATCATCACAACGAGCATATCTCTTACCAATTGTTTGTCCAGATGTATCAACCTTGAAACTGATGTTCTCCTTGGCCAACAATTGAGACAGAGAGTTCACATGAGGCAACAATTTCTCATCGCTCAACAATGGCAACACAGCAGTCTTGTATGGTGCAATCAATGGAGGAAGAGAGAGGACGGCACGAGGAACAAATGTTTCTCCAGCCTTCTTGCCCTTCTTTTCTTCTTCTTCTTCAGCTCCCTTTCTGACCCAGTATGCGTGTTCCAACAAACAGTAGATCAATCTACCGATACCGAATGATGGTTCAATGACACCAGGAGTAAAGTTTTGACCCATAATCTTGTTCTCCTTCTTGGCGAATCCGATCAAGTCCTTGCTCAATTCAATAGACTCATCTTCGACAGTGATAGTAATCTTACCATCTGCTTCAAGTTGACTTTGAAGATCCATCTTCTTAGCGTCGGACAAAGAGTTCAAATACTCAAGAACTGGTTTCGACTTCTTACCCATAGTCTTACCGAAAGTCTTCTTATTCTCTTGGACAACAACAACGTGTTCAATTCTTGGAGTGTCGAATCTTTCGAATGCAACCAAGTCAGTCTTTGAGCTTGTGCTGTGAGCTTCCAAATCGTAGCATGAACGATCAGCGATACCGACAACTTCAATCCAACCATAACTGGTCAAAATTTCAGCATCCCAACAATCAGATGCATAATGAGCCATTTCGTTGCTCAAATGTTGTCTGAAACGAATACCGTTGCTCAAAATACCAACTTCGTTCATAAACAATTGAGTTCTACCGATAAAGTAAGCGTGAGTCTCGTTCTTAATAATACCCTTCTCCATAGCTTCGCCAATGGTCATTCTCTGATAGGTCTTACCAGCGTTCTGTAGAGCAGCAGAGAAAAAGTTTGATTCAATATTTTTCACATCACCATACTTTGGATGACTCTTGTCGTTTGGATTCAAAAAGTGCTCAATCTCAGCCAATGTGAACTCTCTGACTCTCAACAAACCGGATCTTGGAGCAATTTCATTACGATAAGCTTGACCAATTGTGGCACCAGCAAATGGCATCTTACCACCATTGTAATCCAACAATCTCTTAAAGTTGACAAAAATACCTTGAGCAGTCTCTGGTCTCATATAACCAGTCAACTTACCAGTTGGACCAATTTGAGTGGCAAACATAAGATTGAATGCGTATGGCTCGGACAATGGGTTACCATTGGTTGGGGAAGTAATGGACAAATCCTTGATGGTCTGACCGAGGTCATGACTACCCATACCGTCCACCTTCTTCAAAACTTCCTTGTATTGATCAAGTTTTTGAGCAGGGAGATCAGGCAGAGCCAATTGTCCCTCAATAAACTCAGCAATCAACTTGTCTGCTCTAAAGCACTCGCCAGTCTGTTCGTCCTTGACCATGAAATCAGCAAATCTAGCCACGTGACCACTCGCTTGGAACACAACCTCTGGTGTCAATGAAACACAATCCAACTCCAACATGTTTTCATTCAAAATAAAGTGTTGTCTCCACAAGTTCAACAAATTGGCCTTAATGGCACAGGCAGGTGGACCATAATCGTACAAACCGGCCACAGATCCATAAATTTCAAAACTTTGAACAACAAAGAATCTACGAGTCAACAAATCATTGAATTCTTCTCTGTCAATGTGAAGCTTATCAGGATCGGCTCTCAACCATTCCTTTGTCAACTGATTGACTTCTTCCTTGATTTTATTGACGAAGGCAGCCAAATTTTTGATCGCTTCCTTGTCTTGAGGCTCTTGTGCCTTCAATACCTTGATTTCTTCAATCTTGTCATTGAACAAGGCTTTTTTTTCTTGTAGTTGTTGACCAATTAACTCATATTTCTCATGAGTGGAGGTCTTGTCCTTTGATTTATCACTGCTCATTCTGTTGTTGGAGAATAATCTCAGCTGTGTGCTTGTTGGTGATGATAATAAAAGTGGTGATGGTTGTTGGTTTTGATGGGTGGTCAAATGGGAAAATTGAACTTTGCTCAACAGTGGTGATGTCGCTGTGGAACGGAAGTGCAATCTTGGTGTCGCCTTGTAAAGTTTTTTGAGCATGATTTTTTTTACAAGATTGAACTATGCAAATTTGAATCTCTTGTTGTTCTTGTGCTTGTTTGTGCGATGGTGGTGCAGTCGGTGAATGTTGGAGTAGGTGGGTGTTGTTGGTGGGTGAATGCGTGATGAGGTGGTTGCGGTTTTGAGGTGCCACATGTCGCCCAACACACGTTTGCCACTTGCTTTGGTCCAACCAGAAATTCCTCCAAACACGGCAAGCGAGAGAGGTTGAGTGTTGAGGAGCACTCCGCCAGATCCGAGTCGGGCAGGAGGCTGAGCTGGAGTTTCAATGTTGTTCCAGACAAGGGAGGCGAAACTGTAGGTCCACAAATCATTCATTCCGTTGGCCTTCGCATCTTCGCCTCCAAACATGACCAGTTGATTCATCTTGGAGTCATAAAACATGTTTTGAGTGTTTCTTGGTTCAGGGTAAGCTTCTCCGGCAAGTGTGCCATTGGAAAGCAGAGTCCAGGTGCGAGTACTGAATCTGAACTGCCAGAACTCACGATCGACGCCAGATGGCTTCAACAAGCCACCAAACAACACAATCGAGTCATCAATTTGATATCCATGTGCATCTCTGATTGGAACAGAAGCAATCGATGCATACTTTCGAGGTGAAGGAGCGTCTGATGATGGACGATGTGGGATATTCACCCACTCTGCACCATTAAACACTGTAACTTCATTAGAAAACGTTCCATCGGCACGTTCTCCACCAAACATCACCAAGTATTGATTATCGCGAATACAAGCACCAGTGTGACCAGTACGAGCTGTCCATTTCTCTCCTTCGTGTTGATATTGAGCCCACTGACCAGAGAACTCTTGCTCAGATGAGGATGACTTCAAATTGGAAAAGTAGAACATTTCACCTGTAATCACTGGCTTGTCGCTATTGGAATCCTTCTTTGTTCCACCCACAATCACAAACAAATCGTGGTCGCATGAGTAGCCTACAGCTTCTTTCCTTGGAGATGGTTTTTCAATATTCTTGCTCAAAGCTTTCATCGTTTGGTTGTTCATATTGAACAGCCACATGTCATCGAGAATTGCAAAGTCTTGATTCACACCACCGTACACCATGATATCACTTGTTCTTTCGAAATAGGCAAAAGAAGCATCGAAATGAATGGGCAATTGATCGGATAGTTGGGTCCATGAAGGTTGCGATGTTTTGCCGTGCACAACCACCCAATGGGCGGGTTGGAAGAGGGCAATGAACAATAGGAGGATTGTTATCTTCGTGCTGCTCATCCTTTGATTGGAGCTATTTCTCTCTTTTTTTTGTGAGTTGCTTTGCATGTTTGCAGAATTGGAAATTGCTTCAAGTTGGATCAACATCTCTTCCTTCTTCCAGAGACAATAACTCTGGAAGGGATCCCATATTAGCTATTAGGTCGTGGTCTTGCATCACTTTATTACTTCTCAGATCTCTGGGCGGTTTCTTTCAACTACAGAAAATCTGTCGGTTCATTTTCCGAAAACCACAAAACAAACATAGAGACAGAATTGATTTGGTAAAATGGCACAACAGGGAGCTACACTTCAAAACACAAACAACCAACTCGTAAAATGTATTGTTGAACATTCTGTTGACAGCATCCCAAAGATCAATAGTCATTTCTTACATCTTACTCTTACTTGTTTCTATTGCTTGTGTATAGGTATTGAAGAACTGAGGTTGAGAAGAGACGAAACAAATCGTCAAATTATGAGAGAGGAAGAAGAGAAAGTAAAGATCCAAAATGACCTGCGAATCTTGACAGATAAACTAAACAGGATCAATGACAGCTTGGGCAGAAAGCATCAAGCGAGACAAGAGTATGAAAAAACATTGCAAGAGACAGAGGCAGCGTACAACAAGATTTTGGAGTCTTCTCAGACACTTCTCCATGTGTTAAAACGAGAAAGCTTAAGCTTGAATAAGAAGGTAAGCAATTAATTTACTTTATTCCGGTTCAAAGTCAATATTCATCTCAAGGAATTGGATTGGAATAACACGAATTAGGTTTCTTCAAATGAGCAGACTGAACAGAACGGTTTTTGAGAGCTTTTCCATTGGTTTCGGTTCTTGTTTGTACTAGTAAAAATCACGAATTTTTGTATTCGATTATTTGTTTTGTTGAGCCCATCGTTGACGCTCACGTTCTTGATTACGCAAATCTCTATCCTTCTCCCATTCTCGAAGCTCTGTTCGCGTTAAGAACGCTTGCTTCTCCAAATAACCATCCTTTGTGGCATGTTGCAGCTCTTCTTCAAGTCCTTGTTCAGTTTTATACTTTTGCCAATCCATCTTACTCTTTTGAATCGTTGATACCTGTTTCTTCTGCAACCGATCAATCATGGCACTTAATCTGTCCTGACGTTGCTCCACTTCCACCTTTGGTGCTTCTTCTTGTGCCATTGACGATCCTGTGAGAACACTCTTTTGAGACACCGTCAGACTTGATTGATGCATCTCGTTAAAGAAGTCATCAATACTGTTTGTGTTACTACTGGATGATCCAGCAACATAGACAGGGGCAGAGGTTGATCTGACTTGTGGCTGAGTTAATTGTACAGTTGGAGTTGTCACTGGTTTTGTCTCCATTCTTGGTTTCTTGCTTGGTGGTGCGTTACTCTTCATGTGATTAAAGAAATCGTCGACGCTATCGTACATCCGCTTTAGATCACGATTTTCTTCTCTATCGACAGAACTCGATGCAGGTTTTTCTTGTGAACCACTACTGCTTGATGAGGATGAAGAGGCTGCCGACATGGATGATGAAGAAGAGGAAGAACCAGAGGAAGATGAGAAAGATCCACCCACGGAACTCGATGAAGAATTACCATGGTCCCGAATCACATCCTTCACATCCTTTGTCATATCATTGTACAACATGTAAACCTCTTCTTGTATAATCGTTGGTTCCAAATCTCTTATTGCTGCTCTGTCCTTCTCTACTTGTTCCAATTGATTTGGATTCATCAATTCTTCCTCTTCTTCTTCCTCTTCTGGTTCGAATTCATCATCAAACTCATCATCCTCTTCATCTTCATCAGCATCACTATCCTCCTCTTCTTCATCATCATTCTCTCTATATTCTCCATCATCTTCTTCTTCTGCATTTTCACCACCATTTTCAGTACTTTTACTACTCTTTTTTTCATCCGTTTTATCATCATAGTCAACTGCACCTTCACCAAACACTGATGCCAAATCAATGGGTTCCTCAGAGTAATCCACTGCTTTGCCCTTTCCCTTATTTCTCCTTCTTGTTGCCGTTGTTGTTGATTCACTCTCGTCATTGACCATCATTGTTTCACCATTCTTTTGTTCATCACCATTTGACTTGTTGTCTACTAAACTGACTCCTGTTTGTTTGATTGATTTTTGATTTTGATCATCATTGTCATCATCTGATGGTAAATACAAGTCATCAAACATGGCACTTTCACCATCATTTCCTTCACCATCTTCATCATCATCACCGTCATTATCATCACTATTTTCATCACTTGACACATTGGATCGTTTTTTAGTCGAATAAGTTGATTTTACAGCCTTGATGTTGTCTTCATCACTGTATTCATTGTACTCGTAATCATCATCTTGATCATCACTATCTTCACCATTCTTTTTCTTTGTTGATTGTTTTCTTTTCGGAGTTTTCTTTTTCGATGCCGTTTTTGTTGTTTTTCGTTTTGTTGTTGTTGTTTTCTTTTTACGAGTAGTTGTTGTTGGTTTTTTAGGTGTTGATGATGATAATTTGGTAGTGACTTGTCCTTCTGTTTCTTCTTCTTCGACTTCTATGTCGTTTTCATCATCATTTTCGTCATTTTCATTGTCTGATGGTTGATACTCGAAATCGATATCATCAATGTTATCGTCTAGTTCATCTCCTGTTGTGGTTGTTGTTGTTGTTGTTGTTGAAGCTTCAGTTGCTGCTGAGGTTGATTTCTTTCGTAGTTGCATGTTGTCAACAGACTGCTTTCGTTTTTTTTTCGTGGAGTTTTTCCGGAGATCTACGGAGAAATAAGTGTAGCATGCAAAATGCTTTGAGAAGGACAACAACAGTTCTTCACTCATCGACGTAGATGTTCCATTTATCAGCTGAATGGACTTGATAATTCACAGTTCTTGACTCTTACAGCTTTGAGAAAACCCATTGTATTCACCTCAAATTCACAGTTCATGTTTTTTGTTGAAGCGCGACACAAAATTTCATTTCCACACAAGAGAAAGAACGACGCGTTTCACACAGAAAAGCAAAACCACACACAACAACGAACAACCACATCTTCTCACCCTAAAACACCAACCATGCCCCACACCAAAAAATCCAAAAAGCAACAACAACAAAAGAAACAAGAACAACACGTTCAATTCTCCGAACCCCTCGAACAAGTCAAAATGATCAAAGATGACACCATTCTCACATGGTCCATTGTTGTGAAGCCACACGAACCTTTTTCATTCGATACGGTACCTGATGGATCACTCTTACACGTGACCAGTGCCATTCTAGAAGTAGAGCTAAAAAAACAGTTGGGTTCCACTGCACAAATCAATGCCAATGAAGCAGAATTGGATCGAATTTTAAATGAACAAAAAACAACAGGTGTCAAAGCTCCAATGCCAAAACATGTTGAACAGTACTTGAAAGCAAGACAATCCATGGAATTAAAGTACAATAGTAAGTTGGGTGATACGAAACCTCATGGTTGTGCCTTGCAAGTCTGCTTGTTTGATCCAGAAGAAAAAAAGAGAAGAAAGTTTGTGGTGGCCACGTTGTCTACCAAGGCAAGCACAGAGCTAAAGCTTGATCATCGATTTGACACTGAACAAATCAATAATTTGACTTTTGAAATGAAGGGAAGACCAGAATTGGACAGCAAATTCTGCAAGGTTCACTTGATTGGTAATTTCTTGATTCCTGGTACGGCTCCAAACGAGAAACTCGCAAGAAAGATTGCGCTGACCAATCATCACGAAGAAAAGGTGAAAAATTTGTTGAGAGAAAAGGACCCTGATCACGCACCATGGAAGATTCAACTCATGGAACGAAACAAGAAGATTAGAGATAAGGATCTAGAGGAGGAAGACAAGGTGAAGGAAGATCACACTGATCCAAAGCAATTCATTAGAAAGGGTGTCGAGATTTTCAATGTGTTGGTCGGTCATGGACGTAGAGCTCAAATCGGAGACAGAGTCGGTGTTGCGTACAAGGGAAGATTGAACCCTGATGCAAACAAGTGCTTTGATAAGACAAATTTGAAGCATCCGTTTACTTTCCGGTTAGGTTCAAAGAAGGTGATCAAGGGTATCAATATTGGTGTCGAAGGAATGACATTGAATGGAAAGAGAGAGCTTGTGATACCTCCAAACAGAGCCTTTGGTGTTCAGGGTATCGAAGAAAAGGTCCCTCCAAATTCTACCGTCTACTATGATGTTGAACTTGTTACTTTGGTTCCAAAGAAGAAGGCTGAACAACAAAGAGTCAAGGACCAACAAGAGAAACAAAAGGAAGACAATGCAAAGAAGAGAAAGAGTTATGCCGGTATCAACAAGCTAACAAAGGATTTTGTGACACTTGATGATGAGAAGAAGAACAAGAAGAGAAAGATGTAAAACAAGAACTACTTTTCTTTTACGTTTGTTAATTGTATTATTCCACTTCCGACTTTTGTTATACAATGTTATTTTATTGTTTCTAATATAGATAAATTATACATTCTTGGATGAGGTTTTGCCCTTTGCTTGTTGAGCACTCTTGGCAGCAGTAGTCTTTGTAGCTTGCGTAGCAGCTGCAGCAGTAACATTCGTCTTTGCTGGAGCCTTCTTCTCCACAGATTTCAAATTTGTCATCTTTTGCTTGACAATATTGAACAGAGTAACTTGGAATGTGGTCAAATTCTTTTGTGGTACAATCGTAGACAATTTCTTCTTGTGACCATCAGTAACACGAATGAGGCAGCCTTCTGGTAGCTTGACAGCTTTTTTCTGAGTTGCTGTCGCAGGTTTTTTCGTTTCGTTTGAAGCAGCGGCTGCTTTTGCTGATTTTTCCAATTGTTGCTTTGATTTTTGCTTTGGTACTTGTGGAGTGACTACTCATTTACGCACACATATGTATGTACATTTTCCCCAAACAACATCCATTATTCAACATCCATTCCAATCAATATAAAACAATAGTCATCATCAATGGTTCAAAAAGAAAACAAGGTTATAGTTGTGTCAGTTCAAAAAATGCACTTTTTAACTTAACCACGACTTGAGAGCTTTTGAATAATTTCGTTGATTATGCATGGTCATGTACGTACACTTTTTGAATGTCATCCAAACGGATCTCTTGTCCTTACATGCATCATAAAGCTTTCCAACTTCTGATATGAATTTTTCGTTTTGTGCAATGTAAACCATGTTGTTGTTCTGTGATTGAGGGTTGCTTGTTGTTTGTTTTGGTGATCGAAGTTCGGAGTTTGTTTGGCGGAATTTTATTGTCCCGATTGTTCGAGCAGGGAGAGGAATTCGTCACCAGAGTCTTCCTCTTCGTCTGAATTGCCTTCTTCTGCAGCAGGTGTGAGAGGAGTTTCAGCACTGTCAGATGCTTCATCTTCTGCAGAGGAGACATCAGACAATTCATCCAGATCAGAAAAGTCATCTTCGACGACTTCGTGAAGCTTAAAGTGAGCTCTGCGCATCTCAATCATCAGTTGTTGAGCAGCTTCCTGGAATGAAGAAGCAGCCTCACCGACGACGTGGTAGTGCCTTGTAATCGGTAGATAAACACCACTCGTAATCATCAGATAGTCCACTTCGTTCAACCGCATATTATACCGATAGCATTCCTCAATCCAAGAAGTATGTACAATGAACAGACCTGGAGTCTGCTCTGCTCTTTTGACCTTATCTGTTATGTTATTGGGATCTCTTTGGGAGATCACTAAATGCGAGATGGGTACTTCGTCACGCCACTTGGTATAACAAGCTGCTCCCATTCTTTGTGCCAGTCTCCAGAGACGATTCGTATTCGGATCCGTGTCCAATGGGATAATACCACTAAACAGCAAATGTACATCCTTGAGTATGTTTGACTTGGCTTGTATCATGAGGTCTTTCACGTGAACAGAACGATCACCTGCATCATATCTCTCAAAAAACTTCTCGTGAATCTGTTTGATCATCGATGACAGAACTTCTAACTGATTATCGCTCTCCTTACGATCAATCTCTTTCATTTTCTTTGGGAATAAGTTAAGGTCAAGCATTTTTGAAGGCTCGCTCTGAGACAGTTTTCCTCCAGCCTGATTATTTACCTCTCGATTCGTTATACCGAAATGAAGCTCAAACGGTATATAGGGCACAATGTGAAACACATTTGGTTCATGACCTCTCCAAACACCAAGATTATCATCCACAATCATTACAGCTTGATCACCAGCCGGGAAAATATGATTCAATGTCTTCTTGCTCTTCTCTTCCATCTCATTACGCGAAATGACTCGATCTCCAAACAATTTTTTCGTTGGATCGAGCACCTCGGCCACAGAATCCGCATACAATCGATCACCATGCGTGAAAATATGCAATTCACACAATTTTGACATGTCTTCCAAAAATTGTCTCAAATGGGGACGAAGTTTGAGAATATGACGCCAATTCTTTCCAAGTCTCATTCCTCCAATCTCTGCAAACGATGTCAGCTCATCTCCGCACTGTTTCAAAAAATCATAGGCCTTAATAACAGGATCATACGACATGGCTTGCAGTAAAGTATGATCAATATCGAGAACCAACACCAACTTTTTATGAACACTCAACAATTTCTTCTGATGCTCAATATCAATCTGCCGAGCATCCGTCTGCTTCATTTGGAACTTGTTGTCTCCATGCATGACCGAAACCTTTGCACCATAGACCTTTTTCTGATCGGGTGTGAGATTGGCAATTGATTTTCCACAACTCAAACAAATGTCCATGTACGTTTGATCGTGTGCACATCCGATTGCTTCTCCCACTGTAATTCTCCATTCTTTGAGTGGTGGAGGAACAATAGATGAATCGTCACTCGAGTAGTTGACCATGTGTTGATTCCATTGAAATTCATTTGAAAACTGAGATTGAATCTCAGATTTGCTTGCTTGAGCAGTCAGAGTACCATCAATATGTGACAATGCATGAACAATTGGCATTGCAATACCATCAGATGATTTCAAATGCAAAATCTCTGCTAATTTGTCACCTAGAGCAATTTTTGAGTTAATTTCCTTTAGCCATCTCACATCGACCTCATCTGCATCATAGTGATGAACTTGATAAGAGATGGGAAGTGTGAGAAATAGTGTGTGTTTTTCGACTGGTGTTGTGGAAGCTGAGGAGTCACTACCATCAAGTTTTTGCTCCTTGTTGGAACTCGTGTTTCTTCTTACTGCTCTCCTTTTCTTCATTTTGTGTGTTTTGTGTGATGGATAGTTAGATATGGTTGCTGGTCTTGGTGATTTTGATCAGCGAAGAGTTTTTGCTTTTTTGTGGCGGGAAGAATTGATCACGGCAATACAAAAACCATATTTATTTCGCCGTCGTCAAGACGTTTTGTTCAAATCGATTGGAATTGGCTTGATAATATGCTTGACATGGAGTTAGACTCCTATCACAGTAAACATACGATGCGCTTAAGGAGCGTAACACTACAGCTGTGGGCTAAATTCTCTCGACACTGAATGCAGAAAGTGCAGGCCTCATGGGAGGTGAGCGTCCAAACAAGGTTGGCAGAACTGGTTCATGCCAGTGCTGTTCAACGGACTTCTCGTCGTAACCTGAAAGTTATTGGAGCAAAGCATATAGTATGCTTAGCACAAGAGAGATTAAGACTCCATGTTGGGCACCTTTTTTCATGGCGAACCACTCTACTTCGTTGAAGGAGGTTTTTCAGTTGACCAGAAATTGTTTACAACGTTTCTGTTTCAGTTCTAAAAGAAAAAGGTTATTTTTTGTATGTGAACGTCCCGTGGGGAAATTTTACAATCATCTTTGGACAACAAAGGATCGGTGAAGAAATCCCTCCGTTCTATTTTCGTTTACCAAGTTACGGGTATTACTTATGACCACCAACTCACAAGCCAAGGAAGAGCGCTAAAGAGTATTTCAAGTCACTGCCAATCGACACATTCAAAGAATAGCTCATTATAGGACTCTCGTACGCGTCATTCATTGATTGTTTCAGGTTAATTCACTATTTATTGGCCATCCATCCATACATTGTAAATACAAGCAGCAATTCCCATTACTCAACTGAAAGAAACCAAATCAACGAATCAATCATCAACCATGGAAACGATCTTCATTAATACACCAGCACCTGTTGCCAGCCCTGCACCACCCTCCACCAAGGGTTGCAATCAACAGAACGAAACATCACCAACTATTTCACCAGCTTGGTTGTCGAAATTAAGTCCAGAACTCCAATCAAAGCCGTTGAGAGAAATCATCGTTTGTTCTTTGAGTCAATCAACACTCAAGAACAATAGGGAATGCAAAGATTGTCACTCATTGTTTAACTGGGAAGACCTCATTGAGCATTTGAAGAATGTTTCTCAAGCTTGTCCAAAGTGTGATCAACCAGTGAGAAACATGAAAGCTCTGGATGAGCAATTCACTCACAACCCAGTTGTTCAACAAATCGTAAGTCCTTCACAACCATCATTTTTTCTTGCATCACAACAACTCTTTTTTTGTAAACTCCAAAATGGCAGTAGGGAAATTTTGCGAATCCACGATTTTCTTCAAGTGTATCAAAGACCTTCTTTGTGCAAAGGAGGGGTCTGTTTTTCTCCTGTTTGATGTATGCCTGTGAAAATTTAGTGTCGGGGAGTGAAGTCCGTTCACACGAAAAAAACACCTCACTGTGTTGTGTGAGTCCGTCCATTGAAGAATCACACCTTCCATTCCAACTTGCAAACTAAATTGCACACTAGCTCTCACACAACAATAACAACAATAATAGTAAGAATAATCGGCAACTCATCAACCAAAAAACAACTTAATTTATTAGCTCCAACACAACAACAACATCAACAAAGGAAAAAGAGAATCGTTTCTAAGAAAAGCTTTTTTCGTTTTTGAACGCATCAACAAATTTTTGGTTAGCAAAGAAGCACATCAAACAACTACTAGAGCTTCTCTCCCCGACCACTGTCCGTTTACATTTTTGATTTTTAGACAAAGAAGAAGAATTCATTAGGTACTTATCGTGACTGTGGTTCGCATTTTTCAAGTCGTCGACTACTCCCTACTGTGCTACTGCCATTCTTGGAATTTTTTTTGTGTTGATCGAGAAATTTGCATTTTTTTTCCCTCGTTTCATGTGTTGAAGCTAACAAACAAGTTAACAAATCCAAAATAGGCCAATTCAACACATATCATGCGATGTCCAAATAGTTGTGGTCATTTAGTTGAGTTTGAGTTGATGGATCAACACATGCAGACATCATGCGGCAAACAAATTGTTTCGTGCACTCTAGGAAACTATGGTTGTCACTGGAAGGGTCCACGCGAACAATTATTTACTCATTTACAATCCGATTGTTCCTTTTCGGGCATTTTTCAAGTATGCATGAACCAAGCTCAAGATCAAATCTCTCAACTCAACAATCTCTGTGGATCATTGAAGAAATCATGCGAAGAAAAGGATGTTTTCATTGTGCAACTCTTGCAACAACAACAGCAATTGAGTCAACAGATTAACTCGTTGAAAATTGAGTTGGATAGAGCCACGACTGCCAATGCAGGTGCTACTTCAGCCAGCACGTTTGTCAGTCTGTTTGGTAAGGAGTCACTCAACAGTCCGTTGACTCCATTGATTACTCCATCGAATGCATCACCACTTGTTACAAAGGGCATGATTGCAATGGATTCTTTTATGGGCACTGATCACATGTCAATGGTCCCTGGAGGCAATAACAATAACAATAATATGGGTACGAGTGGTAACAATAGCGGTGTAAATAATAACAACAACAATAATAATAATAGTATGAATAATAGTGGTGAAAGAGGCGGTTCTCGATTGCATCAATTGAAGAATTATCATGGGATTCCACCTCCTCATCACCATCACCACTCGTTGCAACAGCAGCAGCAACAGCAACAACATCAGCAACACCTCATTTCACACTCTCTACCTCTCTCTCATCACCATCATAATCATCACCTCTCTCATCACCATCTCTCTCACCATCAACAACAATTTTCAAACCAGAGTATGAATGGATTGGGAGGTGGTGGAATGATGTTGGGTCCTTCTCTTGTCGGTACTCACGAGTTGCACATTGGTTCCATCATGAACAATTGTGATAAGACAATTTCTCCACCACGCAGCAATCACAGCAGCAGAGCCGGAAGTCCAACATCTGTTGAAGGTACTGGATTCCACTCTGTAGGAGCGTCCATGTCGAGCATGATGAAGCCTTCTTCCGGAGGTTA
Organism: Tetramitus jugosus; assembly: GCA_937625935.1. Classification (NCBI taxonomy): domain Eukaryota; phylum Heterolobosea; class Eutetramitea; order Acrasida; family Vahlkampfiidae; genus Tetramitus; species Tetramitus jugosus. Next base: position 187,669 of record OW569392.1, on the reverse strand, counting down.
TTCATCCATTGTTGGTATCACTCATGAAAATCAAATTTCACCTAGGAACAACAATAAGATGCTCAACAACCAACATCATTCACCAATGATGGGCATGATGATGAATCCTAATGCTGGTGGTAGCAGTGGTGGTGGACCCATGGGCTCCTCCACTACTATTCCCAATATCACCATCAACACTCCACCAACAATGAACAAATTGTCAGCCAGCAATACTGGCAACAACGGTAGCAACTCTGCTCCTTCTGTTGCTGCTGCTGCGTCTTCCAATGCCATTGTTTCTCCTTTGAAGCCGTCTGTAGAGGTCGGTAGCAGCTGCAGCAATGGTCGATTGTTCCTCTTGGCTGGCGGTGGTGTTGGAAGTATCAAAGTTTGGGACACTGACTCTGCAATTCAAAACTCCACTACTGGAACCAATATTTATTTGGAGGAGGATGTGTGTACTCTGTCACTCAAGGGACACACTCGCTTTGTCAGTGCTCTCCACTCCCAAGAGGGATATATTTGCAGTGGTTCCGGCGATACAAGTATTCGTCTCTGGGACTTTGAAACTGGTGATTGCAAGGCTATTTTGCACGGATGTGAGGGCAAGGTTGGTGCCTTGTGCACTCACGGAAGAAACTTGGTCAGTGGTTCCAAAGACGGACCAACCAACCACAAGATTCGTATCTGGGATCTGAACAAGCAAACATGTGTCAAGACATTGAACGGTCACACTGATTGGATCAATGTTCTCTGCTCCACCAATGATCAATTCTTGTTCAGTGGTAGTGGTGATCGCTCTGTGCGCATGTGGGACGTAGAGAAGGGCAAATGCTTGTTGAAGTATGAGAACACATCATTTGTTTTGTCTCTGTATTATCACGCAGAGCAAGGCTTATTGTACTGCGGTACCTACGACGGTGTTATTAAGGCATATGATATGAGAGCACCTATCAGTCAATCCGCTGCTGGAAATACTGGCCTTTCGAAGAGTGTAAAGGCACATCAAAGTGGAGTCTTAAGTTTATGTTATTCCAATAACGTCCTTGTGAGTGGATCAAAGGATCAAACTATCAAGTTATGGGATTACAGATCTACTTCAATTCGTGGAGGTTCATGGTCATGCATGTCAACACTCTATGGTCACTCGAATGCTGTCAAGTGTCTTGTTCCTTATGCACCAAACGTTGTTGCCAGTGGATCATATGATCGTACTGTTAAGCTGTGGAACATTAATGACGTTTTGTCGAAATCTCCTGTGAATACATTTGGCGAAGTACCTATGGATGGTGGTGTCGAGATGGATAGTGGTGATAGCTCCTTCTTGACCATCAACACTGGTTTCAAGGTTTACTCATTGTGCACTTATGCTGATACGACTCAGCAACAAAAGTGCTAGGCTCACACATCAAATTACCAACCCAATCAATCCAAACACACAAATTACTTAATAATTATTAGGAACTATGTCTTGGGATAAAAGACGACACCCTTGGCTTTATTTATGTCGTCAGACAATAAAAATCAACTAGTTCAAAAACAAATCACACAATTGTCTTCTCCTCTCGTTGACTGACGACGCAAACAACAACACAAGAATGATCTTGTTTTCTCCACTCCTGAATGCTTCCCTTTCTCTTGCATCATCAATGATCTGGGGTCGTGGGAGCAAGTCTGATGAGGGTGATGATCATAGTTCCTACTCTCGATCCATGGATTTAGAAAAACAGAGACCTACTTCAAGGAGTGAGAATTCCTATTTGTCCGTCCCTACGACAGTGACAGATGACAGTGAAAGTAAAAGAGAATACATTCGGATGCTCAAGATGAATCCAGATGCAAGAGTTATGGCTCTTCCGTATGATATGTTTCTCCCTCGAGGAGGAAATGGGGCAATGAAGAAGAATCGACGGAGGACAACTGATATTGATATGGATGAAGACATGATGGAGGACAGCATGCTGAGTGACAGCCTGTTGTTTGAGAGAAAAATCTCAGAGATTGAAATGGAAGCTCACGATGTGAGTCCTGAAGATATGGAAAGGAGAAGAATGTTGCTGGACATGTCTGAAGAAGAATTACGGAAGCGAGTAATGAAAAGATACCATGACCAGAACAAAAACAAAGAAAACATCGCTCTTGAATGGGAAGGATATCCACCCCGCTGAAAACAAAATTTCTGATAGTCAGCTGGTTGAAAGATGCATGGGACTGTTATGAATTGGAAATGCATTATCTACTGCCTTCAACAGTGTTGAAATCTGAATAGGTCTTTTTGGTTCTTCCATATCATATCCAGCGCATGTGGGTTCTATCTTGGCCTTGGAAGATTTACTCGTCGGGCAACGAAGTTGACGGACAGGCTGGTGACATTCCAGCGTTGACGCCTACCGTATTTCTACCGACTTGATTGGGCCAACAATCAGAACATCAAAAAACAACAATGAAATTCATTTTAGTCTTGCTTCTCGTTTTATTGGCGGTCGTCTATACGCTCCAAGCTCCCCCTCAAAGGTGTGTTTGTCCTCAAGGATATTCTCCACAAACTTATCAAGGAAAAGTTCAATGTGTGAAGAAGGCACAAGGTCAAGTTTTTGCCAAACCCTGCACATGGAAGGTGTGCAAGTGTCCTGGTGGATATGCACAAAGCGGTTTTAATTGCCTGAGAAGAGATCCAAAGACAGGAAAGACCATTCGTATCCCCTGCAAAGTCTCAACCAGCAAGAGCCAGCAACAAGAGCCTACCAACTAGGCAACATTTGCTTGATGTTCTTGTATAAAGAATCTATGCTTAACATAACTCTTATTCTTCTCACACTATGTAACAACTCCTTCTACGCAGTACACTCTTTCATCTTGGCTAAACTGGCACCAGACCAGGTCGATTGAAAGACACACTTATTCTTTTCACTGGATTAAATCCAGTTGGATGAGAATTGGTTTTTCGAGTCACTATGATAACAGTCATATCACAGTTCATTCTATGCAAAACATCCTCGACAACTCACAACAGGATCAAACACGGCATAGAATCGATTGGGATCTTGTCCTCGATACGTTAACGAATCTTTCTCTCGATTTTGGCACAACCTCAGCAGAAGAAAGGAGTAGATGGTTGTTGCTTGATGGTGCTGAGGATACGGGAGGTGGAGCGACCAAGAACCACTGACAAAAGAGAACAGCATTCACAGCTATTAAAATGATATTAATGATGAGCTGAATAGTACCGTCTCACAAAATAGATCAAGCTCTAACAAAACACAAATGAGTTACCTTTTGTTTCTGTTGATTGGTTCTGCCATTAGCTTAGAGGAGGCCAAGTATTGGATTTTTGTAAACGACTTGCTCGTCCGTAACAATACTCTGCACGTCGAGGAACACGTCAATATGGAATCGCGTACGCTTCTTTTTGATCTCTGCAGTGGCTTACTTAACACCCTGTGCTTCTTGTCAATCCTTTTTAGCACTCGAAAGCTGTGACATCGTTCAAAGGATTCCGTCCTTCATTGAGACCAATGCCAAACTCGTGCACAACAACTTCTCCCACGCCCAAAAAAAGTTCTCCTAGGTGGAATCGAACCACCGTCAACGGATTCAAAGTCCGCTATCATACCACTAGACCATAGGAGAGTGATATTTGATGGATACGTTAGTGAAATCATAGCCTTAACAGTTCCGAAACTCGTATTTTTAAAAACGCCGATGAAAAAACGAACACACACCCCTGTTGTTCGTGAGTATGAGAATCCACGCTATGCTGTGTGGACCACAGCGCCAAGAGGAACTGCGCCAAGCAGCAAGGAGGTCATCATCACTGGAAAGTGTGATGACTCTCCCAAGGCTGCCTTGGCCAAGAAGATTGGCTTGGATTTTGGTGATTTGCTCACCAGGGTCCAAGTCATCAAGAAGGGCCCCAAGAGGTTTGTTGCGTGGGTAACTGTTGTTGATGACAACATTTACCCATTTGTTGAATCCTTCAACCGCAACAAGAAGATGAGTGGCTGCAAGGCAGCACTCAAGCACAACGTAGATTGTGCCAAGAAGGTCGTCCTCCACGGTGTCAAAGGTAAGACGGAGGACGACATCAAGGCCATGCTTGGCACAACAAAGGTCAAGAACGTGCTCAAGAAGCACGACACCGCCTTTGTTGTGATGGAGTCCGAAACGTATGCCGAAGCTTTGCTTCGGAATGTTCAATCCATGCCAGTGGAGGTGGAAGCAAAGCGCTTCCTTCCACGCCCACGTGATCCGGTCAAGGCTGTCAGCAAGAGGCTGACCAAGATGTACCAAGAGCTACTGGCTGTGGTGGACGACCTGCGCCACCAAGTCAGTGTGTTAAAAGATATGGCTTCCGTCAACCGGATTCCCCTCGCATCCCCGTCTCCAAGGACGCCGGAGCGAATCTCCGAATTCGAACCTTCGACTCCGTCTACGACCGATGATTGGGAGTCGATCATGCCGGAGTCCCATCCCGCCACTCCAACTACGGTCACCCAAGAGCCAACCAACAACACCATTGATGAGGATGCTCGTAACAGAGCAATCCTCGAGCTAGTATTGAACACCTCCGAGGTGTTCAAGAAAGTCAAGAAAGAGATTGCTGCCCGAGCAATCATGGTGGACCGTGCAAGAAGCACAACCACCGAAGAAGATCCAGTTGAGTTGGATCTCAGTAACCCCGACTGTGAGTTACAGAGTCCCCAACTCAACGAACACAAGAAACGATCAGCACGTGTCACCGTTGGTGACACTGCTGCCAACAAGATTCCGGCCAGGTTGGCCAGTATCAAGTCAGGTGCTCTCCGCAGGTCCTACCAACTGGCTAGGACTACGGAGCCATCTGACCTCACCAGTGGTGCTCCAGATGGTAGTGGAGGCCCTCGCAACGAATCCCTGAAGAAGGGATCAAAACAACATTCCAAGAAGAGAATGAATCCTGTTGCGTAGGCCTGCCACTCCACTGGGCAAGCACCACATCATGTTAGACAATTGAGAGCAGGCAAGCCTGCTCTCACGCAAAAGAAAAATAAAAGTTCCGCAACGTGGTGCGTGAGCACCATTTGTTGTATTAAAAAAAAAAAAAAAAAAAAACAGTTCCGAAACTCGTCCCCATGATACGTCTATCATGTGCTCCTGGTGCGATAAAGAATGACATCTTTTGTTCAGCTTTTTGTTGTTGTTCAATCTTTGAACCTCTTCATGCAATTTCTTTTTTTCTTCTCTAAGGTCTTTACACTCTCTGGCCACTGCTTCATCAAGAATCACCTTCTTCCACTCTTCTCTCTCTTGTCATCTCTTTTCTTCTTCAAGAAGTTGTTGGTCCTTAACTTGACGAAAGCTACTCGACAAGTGAGTGAGGAGACACTCTTTTATCATTATTTGTTTTTCAAGCTCGGAGTTGCGTTCCTCAACATTGCTTAGTACCATACTCTTGAGGACATTGTATTTGCACCCTGTAGCACACTGGTCATGAATATCTTCTATATCCATTCTTCCAAATTGTTGTTACTGTGAATAGCCTGTTTTCTATTGTTTGTTGTCGTTGGAGTGTGATAGCAGGACAACTACGATAAAAGTTCGGTAACCTGAGCTGTTGAAGAGTTAATCCGATCACAAAAAGCGGTTACAGACTCATGCTTCTTTAGTTGTCGTTAACAAATGATGGAGGATTTTTTGCCTACTTCTTTGCTGCCATCTGACACTCGAGTGAGGATTAGAGCATCGTGGCGGTTGCCAATGACATAACGTGCCATTTTCTGTAAGGAGAAATGAAGCGACCAGTCATCTCTTGTACTCGAGTCCACTGACACAAGAACTTATTTATGTTTTCATTCCACTCTACACCCAAAATCCAATCTCCCTTCTTTAACTTGTGTCTCTGAATATGGTGTCTAACATTCTGCACAAACTCTTCCTTGTTCTTGACATACCGCAGAGGCACGCCCAAAACAGCCCTTCTCCCAAGATCAAGTGCACATGAGCATCATGAAATCCAGGTGTATTAAACCTATTCTTCCATTCTGGTTCCGACGTTTCATGAAAGGGGAATAATTATTGTAGGAGAATTTATTTTGAAGGAGTTAACACCATGCTCAAACAAGGCGAGTAATGTTGGCTGGAGTTTCGTTGGCAAAGAGGTACTTGAATACGTCAATGTAGAATCGTGGATGTTCACCATACTTGACTAATCGACCAGCGTCAGGAGAGTAGTTGACTTCAAGAATCTTTGGCGATAAATCGTCCTCCAGTATCACATCGACACCATAGACTGATCTTTGATAGGCAGAAGCGTCATTGACTAGCATGTATTTCCTCATAGCAACAAAGAGATCCCGCAGTGCTGCAAAGATTTTGTTCTTGACAGGCTCCCAAGGTCCGTGTTCTTCCTCGAACCACTTCAATGATTCTGCTTGAGAGATACGTTCGACTTGGTGCTTCTCACCAGTGGTTGGATCTTCGTAATAGTTCATCACGGTAAAGTGCTTTTGGAAATCTTGGAAGTTGTCCAGCGAGTACTTGTGGTTTCCAATACGTATGTAATAGGAGTTATGAACAGCCACGCTAATCTCTGTGCCACTAATAGGCTTCATCATGACCAAGAAACGGAAATCAAACTTTTTTCCCTTCAATAGGCATGGATTAGAAATGTACTTTGAACAAATCTTTGGTCCAGTTAATGATGCCTTTAAGCAGGCAGTATAATCATCGGAAACAGTCATATCCATAGATCGACTTAAATTCCATGGTTTAACAATCCAAATGTTATCCTCATTGTTTTGTTTTCGCTTTTGCCATGTTAAAACGAACTCTTCAATCTGATCAGCATTGACCGAAAGATCATATGTTTCTGGAATGAAAGGAAACTTGAATGGACGGGTTGATTGTGACAGCTTTCCCTTCATAGTATAGTTCTCCTCTTGTTCAAACTGATTGATGAACTGCTTTCTTTGAGCAATTTCTTGATAGTTACGAACATGTTCATGCACAATGAATAAAATATCAGCATCTTCCTGCGATTCTATCAATTTGAAATGCGTCGAATCTTTCTTCTTTTGAAGGGCTAAACTGTCAATAACCATCTGAGAGTCAGTGTAATAGGTAAACCTCTTTTTAGCCTCCTTCTGAGATATGAATGGATCGAAATTTACGTGAACTTCATCCTTGACCTCTGGCTTACCATCAAAGTTTGGAATATATCGAGGAACACCATCCCAAATTGACATCAATGCCTCTCTCTTCTCCTGTGGACTGACACCAAATAGAAAATCTCTTGTGACTGCTTCGTATGCCTCAATATCTTTGATTGGCCATAAGACATTAAACGCTTGTTGTCCATCAATGTAGTATATCGTTGCAACCTTCACATTTGGATCTTCACTATGATTGATACTGATACCCAACTGATCCATCAAGTACCAGTTTGGAATATTCATAAAAGTGAAGTGGTACGAGTTCAAATATTGCCATATCTTTTGGTTAATCAAAGTAGCATTCAGCTCATCAATGGTCGGCATACCAGTCCTAAATCTCCATCCGTTAATCTTAACCAACTTGTCAAGACGATTTCCAGCACTTTCTAATCGACTGTGAATCAACTGATGGGCTACATAATCGACTAAAATTTCACCCAACTTTGGCATTCTCGCAATCGTTTCAAACAAATCCTCACAATCTCCTGTGAACTCGGTATTTCTCGCATTAATCACATTACAACTCGAGAACTTTTCCAATACTTCAGGCTTCCAGATCTGCAATCCTCTGTCAGATAAATCAAGAGATCGAACGACTTCCTCGCCGTCAATGTCTTCCAAAAACATAATGGCCCATTCAGTGTAATTCTTTGTCAATTTCGAATTATAAATCTCCAACTTTGGAAACACACGAATCAAATCGTCCATTGAAACGCTCTTAATCACTGGATTATTTTGCAAGTACAGTGCTTTGACTTGTTGGCAAATATCGGAGCCAATCATGTTCACAATTTCATCCAAACTCGTAATCTATCATTCATAGATTGTTTAGATCAGCATTTGATCAAACCTACTCCAAATATTATACTGACGGAACAAGACAAAAATTACATACATTATTGTTTCTCAGATTCACTGCAACAATCGATTGTCTCTCATCATCAGTCATGCGCAACGTAGTAAACTTGTTCAAGTTAAAATCAGGCAATTGCAAAACTATTGATTTGCGTTCATTTCTTAGTCAACACTTCACTCAACAATCAATCAATTAAAACACACAAGATTATCATTACTTACAGTATCCACTAGGAAACGTTCTGTCCAAGGACATTGATGCACCATCTTCCACCATTTCAGACTCACTATCCACTTTAGATTCATAGCTCACAATATCACTCAACGGCTCAACATTCATCAATTGATAACAAATGTCTCTCAATTTCTCATTAGAGCTCAAATGCTATACAATTAATGAAAGCAACAAACAACACGACAAAAAGTCAAAAAATCAAGTCAAAAATTTTATGACAAAAGCAAAAATCAAATATCAAAAACATGACATACGGTAAACACTTGATCAGCAGTACTCGTCCAAATATGATCAACCAAAAACACTTGAGATTCCTTCTTTAGCTCTAGTGATGAAAACACACTGTATGGAGTTCTCTTTTGATCACCAACAATACCGTACATGAAAGCTGATCCTGCATCAAATAAATTTTGAGACAATTTCATGAACAATTCTGCCCATAGACTCTTTGGAAGACCAATTGCTTCCAATTGGACGGAATGAGACTTTACAAATTGATCAAAAGCTTGTTGTTCCTTGTTGCTCATTTTTCTCTCACACACGCAACCTTCAATTTTTTGTTATTGTTGTTTTTGTTGTGAGAATGCAGATCGCGAAAAAGAGGAGAAAATTTGACACCCGACAAACTTGCATGAGGCAAAGAACTGCAATTCTTATGAACCTTTGTAGCTCTAGAAGAGTCTAGTCAATGATCTATCGCGACTATCGGCTTCGCGCATAGGACGTGTAAGTTTAAGAGATTCCAACAGCACCTCTGTATTCGTGCGCCCCGCCAAAACTTTGTCGCTATCTTATCGGCCGAAGGAAAAATACGTATGCAAGAACGGAATGCGATTAAACTACGACATCCCTAATCTTTGACAACATAGAATTCGAATTCTGAAACCGAGTTCCCCCAAATACCATCCAAAAAAACCAAATCAAATAACACACAATGAAACGAACAAAGAGCAGTCCCAGTACTCCTACGAATACGACTCTCACTGAATCTTTGCTCGCATCAGATGTCTGCGCCATAAACAACGACTCTGACTTTGACCAGAATCTGAACCAGTCCACAACAAGAAAATTATCCAAAAATCTGGACGGCAATGGAACCAAAATTAGTAGTCCAACAGAGCACGTGTACCAAGTTGACAAGACCAACCCCAACAGTAACGACCATAACAGAGATGAGGATATAGAGGAGCAACAAGCCAATGCGTTTCAAGCAAAGCTTACGACTGCACTCGGACACAACAAATCCATGTTTTTCATATTGTTGTTGCTCGTTTTGGGTACTTTAGCTCTCATTGTAACTATATTTGTGGTGGCTGTTGTGTTTACGTTGCGCAACAAGAGAAGAGTGCCTTCGAGTAATGATGAATCCGTTCATTTTATTGTGCTTGGTGATTGGGGTAGACAGGGTCAATACAATCAGGCGAGTGTAGCTCATCAGATGACTCAGTGGTGCAAAAGTAAGGGAAAGTGTGATTTTGTGATGAATGTAGGCGATAATTTTTACAAGGATGGAGTCACGTCTGTAGATGATCCACTGTGGAAGTTGTCCTATGAGAACATTTATGATAGTAAGGAGCTGAAACAGTGCAAGTGGTACAGTGTGTTGGGTAATCATGACATTCGGTTGAGTCCACAATCTCAGATTGACTATACGAAGTATTCGGATCGATGGTACATGCCAAGTCCTTTCTATGATGTATTGTACGAGGGAGTGAACGACATTAGAATGCATATGATTTTCACGGATACTGCTCCATTTGTATCGGGCTACTATACCAATGATCAAGTCAATCAAACCTTTTTGAATGAGAACAAACCAAGCAAAACGCAACAGTTGTCATGGTTGAACACCAAACTAGGTCAATCTTCCAACAATGATGTGCATTGGAAGTTTGTAATTGGTCATCACCCAGTTTACAGTGCTGGTTCTTCTCATGGCGATACTGTAGAATTGATTGAACAATTTGCACCATTGTTTGATCTACATGAAGCCGATGTATACTTCTCAGGTCATGACCACAGTCTGCAACTGCTGGAGGATACAAGTCAGGTAGAAGGTCAAAAACCAAAGAAAACTTCGTATGTGGTATCAGGTGCTGGAAGTAAGACAGATCCAACAGTTGACCATCCAAAGCTCGTGTTTGGGTATGGCGAGTCAGGTTTCATTGGAGTCACTTTGACCAAAAGAACAATGGCAATGGAGTTTGTCAATCATAGCGGAAACAACGTGCGTACCAGTAAATTTGAAAAATAAACAGTAGAGAAAATGAATAGGGGAATAGCATTGAAACATCACACTTTTACTTATGATTAGAAAAATTTAAGAGCTGTAGACACCCCAGACACGGATGTGGTTATCGGTGTATCCGGAGAAGAGAGTGCTTCCGTCAGCAGACCATGCCAAAGAGATACATTGTGGCTTCTTACCGTTCTGTGCTTCTGGCAACAATTCAGCAACAACCTTCTTGGACTTCAAGTCCCAGATCTTGATGGATTGGTTGGTGGCAGCGCACAACCAGTATCTGTTTGGAGAGAAGACCAAAGCATTGATTTGGTCATTGGTGTCCAAGTCATACAAGTGAACACCTTGGTTCAAGTCCCACAACATTGCTGTTCCGTCCTTGCCACCGGATGCGCACAAAGAACCGTCAGGGGAGACAGTAACAGTGCTGATGTAACCCTTGTGACCAACCAAGTTAGCCAACAACTTGCAGGTGGACAATTCCCAGACCTTGATGATCTTGTCATAACCAGCGGAGACAATCAATGGCTTGTCACCACCTGGGGAGAATCTAACGCAGGAGACCCATCCGTTGTGACCGTTGTCCTTGATGGTGTACTTGCACTCACCCAAAGTGTTCCACAACTTAATAGTTTGGTCGCGGGATCCAGAGATGATTTGTCTGTTATCTTGGGAGAAAGCAACGGACAAAACATCCTTTTCGTGATCGTTGAATTGTCTGGTAGCAACACCAGTGCTCAATTCCCAGAGTCTCAAGGTCTTATCCCAAGATCCAGACAAAGCAAATTGACCGTCAGATGAGATGGTGACATCAGAAACAAAGTGAGAGTGACCAGTCAAAGCCTTCTTGGCGAAACCGTAGGTTCCTTGTTCACCAGTCAATTCCCAAACGATCAACTTCTTGTCTCGGGATCCAGAAACGATCATGTTTGGACTTGCCTTGGTGGTAGCAATGCTTGTAACCCAACCATCGTGGCCCTTCAAAAAGCCCTTGAAGATAAGTTTGTCTTGTGACATTCTAATGTGTTATGACGTGTATGTGTGAAAGTTTTTGAGTGATTTTGTTTTTTTGTTTTAGTATTGGTTGCTTAAAATTTCTTTTGGTTGACTGACGCTTCAATGAAACTTTCAATTTCATTGTTGAATCTTCCCACAAGAATAACAATTTCGCGTCACATGCGAAAAAGACACAACATCGAAAGATCTCGCTCTGTTTGATCGCTCCTCTGCTACACAAAGTTGTTTCTTCGTACAAATACAATATTCTTTTATATTGGCTCAATGTGATCAAAATGAGCCCAAAAAGCTTTTTTGTCACTACGTATGACACTACTGTTACAACTCTTTGCGCAACCCAACTATTGGGGCAAAGATCTTTGAAAAAAAACTGTCCGTTAAGCTTCTCACACATGAATGCTAGGAGACAACAGCTTCATGACGTGCTCATTGCTCAATATCCATGCCGTAAATTCCTTCTCCGTAATTGATGATTGATCTGTGGCGTCGTTGCCATGTGCCTGAGCGAAACAAGTGTCCACAATTTTGTCAATCAAATCTTGTTTGATGATATCTTCGCGACTCAGGTTACTCATGTTTGCTTGTGCTGGTAAACCCAGTGCCTTGCTCACATCTTGCAGCATTTGAACTCCCTTGTGAAACATGCTGAGCAAACAGTGTCGCATCTCTGATTTTTCAATGGTTCCATTCTTGTCCATGTCATAAATGGAGAAGACAAAGTGAATTTTCTCACTGGGTGTTCCCTTGAGCAGAATACTGGCACCGGTCACAAATTCTCTAAAGTCAATGAACCCATCTTCATCACTGTCGAATATCTTGTAGTATTGTTCAATGAGTGGATCACCTTGATCCAATTGAAGCAATTCTTGACAGCACTGAGTAAACAAATCCTTGTTCATCTTGCCATTGTTGTCGCTGACTCTGGCCATATACTTTGAAAAGAGATCTCTCAACTCCAGTGCACCAACTACAGTCGAACGTCAGTTTCTATACTCTGGATGACGACACAAGCAGTCCATTTAACAATGAAAAATAATGAGAACATACAATGAGTGGTTTTCTGTAGTTCCTTGAGTGAGTCTTGTACCTTGTGCAATTGATGCTGTTGAAGCATAACTCTGGGAGATACTTTAAGGTTTGTTGACTCTGCTAAACCATCAGCTCTCGTCAATTGCTATACAGATAAAACACAACGTTGTCATAGTTAGTGACATGTCTTCAACAAAAAAAAACAATATCATCCACGGGAGAAGGATATATAAAAAACGAATCATTCAATGTGCAATAATACTTTGCTACATACAGGCAATTGGAGCAATGTGCGAGCGGAAGCTGACATTTTACGTCTTGGTGGAGAAGAGGTAGGCACATGTAGATGCAGTGGTGATGATGAGACATGACTCTCACTGTTGTTATTGGTGGTGGACATTTGGATAAGATTCGTGTCTCTAACAGAAGTAAAATTTGTGTTTTGTGTTTGTTTTCCTTGAAGGGCCGAACAAGGACAAATTCCCCAAGAGCAAAAATCATTGACACTATTTCTCCGTTCAGCTCAATTTTCCAAAAACAAAAAAGTTTCAATGCCAACAACTGATCAACAACAACAACAACAACAAACACCAGAATCCAAACCATCATCAACACTTAATATCCACAGTAAACCTTTCATATTCGGCAACAACAACAACAACACGATCACTCAAAGTTCACAACAACAACAACATGACATAAACACCACCAATCATCACAATCCAGATGATGAGTCATCACCATTGTCGTCGTCATTGACATCGTCAACACAATGTGAAAATCTACCCGCTTCTCCCATCATGATGAAGAAGAAGAAGAGAAAACGAAAGAAAAAATTACAAAATTCATCCAAACACGAAGGCGACGATTTTTCAAACACAAACAATGACACTGAACAACAACGGCATTCACTCTCGTATCTCGATATTTTATTACAAGCTAATCAGTTACAAGTCACTACTCCAGAGAAGGAAACCGAAGCATCAGACAATCGCGAAAATACAACCGCGACGCGGAGTAATACATTAGCGGAAAATAATAACAAAATTGGAAATGATAAGTCAATAGCAGCGAATCCTAGTAACAATGCACCGTCAGTATCCTTGTCACACTCTCCTTCATCTGTTACAACAACAACAAACAACAATCAAACAAAAACACAGAGAACAATTGTTGTTTCGAGTAGTGGTAGTGGAAAACGAGGTGATAATCAAAAATTGACACTGTTTGATGAGAGTAGTAAGAAGAAGATGGGTGTTATTCGGTTGTCCGATCTGATTGGAACAGGTGTGAGCAGTGTTTTGATCAAGGAACAACCAAAGAAACGCAAGAGTCATCATGCGAATGCTGCTTCTTCATCTCTCGATGATCATCATCATTATTCATCTTCACAGAAAAAGAGAAAATCAGCAACGGGAGTCAAGGGTAGTAGTAGTACTGCAAATACGCTGACGGACAATGAAAAAAAGGACAAGGAAAATAAGAAACCGAACAAACTCAAGAAAATTATTTTGCGGGAGAGAAATCAAAGAGTAAATGATACGGATGAGGTTGAGAATGATGCGAATGAACAAAGCAAGGAAAATGGAGAAGAATTAAGGTTGTTGGAGAAACAAGAGAATGCAGAATTTGGTTCTGATGAGACATTACGTGTGAAGGAAGATGAAAACTCAATGTCTGATGATTCAGAGAAAATAGAGTCACTCAATGATCAACATTATGCAGCTAAAGCTTTACCAGCACAACTTCACAAGATTCAAACTGTTCCTAGTCATGTACCAGTCGTGAGAGAGTACGTGAATCAATTTCTAGATCCAGAGCTTGATCGCGTGGTGACACAAATGTTGACCAAACTCAAGGAATATCAATCTCGTTTATACAAGAATGAACCAAAGAAATTCAAGTCCAATAGACGTTTTGTGATTGGATTGAGAGAAACACAGAGAGCTATTAATTCTAAAAAGTTGATTGCTGTGATCATGGCCCCTAATATCGAGAAGATTGTATCACCTGGAGGATTAAACACTATCGTTGAACAGATTATCTCATCTGCAACTAATAACAAAATTCCAGTGATTTTCTCACTGAGCAAAAGAAAGATTGCCAAAATATTTGCTCGTCCTGTGAACATGAGCGTCATTGGTATCTACAGTGCGAATGGTGCTCATGAGGAGTTTAAGCAAATGTTACGAATTGCCAATATTGCACAAGAGGCATTCGAGAGACAACTAGAACAACAAAAGAAGGAGGAAGCAGAGGCAGAGGAAGAGGGAGAGCAAGCATCGGAAGAGCACGTTGAGGGGAAGGAAGCCACTTATGTTCAAGAAAATCACAGCGAAGAGTAGTAAATTATAATAAGAATAAGAAGGATCATTTATTGAGTTACTCATCACTCTCTGGGGAGATTCGAAGTTCTATTCTGCTTGCTGAGCCATCATGGTCCCTAGCCCACGAGCTTTTCATGTGGTGAGCTTGCTTCTTGTTCTTCATTTTCAAAGTTTCTTTGCTGGATTCCATCTTGCGGTTCATGTTCCGCACTACATAACTAGACATAAAGCACAGAGTAAAGAAGCCCCAGCTATAGGTCATAAAGGCTCCAAGGTTCACCACAAAATCGAAATAGCTACCCAACATGAATGTGACAATGCTCAAAATAACGCTTGTAACAGTCATGTAAACACTGGTAACACCGAGACCGTACGAGTGTATCCTCATCAAGCTTACACTGTTTCTCACCATGGCACAACATCCCAATAGTCCTAAAATACAAGTAAATAGCGGGAAAACCGAACACATCATTGGCAGCACTCCTTCTAATCCTTTTCTGTATTTGATGAATAAGACGAGGGCTGTCGTGATACGAGTCAAGAAGGCAAGCACCGAACCAATGATTAGACCACAATTCAGTACAAAATTGAGCCTTTGATGCTTGTCGAATGAGCATATAGCATGCCACACACCTTGCTGGTGCGCTGGCATCTGAACAACAACAGTGGTCAACTCATCGGACATTGTGTCTAGATCCATCGTATTGTCCTGACCATTCTTTGGTTGGTCATCACCATCGTCTCGAATCATGTCCGTGGTTAGGTCAACATCAGCGAATGAATGACGACGATCATGTTTGGATACTTCAGCGATGCTGTGGTTCGATTCACTGTCCTGTTGTGGTTGATATTCAGTCATATGTTTTTTGTTGGTGTTATCTATGGCAGCCGCCGAACAAGAATTGGGCAGAGAAATTCACCAGAGACATTTTTAGTCCACCAAGCCATTCCCAACATCTGTAAATACTTTGACGGGTCGTTTTTTTATCTAAAAATCGGTCAATCCGTCACCCGAAACATCCTGTTTTTTTGAAGCAGATGACACGGAGAGTCATTATCGTTGTAACCCAGAAGCAACAAAGTCATGTTCTGAACAGCCGTGTTGAGGAACGATGTTGTTGAGACGAGTGCAATGGTGAAGAGTACCAGCACAACCAATCACCTTATCCTTCCACACTAGTCCAATCAGTAAATTTCGAGGCGTAGGTGACGATGTGATACACATGTTGACCACTCTGTTAACCTGCCTAGCAGTTAGTCTCATCAACTTCAGTCTGTCGACCACTCTTTGTGCTTTCTGCAAAACTTCCCCTCTTTGTTTGTTGCTCCTAGCTCGAACTAACTTCTTCTCACAATGGTAGGGCTTCATTGTTGTGTTCCTCATCCCTCATTATTTGATCCACTGCTTCCTTCTCTACACCCATCATACCTAGGAGGAACTCTTTGCTCATTTTCTGTTTGGCCTTTCCAACTAAAAGGTCTAACCATATGTCGACCTGGTGTTTTGTTTTTTGTTTTTCCTAACAACGTGAGTTGCCTCTTTATTCGTTTCCCTCCATCGATCCTTGGAACAACTTGTGTAATACCTCTCTGCATCACTGAAAGAGTATGCAAGGTGCCACTCCTCACCTGACAATAAAACCAAAACTATCGGGTCTCTTGTGTCTAGCCAAAAAGAAGACTTTTAATACAACAAATGGTGCTCACGCACCACGTTGCAGAACTTTTACTTGTCTTTTGTGTGAGAGCAGGTTTACCTGCTCTCAATTGTCTAACATGATGTGGTACTTGTCCACGAAAGCAGTGTCACGCTTCTTGAGCACACTGGCAACCTTCTCAGGCCCCAGTAGCTTCTTGATGTCGTCCACTGACATGTTCTTCATACCATGGACGACCACCTTTCTTGTGCAATCAACACTGCGCTTGGGTGCAGCAGTGCTGTTGCCAGTCCTCCTCTCTTTGTTGAAGAACTCAACAAACTGATAGATACGGTCACCCTTGACCGTCACCCATGCAACAAAGCGTTGCTGGCATTTCCTCTTGATGACTTGGACTCGGTGGAGCCAGTTACCGAACTCCTCTCCTATCTTTCTTGCCAAAGATGACTGAGAGACACCATTACCGTTGCCAGTAATGACGACCTCTCTGTCACTTGGTGCAGAGACTTTCCGTGTAGTGGTCCACACTGCATAACGGCTGTTACCGTACTCTTTCACCAATTTTGTTGAATCACCAGAGATGTGATTCCGTTTTTTCTGCGTTAAAATTTTTTTTTTTTTTTTTTAAATACAACCATTGGTTGCTCATTTTACTTCTTTGTTGATTCTCTGTATCGGTTTCGTGACGGCAGTATGCCGTCATTATTGATTCAAGTAGTTGCTAATGCTCGTAGAGCATTAGCAACCAGCAATTTCCTTTGAACTCGTGAAGAGGCGTCGCATCACCTCCACACATCTCCTCTTTGTATGATCGACAAATTGTTGGGCCTTCTCCCTTGCCTTCTTCTTCTCTATTCCACTCTTCGTCAGTCCTTTGATCACTTGTTTCAGCGCCCTTGTTTCAATACCCAACATGCCAAGCATGTATTCCTTGCTAGTTTTCCTCCGCTTATTGACCAGTAATGCGCCGTTGCTCCATCGTTGGTTGTCGAACCACATGTCTACTCTCTGGTCTTTGTGAAGACCCATTTTCTGCGTTAAAATTCAGTGTTTTGGGGGAACTCCGAGAAAAAGGAATATCCAAGGTCGTTTAGCTCAGTCGGTAGAGCGTTGGTCTAATAAGCCATTGGTCGCAGGTTCGATCCCTGCAACGACCACACTTTTTGCTGCTGAATTTTTTGTGGCTCATTCCGTTTCGCGGTACTCCCACAACAATACAATAACAAGTATTTATCATAGATGGATGCTCCACAATTGGAGGTGCAATCCTCACCTCTCATTCAGTTCTGAACTGAAATTGAAATGTTTAACAACCTTTCCACTTTTTCGATGAAAGCACGGTCTCGATCTCTCTCTGACCAAGCAAGTGTATGGATACCCTTCAAATAAACAAACGCACGCTCTGTGATCCATTCTTGATTGCATCCATGCATATGCAGTGTATGAATACCAACCAAACTAGAAAAGGCTTGGTCTGTGATATTGCGCAGACCGCTTATATCGAGTGTGAATACCAGTCAGATAGGGAAACGCGTTATCTGTGATTCGATGGCAACTTCTCAAATAAAGGGTGTGAACACCACTCAAATGAGAAATTGCATTGTCTGTGACTTGAGTACAATAACTCAGATTGAGTGTATGAATGCCAGCTACATTACGAAATTCATTGTCTGTAACATTCCGGCAACCACTCATATAGAGTGTGTGAATACCAGTCAAATGAGTGAATGCATCATCTGTGATCTTATCGCAAAAACTCAAAGAAAGGGTATGAATACCAGTCAAATGCGAAATTGCTCTGTCTGTGATGTTCCAACCTCTCATATCAAGTGTGTGAATGCCAATCAAGTGAGTGAATATTATCTGTGACTTCCCAACAATAACTCATATTGAGTGCGTAAATACCCTCCAAGTATTGAAAATGCCCATCCACCACAAAAAAACTCCTGTTAAAATCAACATTAAACAACGTTCCTCTTCCCAATTGAAACCAGTTCTCAATCTGTTTCTCATTCAATGAATGTTTGAGTGTTCTCTTCTTATTGAACATGAACAATCGAAGGAATTTGAATTGGTTGATTCCTTTGCAAGTGTAACTCAACTGTAACCATTCTCGAGTGTTACAAAACTCAATGATTCTCGACCAGGCATCTCTACAGAGTGCAGAACTAATTTCAGATTCACCACCTTCATTATTTCTCTTCCTCTTGATCGGATTGTCCTTGTTTTCATCGCTATCGTACCATGTGAGGGCACGCTTGGTCATTTCTTTTGTCGTTTTCGAACTACAACAACAAACGTTGATGAACTACGACTTCAAGGAAACCGAAATTGAACATTCCTTGTGATTTCCCGATGTGAAAATTATCCGCCAAAGAAGAAAAAACGAAAATGATGATGATCCATGTTGGACGAAAGAGAGGTACCACATCAGCCACTAACACTAACATAAACAAGGGCGTCAAACGGTACATTAGCTCTCTCAGTAATGGTTGGTCCATCATTGAACAAACTGAATCACTCAACAAGGATCATTCATTGAGCAATCGAGTGACCAAGGGGCCTATTCACGTGCTACAACATGAGCACAGTAATCTCAAGGTGATTCATATGGAGACTCGTGATGAGAGCTATGGATTTATGCATGGTATCACTGTTGATCACTCCAATCAAGTCATTTCCAATGCATTGGCTCCCGTTTCATGCCAATTCTTGTTTATTCCACAGATTAGAAAGAGCTTGAACAAGAAATCCAATGGGTCTTTTCAGTTTGATACGACTTTGTGTGAGTAATCATCATTGTTGTTGGCGTGTGTGCAATGTGCAAGTTTTTTGACTCCATTTTTTTAATCTTTTTGTGTTTCGTATCTTGTGCATGTCTTGTGTGTTTGTTTGGGCATATTTTTGTAGCTCATTTGCAATCTCTTTATCACATCTCGACATCCAACAAGTCCAAGAGCTTGAATCAATTGGAATCGTTGAGCAGAGATCTCTTCTCGAACGGTGAGAGCTTTTTGAGCGCAGAACACTTTGATCAGAACATATTTTCCATGCGAGAAAATGAACCAAGTGGAGAATTGTTTGGCATGATATTTGCAAAGACTGTAATGGAAGGAGTGAACATTAGTGCGTACATTTATCGATATTTATTTGAAGGAACAGCGTATGAGAATGCTCAGATACCCATTGATTTGGTAGAGGTCACACGAATGACTCAATCTGATCTAGTGCAATTCTATAGGTCGCATTATGTGGCTTCGAATGCGACAGTGACAGTGTATGGTAAGCACACTTTGGCTGATATTGAAAATAATCATCTTCCTCTGCTGTCATCGACTCTATTGAAGAACAAGGAGAGTTTTGTTGGTTCATTCGGTAAGAGCAACAAGGTTGTGCAAAGATGGACGAAACCTAGAACAGAAACAATTCGTGTTCCATCTGATACGACACAACAGAAAGAGCCTTGTTTGTTCATATCCTACCTGTTTAGTGAAGATGCGTCATCGTACGATCGACTCTGTCTCAAATTGATCAGTTCATTTTTGACACATAACTCAGCAGAAGCACCGATTCATCAAGCCGTAGTTTCATCTGGTTTGGCATCTTCCATGAACATGGACTACTCTACTTTTCAATCATCACTTGAAAATCCGAGTGTAACCATTGGATTGAATGCTGTGAATCCTCAGAATGCACCCAACATTGAAATGATTCTCGATTATCTATTGGACATACTACCAGGAAAGATTCAATCAGGTAACGCTCTTGATGTTCTATTTAGAACCCTATTAACTCGTTTGGACATATTCTCGGCCAGTGTTCACAAACTTGCTGAAGATCAAATTCGCCAATTGCATGTGGGTCCAAACATTTTGGACAAACTCGATACCATAGCGCACGTTAAGAAGATTCAAAATGAAGTTGCCGAAAAGGGAGTATCAGAATTCGTCAAACACTACCTCGAAAAATATTTTATTGGCAATACGCACCGATTGACATTAATCACAGTACCCGATAAGCACTATATGAATTCAGTTCAAAACAAGATGCAGGAAGTCCTTCGAAATCGAAATCCACATTCGACTCTTAATGTAATTGAAACACTATCACCTCAATCTCAACCACAGGTGCTCAGAATGGCACCCAACGCGAGCGGTCTCTCTAATTTAACATGCTTCCCTGATCTAGAGAGATTATTTGTCAACGAGCAAACCAGTGCGGGAGACGTAGTTCATAGCACTGTAACTCTCAGCTCCAGAAATATAGAGATTAGATTACTACCATTGCTGCCATTATTATGTAATCTCATTCCATTATTAGGTGCTAGA
Source organism: Tetramitus jugosus (assembly GCA_937625935.1). Classification (NCBI taxonomy): domain Eukaryota; phylum Heterolobosea; class Eutetramitea; order Acrasida; family Vahlkampfiidae; genus Tetramitus; species Tetramitus jugosus. The sequence goes on along the minus strand of OW569392.1, from coordinate 166,806 downwards.
GAAGCCGATGCGACACAATGGAAAGACGGTGTGATTAACAGGTATACTACTGGAATGAATCCGAGCTACACGATTCAGTTTGCTCGTGGCTCAGCCCACGTTGTCCTTTCTCTTACATCCTCTTGTCTCTATCAAAATGTGTACAAGATGTTAGATTCTCTCAGTGCATTCATGAGTGATTCTCATGTAAAGAGTGCAGACACCAATATTGTGCAACATCTACCTCAGCTGGTGAGGAGTCGAAAAGCTCAATTAGATCAAAATATTCATATGAACTTGGGAGAAATGCTAAGAATCGATGCTGCATCTAGCCTATCATCCTACGGGAAGCTTCGAGGCGCTCTCGTGGGTTTTCAAGCTCATAATTTCTTCATGAATTTGTCAGGCGTATTCAGCGAGGATAAGAAGGAACAATTTGATCAATTGGCTGTTGTACAAGGAGCGTTGCAGACACTCTATTTTCAACTAGTGAAGTTTGGTGAATTGGAATTGTTTGTCACAACCTCTCCAGAGAAGAAGAATTTGATCAAAGAGGCTGCTACTAGTCACTTCAATCTTTCAGGACACAAAGATCATGTTGGCTCCCAAGCATTCACACCTAAAGGCGTGAAGAAGTATATCTGTTCGGAGTTAGATGAGAATAATTTGATGAGTGGAAGTATGTGCCGAACAGCATCACATATCACGAGTCCGGAACAAGCAGCAATGTCATACATGCTCATAGAACTAGTTAAGGTATATTATGAGACCGATCCTGAACTGTCAAAGTTACCCGTTAGTTTGCAACACACCATTGACGGAATTATTGGAGTCAGTGTTGTGCACCATCAAGACGCTTTTGACATTCTTACTGAAATAGATGGACTGCTGTGTAATAATCACAATGCCCTCACGGAAGTTTATGAAAAACTGGAGGACGACCAGTACGATGCGGGATACGACCTTCTGTCTGTCCTTAAAGCAAGAGTGCTCAACACTCTGCATCTTTCAGAAGTTCCTATTTTCAATCCCCATGACAGATATAAGCGTGAGTTAGATCCCATCGAGCAAACTGACGAATTTAATACACTACCAACTCTAAAAGATGCTCTCCTTAATATTACAAGGTGGGAACCATTTATGGAGTACTGCATGAGCTTGAAAACAGAAACTCAATCAAGTATAACGCTGTACGGACCAGAGAAAAGCATGCCGTATGAGGTGAAGGTTGACAAGGGAAGGAAGTGGCTTATTATGGGTGCCAAAGACAAACCTACAGGCACTGAACAGCCGACGATGCAACAAGATTCAAATGATACAGACTTTGCGGGCAATTTTAAGTTTTAGTTTACTACCTCAAGTAGCAATACAATTCATTTACAATGAAAAGGCCTCCATTCCCTCCACAGTTCGAATGAATTCCAAATATTGAATTCTTGGTCTGTTTGGCTGGAAGAATCGTTGCGCCAATAAATCAATCTCAGCGTCAGAAAAGTTCATCTGAAGATTATGAGAAACAGCCTTCTTAAACTCTGAAACACCTAACAAGCCGTCATATGATCTATCACTCATCTGTCTGAACGTATCTTGGAATAGTAGTCTTCTGTTCTCAGCCTTCTGCAAGAAGATTTTGAAGATGCTCTTCGAAGATAGAGTTGTGGCATTCAGTTTGTCTGCCGATTTAAACTTGTTATAGTGGACACTTGTCGTGTTCAATGTCTCTTCCTTTGGTAACAACTTCGTGGCATGATCTCTATCCAACTCTGAAGAAAAGTCTGAGGGGAACACGGACTCGCAAAAATCCCTGTAGTTCAACACTCCGTCACCATCTTTGTCAAAATGTCTCATAATCGTGATAACCTCCTGTTCAGATACATTCATCTCCAACTCCTTGATCAAATCTCTCAATTCTCCCAGAGTGATCGTTCCACTCTTATCCTTATCTATGCTTCTGAATGCGTCTCTCAGTCTTAAGTTCTTCTGCATTACTGTATACCTTATGCGCTGCAACACAATCTCGTAACTGGATAGCTCAAAGTCTTGCGGACGTCCCTCCATGTATCTAAGAGTAAACTCATCTGTCTCAGTTAATTCCATCAAGTGATTGAAAATGTTTAAGACAGCACCAACGTGAAGATCTTGAGCCTTGTAGTATTCACTCTTGCCATATTTCTTGATGCTCTCTGGATCCTGTTCAGGCGATCTCACTTTTTGTCTTTGCAAGAACTTTCCTCCAATAATACCAGAGTTACGTTGGGAAGGCTCAAAGATCGAAATTGTGTCATCGGCCAGATAGAATGTCAATACAAATCTTCGATCCTTGTCCTCAGGAGCATTGGTAACCATTTTACATCCGAAACGAAGCATTATTTTGTCATTTTCAATATACTTCTTGACATCCTTCTTTGGAGCTTTCAGTACTAGATTCTTCCAAGAACTTAGTGAATCCTCTTCCGATCCGAAACCATTGAACTTTGGAGGATAATTCTCTGGTTTCTGCTTTGGGAAGATTCCATGCTCTTTGTAAATGTCAATCGGCTCAAAGTCCTCTATTCCATACTTTCTTGAGTAATATTCCTTGGTGAACGCATCACAATCATAAAGGAGGAATCGCTTCGAGAACACTTCAATATACCTTCCAATTCCAAGATCTCTCTCATTGTAATATTCAGCCGGACTTCTACTTGTTCCACTCGTTGGTTTTGGTACCTTTGATCTCTTGACAAACACTGGGAATGGATCTCTACCCGAGTTAACAGGGTTGACCTCAGAAATCTTGGTGGTGTCATCCGCAAGATAATACTCGAGGATAAATTTTCGGAAATCACCATACAACTCATCTCTAGCATCCCAGCAACAATAGAATCGGAGTACTTGTCTGTCATTCTTTAAAAATTGTTGAGTGGCAGCTTTCTCTGGTTTAGATGGGTTGGTATGACGTCCCTTGTGTGAATACTCGAGATATCTCTTTAGTTCTTGATCTTGGTCATTGAGTTTAATAAATGGACTCATTGATGCTTGTAGATCCTCTCTTACTTTGGTGTATTGATCATCAGGGAATGGTTCAGCTTCAATATCAAATTCAGATGCCAACCCAATACCACGCAAAAACTCTTGCGTAAACTCATCACAACTCACAATCCTAAATGTTTTTCCATAGAGTGTGACCTCTGTTCCTATTGCAAAATCTTCCACGGAATAATAACCACCTCCAATAGGCTTTGGAATTCTGTGTCTCTTAATAAGAGAACCCTGAGGAATACCTGAATTGTCTTGACGAGGTTCACTCACGTGAATCGTATCGTCCTCCAAATAATAGTAAAGTACACACTTTCTCACTCTCGATTGTTCCACGTTGCTCTCATGAACACCTTCACGGAAGTAGCAATGGAATCGAAGCACCTTTCTATCCAAAGATAACCATCTTGGTTGTTGTGTGCTAGTGTCTGATGCCATGACAGATTGCAGGGAAGAATTGGTCAATGACAACTTTTGAGCAAGCTTCTCAGTAGCTGTCTTCAAGTATTCCTCGTCTCCATATGATTCATCTGGAACAGTCAGATCAGAAACTACAGGCAAACTGTTCTTGTAACCAAAAATTTGTCTCTTACGATGATTTTCTCTGAGCTACAAATGTAAATCAACTTGGTGTTATGAAATTGAACTAATGGAGAAAACAAACACAGACAGTAAGCAGACAGGTAGATGATTAGTGTCATACCATAGGATCATCGAAGCTGTTTCCTGGAAGGAAAGGTAATTGTCTCGTATTCATTTTCTCTTTCTCAATGCACAACTGCTTTGCACTTCTATCTGTAACTGTGCGAAAAATTCAGCTTGATGAGTGAGCAATTTTTTTTCAGATTTTCGCGTAGAGGCTTGAATGGCGCCAATTCAGCAGGTAACGGTCCTCAAGAATTGGAGAGAAACTTACAATGTTGATTGTGCGCGGGCTCCCGAGAAAGGAAGTGAACAGGCCAAACTGTTGCACGATACCAAACCTGTGCTTTCAAAGTTCAACAGTATGGAGAAGGAAGCATTGCAAACGCAGAAATGACAATATATTTACTCCAGATTTGCAAACTTTTCTTTGAGGCTTGGATCATTGGCCAATAGCTTGTCAATCATCTGTTGCTTTTGTCTCTCCTCTGAAGTAGGGAGACCCATTTGCTTCTGTTGTTGATCAAACATCATCTTCTCTACTTGAGCTCTCGTGTCTGGATCAAGATCCTTCATGTTTGAACTCTCTGGCTCAATCTTTGTAATATCAATCTCTTCATCGCCCTGTATGGCACAGCTCCACCATTCCATCGGGTTCGATTTCGTCAAATATACAACAATGACTCTTCCTTCACTTGAATCCTCTAATTGCCAGCAACAATCATCAACAATGACACGCTTATGCAAATCTCCATCGATTATCACTTCTCCATTTGCATACTTGACAGTGATATGTGATGCCTTGATGTCAATTTTCAAGTCTTTGCCCTTGATGCCTGCTCTGGTTGGAATATTGACCGTCACTTCCTTCAATGTTTGAATCCAAGTGTGATTCTTTCCTGAACCTCCATTCTCTTTGTTGGGTGCTGCCTTGTCGGATGATGATGACATGATGATTGTTGCTTTGTTTTTGGTGATCAAATTGTGATTTTTTTATTGAAACAAGCGTTGTTTTCTTTTACGGATTGTTGCTCGTGTAAAAGTGTGAAGTACCTGGTCGGAATGTGTCAGATGAGGTTCCGGGTCGGAATCCAGGTTTTGTCAACACTTCTTTTTCCATTCTTTCAATCTTCTCAAGCGTCACGCTCTTGAGTGGCATAATCTTTGGTTTGCACATAATCTCATTCAGAGTGCTCTTCTCAGAGTACACGAGACCAGCTCTGGCCAAAACTTCTGGAATCTTTCCCTTGTTGTCACTCTACAGCAATGTTCAGTTCTAGTTTGAAAATAGCTTGAATATGGTGGTGGAACCTTACCTTTTCACTCATTACTGGTGCTTTCCTGTCGAAAAAAAAATCGTACGAGCTTTTTTTGGCGGTAAAAAGGAACTCTCGCTTCTTGGGCCAAAATAGCTAAAGGTCATCATCAACTCTTCTTCCAACAAAACTACAACATCAATCAATCAATCAGTCATCAGCTTCACACTGGACTCGAGATGAATCCAATCGAATACTATCACAACACCAACAATAACAATGGTATTCCATCATCGACCACCAACATGGGTCTCCTTGTGCGAATACACTTGTTCCCCAATGGGACTCTCAGACGTGGTAAATGCCTAGCTTTCCCCTATGGTTGCTCCTTTAGGGATATTTTATCAATGGTTTGCACAAAATATGATATCCCAGTTGTGATATCCACTGATGAGGACAGTGGTCATCAAGAAGAGTGCTTTCCAAAGCTATTTTCTCTCAAGGGAACTCAAATTGAACAAACAAACGAAATTATGCATGATGATGTGCTAGTAGTGGTACCATTTGAAGAGGAGTTGATTCCTCCTATACCTCTGCATCAAGTTTTATTAATGTCGTCGTCTTCGAGTCCACCGACACAGTACAGTAACATGATGAACACACCGCCATCTTCGTCATCATCATCTTCAACACCTTCTTCTTCTTCCGCTTTTTCAAGACCGTCATCATGCACTTCAACAACCATGAACAACAACAACAATTCGACAGTAAGAACAAGCAACAACAGTGCTGCTACCACGACAGCAACAACATCATCAACCATGGACAATGTCGCTGCAACAAACATTACACCTACGGCCAGTAACATTCTGAGCACAAGAAACGAAACATTTCAGACAGAGGCTGCCATGTCTCTCGCTACATCCAATGGTGTCAACCGAATGAATAACCAAGCTCCATCGCGACCTCTTCACATGCATCATCGATCTCTTTTGCCTCATTCTGGTGTATATTCCAATCAACCACTCATCTATATGAACATTGACTTGATCCCGCAAGATATTTTGATTACCATCTTTTCATTTTTGGATCATAGAGAAGTGTTGCGCAATATTGCTCTCGTATGCAAGCAGTTCAACAATGAATTTGCAAAGAGTGAAGTTTTGTGGAAGGAATTGTGCATGAATGTTTACTTGTATAGGAGAAGAGAATTGTTGGCCAATTATTTCAAGCGAAAGTTCCTGGAGAGAGAATATCGAATCGAAGATGTCACTAGTGACCAATCGACGCTGGCAGATGAAGACGAAGAGGAGATCATTGCTGATCAATTACTCACAATATCTGAAGAAGAGATTAGGTCCTGGTTCGAAACAATCAAAACACCTCCGAAATCGAATCCTTACACGAGTTGGAAACAATACTTTAGGTACTATATCATGTGGGGTACGTAATGAGCAAAAACTATCTTGTTTTGTTTGTAGTTAGCCAAATGGTCATGACTAACACAACAATTTTTTGTTTTTGTGTGTAAATTCATAACCATATATTATACAGCCGGAGCATTGACTTGGGACACAACAGACAGAGGTCCAAACATCAAATTTAAAAAGGACAGCAACAATGCTACAGTGTCCAGAGATGACAACATTACCTATCATTGGCAGACAGTGAGAACGACTCGACCCATCCGCATACCATCCGAAGAATCAAAACCAATCCGATTCAAACCAAAACTGCCCCGAAAACGCAGTCTCGCCAAAAGAAAACTCGAAGATAACATTAGTAGTAGTGGTGGTTCCTCTTCGCTCCACACTAACGGAACCAACAATCACCACCACAAGTGTATCATTGATGGACTACCAGATGTAGACTCGTACGAAGAGGATTTGGCTGTACATGAATGGGAAATTGTGATTGAACAGTTGGACAAGACGCATAACAATGGTTGGTGGATTGTTCTCGGTTTAGAAACACTAGACTTTAATTTCAAGGGATCAACACCAACAAATCTCATTGGTTACGATTCAAACATGGGCTGGGGCTATGCTGGAGGCAATGGAGACACGCTCCACTGTTACTCTAATAGTTCATTGAAGAATGCACAGAATTTCACATGTGACCCAATTGAACCATGGGTCAATGTTCCATTCAACGACCACGATGTAATAAGACTACGAGTGCAATACTATACGACAAGATCTCACGATTCAACAGGTGCCAATTACGCGATTGTTGATGCACAAGAATACGTTGGAGCTTCCGTGTACATTTCAGTGAATGGAAGACCGCTAGGACAAGCTTTCAGAAATTTGACAGGCACGGTTTACCCCGCTGTTAGTCTGTTGACAGGTCAGTCGATTACACTCAAGCATGTGGACCCCATCTATGAGTCCATCATGGAACAAAGAAGAATTGGAGTGAGAAAGTGAATGAAAGCTCAGTGGCCGTTTTTTGTTGTTTGCCATCTCGTCTGAAAATGTCGGGCAATATTTTTTCATTGATGTTCAACGAAGGTGGTCAACCAAAAGTCAACCAGACCGCAAATTCACAAAAACAAAAACTAAATCAAACAAACTCAAATCCATAGCCACAAAGTGAAAAATGGTATGTCATCCATATGTTAATTTCTTTCACACATAAAAACTCTCGTTCCAGTGTCTCACACACTCTTTTTTGGCAACAATAGACCAAGGGTACCCAAGCATTCGGTAAGAGACATCACAAGAACCACGTTACCTGCCCAAGATGCGGTAGAAGAGCATACCATCTTCAACAAAAGACCTGTGCTGCTTGTGGATATCCTGCAGCTAAGATCAGAAGATTCGACTGGAGCAACAAGGCCAGAAGAAGAAACACAACTGGTACCGGAAGATGCAGATACTTGAAGGTCGTTAAGAGAAAGGAAGCAAACGGTTTCTTGAAGGGACAAGCCCAAAAGAAGACCACTCAACAATAAATTGTCTGATGTTATCTAATCTAATTCAAGATGAAAAGTTCTGGTAACGAGTTTGCGAAATGGAGATGATTATATTTTTATTGCCACAGGCAAAGCGCTGCATCACTGCCGCTTGTGATGATATATTTTCCATCCATATCGAATATGACATCCAACACTCCGTCTTTGTGTCCCTTGAGCTCTCTTGATATGCTCTCTTCTTCCTTTGGCATCAAGTTGAACAATTTGAGAGAACCGTCATCGCTTGTCACTCCCAATCTTGTTCCACTCGGGTCAAATGCAATCTTGTTGGCTGGATAGGGACCTGCATTTAGCCTTGTTTTTTCTGTCATTGTTCTCATGTCCCAGATGATGACAGTTCCTTCACAGTCTGAGGAGGCTGCGGTGTTCCCTTGTAAATTGGTGGCCACATGGTTGCACGCACCAGTGTGACCATAAAAACTGTTCATATTTACACTGTTGGCATCACATCTCAAATCCCACAGAGAAACAGTCTTGTCTGCTGAACAGGTGAGAATTGTGTTCGTGTAAGGAACGAATGTGACATGGTTCACACTGTCCAGATGTCCTCTAATCGTTGAGCGACACTTGAGAGTTTGGAGATCCCACAACCGTGCTGTTTGATCCATGGAGCAACTAACGAGGAAGTCACCACTGTCGTGATAAGCTACAGACCACACTGCCATTGAATGATCGGTGAGCGTGGCAGAGCAACACGAGTCTAAAAAGTCCCAGAGTTTAATCGTACTATCACCACCTGATGTCGCCAGATGTGTTCCTTTGGGATTGAATGCGACGCCCGATATCCAATCCTTGTGTCCATCACCACTCATAATGACCTTTCCACTGGGGATTGACCATATTTTCCATGTTGTGTCATCTGACACTGAAGCAAGGATTTGTTTCGTTGGATGTCGAGCAATACCTGATATAGCCATCGTATGTCCTTCAAAAGCATCTGTGAGAGAGAATGCGTCAATGTCAATTGTATTCTTCATAACATCTGTGTACGGATTGACTCTATTTTCTGTTGGCAGCTTGTTTAGATTCATTGTTGAGGAGAGTTTCATTGAAGTTTTCATTTGTTTCTCAATGATCTTAACTCCAGTTTTATCTGATTCCAATGTCTGTATAGTTGCTTCCAGTGCACTGATTTTCGCAGTCAACTTATCTTTCTCTAACATAATTAACATCTTTTCTTTCATAGCTTTCTCATATTTCACTCTCAACTGATCAATCACAGGATCATATTTATCACATTGATTCTTCAACCGATTTAGTTCTTTAAGAAGTCCCTTCTTCTCCTGCACTACTCTCTGATGATGCCTCTTGTGATGCACCATCTCCTTTCGAACTGAATCCAAGTTTTCTATCGCCTTCTTGGTTTTGTCGGTCAATTCATTGATTCTTTGATTGAGTCTTGCAATTTCATCTTCTGATTTCAAATTTTGAATATATACATTGGGAACAAGCTCCAAGTCCTTCTCCGTTATCTCACCCTTCTTCTCCTTCTCATACCACTCTTGTTGAAACATATCCAAAGTTTTAAGAAATTTATGCTTATTCAAAAAGTTTCGAATAAAATCATCGATCACTTCTGGTTCCTTCTTAAGTTCAGGTCTCACAATGGGCACAACTTCTTTCACTTCTGCTTCCTTGTCTTTCATTTCCTTTTCTTTCGTTTCTTTAGCCAGTTTACTGATCGTATCTAGACCAAATTCATCTCCTTCGTTCACTTCTTCATCACTGAGCAAGTCTTCTTCTCCGCTCATCTCGTCCTTGAGTAGTAGGTCATCTTCTTCGTCGTCCAGTGTCTGACTATAGAGTTGATTCCTGGTTAATTGTTCCTCACTCTTTGGTCTGAGATAGGGCAACTTTGTAGTGGACATTCTTTGGTCTGTCGAATAACTTGATCACTATTGTTGTGATCAAGAAGTTCAATGTAAACATCGACTTGCCGCAAAAAAATTACAGTAGACGAGTGAGCAACAGCAAGCGAAGGTCAATAGTGGTCTACATGACTGAGAGTTCTCGAGTTGTCTCCGATCTCAACATTAAGAAGAAGATAAGATGGTTAAATTAAAAGGAAAGAGTTCCTTCATGAGGAAATTGCCAAAGATAAGGAAAGGCTTGAAGACTCGTTCTGGCGCAGTATTCGAGTAAGTAAACACATGGGGTTCAAACTGTAAATTTTACAACTGTCGCTCGCGCCATTCGATTCAACGTACTAGGTAACCAAAGGAAATCAGAACGACAAATAACATCGACAACATGAACAACAAGTATACAGGTGTCAAGAGAAAATCAAGACCAGAATCAACAGTAGAACATAGAGAAGAACAAGAAAAACCTGTCATTGGTGGCGAAGTAGAAGCAGAGCGGGAGCAACTTGATCAACTAGAAGTTGAACCAAAGCATAAGGAACAAGAAGAAGAAGAAGAGACTGATAATGGAGGCGAGGTTGAAGAAGAAGAAACCGATAATGAAGCTGAAGAAGACGAAGAAGAAGCGGAGGAGGATGAGAAGGAGTCAGATGAAGAAAGTAGCTCCGTGAACTTGTCCTCCGAGCAAATCACTTCAATGGACAACTTTGAGATGGAGCTTGATATTTCATGGAGAATCTTGCTCAATGACGAATTTGAAAAGCTATACTTTAAGAAATTGAAGAGGTTTTTGGCAACTGAGATTGCAATTCATGGAGAGAATGATATCCTCCCACCAAAACAAGAGATTTTCAATGCATTCAATCATTGCACCCCTGACAAGGTTAATGTTGTGATAATGGGTCAAGATCCATATCAGGTCCCTGGATTAGCACATGGATTCGCGTTCAGTGTCAAACCAGGGGTTGTTGTGCCAAGTTTATTGATCAACATCTTCAAGGAATTAGGGAGCGATATCAAGGGATTCGAAAGACCGAATCACGGTACATTGACCAAATGGGCTGATCAGGGTGTATTGTTGCTTAACACTGTGCTCACAGTGAGAAAGAATGTTGCCAATTCGCATCAGCAGAAAGGTTGGGAACAATTTACTGACGCAACAATCAACTTGCTGAACAAGGAAAAGAGCGGACTCGTTTTCATCATGTGGGGAAAGTTTGTTGAGGCCAAAGCCAAACTCATCGATAAAGAGAAGCACTTGGTTCTGGAGAGTACCCACCCCAGCCCTTTCTCTGCTTACAAAGGTTTCTTCGGCTGCAAGCACTTCTCCAAGTGTAATGAATACCTAAAGAGGAATGGTCAAGACGAAATCGATTGGCAAGTGTAGTGAAATTCATACCTTAACATTTTACAAAATACAAATAAAGATCTTATCTTCACACAGCAGAGCAAGAAAACACAAAAGCCTACATTACTGAGGGTTCTCGAGTAGTCTCCTATCTCAATACTAACTCAGCCAGATGGTGCTTAACTTCTCTATTCGAAATGGGAAGAGGTGGTTCCACCATTGTATGAACGTAGACATCAGATTCCATTTGTCATCCTATTTGCCGCCGGAGGCCACGTGTGCCAGTGAGTGTACTGATACCCCCTCTATTGGTTTGCCGAGCGAACGTGATGCAAGATGGAGTAGAGAACATAAAATGGTTGAAGAAAATCTTTCAAACTACACTCATAATAGGGTATGTCATGTTTTGAGCAAAACTCGAGCGCAGCTCGACTTACTATCTCTTGAGGTACTTGCATCGCGTTAAACAATTTTGTATACAGCATTAATTGGTGAGACGAGTGTCTGAGTAGTCGAACTAAATTTCCCACTTCCAAACGTTGTATCTGCTCCACTGTGCAACAAAAGGGAGTTGTCCTTTCATAAAATGCGCTCTTGATGGCTAAATCGGCCCAATTGGAAAAAAAGTGCTCAAATTCAATGCACGTGAGCAATTCTTGTTTCCATGTCGGATACCTCAATGGCTTCTCTTGATGCAGTTTTCACCACTAGCTCTGTGCTCTTCCGTCATACTTACAAGTAGCATTGTTGGAAACAAGCAATCACCTGTATCGCTTTGTCACCTCCACAAAAACAAACTTGCCATTTAATTCCAGAGTAATGTATGATGACCTTTAAGCCCTAGTTGTTAATAGCGGATCTGGTGTATAGAGACTGGCTTTGCTGGTGATGATGTACCAAGGACTGTATTCCTTTCTATCATTGGTAGACTGAAGCAAAAGTCCATCAATGTTGATCTCGGTAGCAAGGATGATCTTGTTGGTGATGAGGCTCAATCCAAGAGAGGAATCTTGATCCTAAGGTACCAATCGAACACCGTTTTGTGACCAACTGGAACGACATGGTGAAGATTTGGCATCACACCTCCTACAATGAGTTGAGAGTTGCTCCAGAAGAGCATCCAGTCTTGTTGACTGAAGCTCCATTGAATCAAAAGGCCAACAGAGAAAAGACGACCTAAATTATATTTGAGATCTTCTCCGTTCCTGTCATGTACGTTGCTATCCAAGCTGTCGTGTCCTTTTATGTTCCGGCAGAACTAGGAATGGATTTTGCTGGTTGTGACTTGACTGACTACATGACGAAGATTTTGATGGAAAGAGGGACTACTGCCGAAAGATAAGTTGTCAGGGATATCAAGGAAATGTTCTGCTACGTCGCTTTGGACTTCGATGAGAAAATGAAGAAGGTTGAAAGGTCCTCTACCGTTGAAAAGTCTTATGAATTGCCTGATGGTATTATCATCCCCGTTGGTAACGAAAGATTCAGAGGTACTGAAGTCTTGCTCCAACCTAACCTGATTGGTGTAGAAGCTGCTGGTGTCCATGAAACCGCCTTCAACTCCATTGAGAAGACTAGAAAGGACTTGTCTGGAAACATTGTCTTGTCCGGTGGTACAATCATGTTCGAATGTTTTGCTGAGAGATTGACCAAGGAATTAACCAACATGACTCCTCCTTCCATGAAGATCAATGTTGTTGCTCCACCAGAGAGAAAGTACTCTGTCTGGGTTGGTGGTTCCATCTTTGCTTCCTTGTCCACTTTCCAACAAATGTACATTTCCAAGGAAGAGTACGAAGATTCTGGTCCAGATATAGTACACAGAAAGTGCTTCTAATTCTGAGATTGAAATGATTTATGTTTGGTGTTCCTTTGTGGCACAGAATATACCTTGTGAAAAGTTACCAGTCATTTGGACAAATCTGGTTTCAAAACAGAGTGTAATTGCAATGAGTGTTGACATTGCTTGATGATCCAACAGAAATGTCCCTTCTTCAGGGTGTAACCATGTAGTAGACTCGTCCTTTGGGGCCTCCGGCGGCAAATAGGATGACAAATGAAATCTGATGTCTACGTTCATACAATGGTGGAACCACCTCTTCCCATTTCGAATAGAGAAGTTAAGCACCATCTGGCTGAGTTAGTATTGAGATAGGAGACTACTCGAGAACCCTCAGTAATGTAGGCTTTTGCTTTTTGACATCCGTTGTCAACTAAGCCAAAATTCATATGAATTTTTACACTCAAAGATACAAGATTTTGAATTGTATTCGAATTTTGATCGTAAATCCTCTTCCAGTTCTGAAGTGGAAGAGCTGAAAAATTCTCCGCGTGCTTTCTTAGCTTTTTTGGTTCCGACTTCTGTTTGCTCCCATTTTCCTGCAGGACTCCACAACCATCACAAAACCCATCACCAAAATCTCTTCATTCCCCCAGAAGTACTCCATCAACTAATATCTCAACAATACACAAACAACTTGTACACCATTATCATCTCTCTTGGCAACAACACAAAAAACCATGAGTCAGAGCAACAACAATTGGAAGAAAACAAGTGACGATGAACAACAACCGATAATTGCGAGCAATAATCAACAAATAATTTACATCAATCACGATGATGATGATGATGATGAATCAATGATGACAAACAATCATGAAAATGACGCTGCAACGACGACGACAATGAGGGTTCAAATAAGTGATAACCAACAACAACAACAATTGGATTCAGCTTCAACTATGATGACTGATGTTGATCCAACTCCAATTTCTCCACTTTATCCAACAATAGTAGGACAACAACAACAACAAAATGTACAACAACAACAACCATATTATCCATTATTTTTGGGGAGTTATGTCAATGTGAATCATAGTAGTCATAGTGGAGGTGCACCTGTACAACTTTCTCAACCACAATTGGAACAAAATTATTACTCTGATTTTTCCTCCTATCGCAACTTGCCAGATGTGACTGATCGGACTCAACAGTCAATCATATCATCTGAATCTTTTGCAATTGATTCTTCTTCATTGCTTCCTGTCAATTATCAACCAAATAGTCAATTGCCAAATTTGACAATTGGAACAAGTGTAGCTGCTGCTGCTGTTGATGGTGGGTATCATAGTATTGATAAGGGAGAGAAATCTCCTGCGACTGACATTTCAAAATTGAAGACTGTCAAGTGGACTTTTCATTGTCATGTTCCTGCAGTCGCTCTACACAATTTGGATCGACCACGTGTAGAGTTGGTGTGTACTTTTTCGAGCAAGAAAAACAAGAGAGACATTCGATTGTCTTATCGGTTCAAGGAACATGACGAATACACGTCGCACTATATTGCGCATGTGGATGTGCCCGTGCATACTTCGGTGCTCACTTATTGTGTGCAAGTTGTGGAAGTCTCTGGTATGGCCAAGCCTGATAGGAACAGGAAGGTGATTATGCATGATGGCTCTGCGGATCAATATCGAAATCATGTGTATTTTGTTCATTCGGATTACGCTCCATCGTCCAGAGGACTAATCAGCATATTTGGATCATCAATGGAAGATACTCCATTTACACTGTTCTTAAAGTCTGCCATCAATGATTCACTTGTACATTTTATGACCATATCAGCATCAAGTACGACAGAGAAACAGGCAGTTGAGTTGTTTGTCGCACAATATGAATGCTTACTTTGGTGCTCCCTTAATTTAGAAATCCCCAATCGTGCGTCACTGCCTGAATTACGAACCAATCGGACAGCGAATGCTATCAGTCCGAGGTTCAGAGATGAAATGTGGCAAGCATTGGTATCGTTCTTATCCTCTAAACAGTACATTCGATCCTTCATATTCGTAGCAGAGGCAATGATTTTGTGGGGAATTGTATCACACCTTTCCCAATTGGATACTTCGAAACTAAATGGACGAGATAAGTTGTTAATGCTCTTGAAGTCCTGTGACTTTGATTCGATCAGAAAGATTAGGAAATTAGTTCCAACGCAGTTCGTTGATCAATTTAATAGTGGTATTCGAAATGTATTCGAACTCAGTGCATCACAGGATGCTTTCCAATGGATAAAGTTCGCTCCTTATATTATAGAGGAGAACGAATTTCGTCTCGGATATGAGTCACTATATGAACATTTGAAATCATTCTCGCGCTCCATGTCTATGAGACAGAAGGTAGAATCGTTTAAGAAAACAGTTTTGCACTTGAAGGAGAAGTTGGTTGGGTTAACGATTAACAGGTCAGATTTAAGTTTGTTGATTGAAACCATGTTAGATATTTGTCCGAATGTCAAGTGCTGCTACTCTGTTTACGGATTCGCAACTCTATTTAATGAAGGAGAGGGTATATTTGTCAACATGTTTGCCAATTACTTGAAGTCGTGTGATAGGGAAAACTTGACGTTAAAGAGGCTGCAGCGGTTGGTGTCGTTTTTGAACGAAAATCCAAGATTATATCAAACAACATTGGTTATTTCGATATTGTTGAATAGACAGATTGTGAGTTGTGATGAGAGCCATGCTAAATTAGTATTATCAATCGTACAATCGTACTTAGTACATTCAAGATGTGAGAGAGATGTTAGCCTTATTGCTGATGCTGTGGACACTTATTTATCCAATTTATTCAATGAACTGAAAGGAAGCAAGCAGAAGAAGTTAGCAGACGATAAAAAGGTCCTCTCATTTGCTGTAGGCATCTATCAAACCCTATTGCTGTATGTCCACGGTACGATTATGGCTGGGCAGTCCGACTACTTTATGCGGAAATTGGAGGAGAATACTTTCATATTTTCCCAACACAATCCCTCGAAGGTGCTCGACAGTATATTGAGTGTTAATTCTATGAATGTTGATTCTCTCATAATTGATGTGCTGTCAAGAAGAGCTTCAGGGTTTTGCAGAACATTACTCATCTCTGATAGAGAGGATATTCGTGCAAAGCTTGTCCAACAAGTATTAGATAGATGTTCGAGATCGAATAAGACTGATAACATTGGAGCAAGTGTGTTGAATGAGATTATCTCAAGTATGCCAAATTTTGCATCTATGGACTCAATTATTTACTATCAGCGTGTTTGGAGTTTTATTTTGCAATATCCTTGGCGGAGTACAGCAATCGAGGGTCAGTGTGTTTTGGTCACGCAGACAATAGAAAAGATTGCGAAAAAGATTGAAAATAGTACTGTGTTGTACGATGAGTTGAAATGTATATGCCAGGACTCTCGACGAGAACGGTTCATTCAATTGATACACTCCACACATGTGAAGAATATTACTGATGGTCAGCTGAAGCAGTTCAACTCTGAAGTGGCCCAATATGAAGCTACACTGACTGATATTAGATCGTACATCAATAATTATGGGTGTCACTCCAATGTTGATTACAGTCAATTGGAAGGGGTGCTGGAGAAGATTGAAAAGAATGTGAACGTGATGCCATTCCTTAAACTATCACGCTTACTACTTGAGCTACCTATTTACAGTAGAGTGAAGGTGTTGCGAAAGTTGGGAGACAATGATTTGTTTTTGAGAATGTATGAACATCTTGTCAATAAGCATTGGAACAGCAATAGAGCACAAAGATCGGAATCTGTGAACTATGCTGAATTGGGTGAATCTGTACAGGAAGAAATTGATTCGAATCAGCAGAAATTGAGTCTATCCTACGTAGTAGATCGTGTGATTCCTGAGTTGGAATCAGAGTGGGTCACACTTTATCGAGAGATAGATAATCGAAGCATTTCATTCAAAAAGTTACAAGATTCCTTTGAAGGTTTACCTTCCGATCGATTGTTCCATACCCTCAGTTTGTTGAAGGAGACTTGCATACGAGAAAGCGGTACATCTTACGTTGTGAGTATCACAAATGTGGATAAAGGTGATGCATGGGTCCAACAGAGATTCAAGGAGATTAGTGGATTTATTTACATCCTAGGACAACGAGCGATTCTTCCACAAATCATCAATGTCGTTCATCTATTTAAAAAGAGCTTCCAACTCTCATCCAACGATGGATTCTACCAGAACATTACTTGGTTGGAAGACTATTTACAATCTAATTGGCAAGATGGAGTCTTGGAACGTGTGTCGCACGTTGTTGAACCTGCAAGAAAAGTGTTGAGTACCTTCAGTCAAGCAGATTTATCTCTTGTTAGTGCCCTAAATGGGTGTGACAACATGCTTGAGTGGCTGTTTGAGGAGAGGGACAACAATAATTTTAATGAAAAGATCAGAGTTGCGAGGTCCATCAATGATGACGCGATCCTTCTACAGTCATTTGCTTCTCTGACCGAAACACGACAATACTTGTTTCCTCTTTTATATCCAAGCTCCCAGTTCCTGTCAGCCGAATCGTTTTTTGGTACATTGAATGCGTTGAATAAGTCCATTACTGATATTGATGACAAGATAAAACATATTGCAGTGACTAGAACCAATTTGGATTTGATCAAGGAAAGTTTAGCTAGAGTCAATGCGAGTCCTGGCGTACAAGCATGTTTACAAGTGAAAAAAATTCACGATAAGGGCAAGTTTATCATCGATTCGAACTCAAGAAATCAAGTATGCTGTTGTGTAGATACAAACTCTCGATCTTTGGAGGATTTGATAGATCTTCAAACTACGTTGTTGAATGTTAAGATACCGGATGAGTTCAAAGAAAGCCACTCAGATATCGATAGTATTGTTAATGACTTTGTGACGTCTGTACAGACTCTATCTCGATTGCACTCGAGCTTGCAAGAGCTATGTTCTAACGCCCATTTGGAGTATTCCTACTATACAAAAGAGTTTAGTGTTGCTACTGATTTGATTCATATTCAAAATGAAGCCGAATATCTGAAGCAAGAGAGTGTTAGGTGGGTTGACTCCATTCAGAAGATACGAGACAGTCATTATTTCATTAATTATTTCAGTATGAAGCAAATCAAGATGATAGTCCAATCATTCGACGGTACCAATTACCAAGAGCTTTTATCACTCATGATGATGGTTGATCGCTCTGTAGACGAACAAGTCGCACAGCTTGTAGTGCTTACGTATGTTGCACGCTGTAGTTTATTTGTGAATAATTTGAAAGCTGAGGATCGCTTGAAATTACTCGCGCAGACTTTTGATGAGATATTCTCTGAAAGGGTCACACAGCTAGGTACGAGAAAGCCATTCAAACATGAGGCTGATCCAGATGTTATGGACGAAGAGTCAATCAAGCATTTGTCAATTATCGGTTGTGAGGAAACAGACATTCCTAATGTTATTTTCTCATTGTACGTGCAAGAGCGACGACTGCCTGAACCTGACGAAATACTCATGTGTTATGAAGAAACTCGTTTTGAAGATGTTTTGTTATTGCTTAGAAGATGGTCAAAGGCAAGACAATATGGACTTTCTTCTCGAGTGTATGTCATTGCTGGAATTCATCGACTTAGCTATAGTGTTCAATGTACAGTTGTGGATGCACTAAAGCCGATGTTGCACTCTGAGTTATCATCGTCTCTGTATCTGTTAGGAGATAAGATTGATAGACAGCGGTTAGCCAATGCCTTCTCAACTTATATAGCTGAAACAAACATATTGCTTCCTCATGAAGATTTGGTCAAACATTATATTTCTGTATTCAACAGCGAATATAGTGGTGACATCGCCGGTGTTCGATCGAACATTTGTGGAGGCGGAAAGACTAATTATATTCTTGGGCAGTGTTACGACTCGAATCGTGTATACTACCGCGTATCTTTGAGAGAAGATATTCAAATGAACTCTCTGATTGAGTCTTTTGAATCAGCAAAGAGCAGAGAAGTTGTCTTTCATGTCGATGTTTCTCCTTCAGTATCCAAAATGGCAAACTATGTGTTATTTGAGTTGTTAATAGTAGGTACTCTCCAAGACAGGGTAACGGGAAGAGTCTATCACAAGTCAGCCGAAGATTCATTCTATGTTGAAGTTCCCAATACTCCAGGCAATAGATGCCTGAAACAAGTCTTAACATTGTGTGATTCGCTTCCTTCAAGAAGTATTATTGTCTCACCTCAGTGCATGGATATCTATACATACTCTGTACCTCATAATTTGTCCAAGGTTGAACAACGCAAGAATTTCCAGTTGCAATTCGTCTGCAAACATCTCGACGCATACAAGCAGGGAGTATTCTCTGATGCTGGGTTGCAAAAGAGTTGGGATCCTGATTCAGTCCCGGATATTCCTCCTCATCAGTGCTATGAAACATTAGTGAGTGCTTCTCAAACTCAACAACCCTCATTTGCTTTGCTGAACAATTTTGTGAAATTTACATATCCTCAATTTAAGAGCCTGAGAAGTTTTTCATTCCTGAATTTCTTATGTGAAGATCCAGACTGGAGAGAAATCAAAACTATCATCATTCAAATTATTCTTGAAACTGCAAGAGATTTTGCCGTGCGACAAATTGCACTAAATTTCTCTCATGACCCTAGTCTCGAGGAATATACTGAACGATTTAAAACTCTGAAGAAATGGAATGAATCCAAACATCCAGTCTTGGTATTTATTGAATCAATGGATTATGAAACATGTGGATTGAACTTAATATCACTTGATCCATCTTTAATTGATCGATTCATGCCCAAGCCACTGCAGGATATGGTTCAACAGAATGGTATAGATCTCAAATTCAATTTTCATCAGAGCGTATTGCAAATTGGTCAACTGGAAACTGAAGCAAAATGTTTAGAAAAGCTGAAAATGGTCGCCGGACAAATGTCCGGAATGGATGAGGGAATGCGCGAGTTTTCAAACTTGATGATCAGAGAAGTCTTGCAGAACACTGACTATGTTCTGACAGAAGACAATTTGATGAAAATGTTTGCAATCGTGATGAGATTCGAGAGAGGTTTACCAGTCATCATCACTGGAGAAACAGGATGTGGCAAGAGTTTTTTGGTTCAATATCTCTGTCGAGTGCTCGAATATAATCTATCAAAGATTGTCATACATGGTGGTCATTCCGATGAGGATATCTTCCAGTTTGTTCGTGGTGTGAAGGAGAAGGCCATGCTGGCTCAAGAAGCCACGTTTGTTGTGTTCTTGGATGAAGTCAACACTACCAATTCCCTGGGTGCCATTAAGGAAATTGTATGTGATCGATTTATGGATGGAGTAGTCTTACCACCAAATATCAAGATTGTTTGTGCCTTGAATCCTTACAGGAAGAGGCAAGCACCCATCACCGAGGAGGCTGGATTAATATTCAAACATGCAGCAGTGCAATCGTTACCTGATCCATTAGAATCTCTCGCATATCGTGTATTCCCAATTCCTGATACCTTCGCAGAGAGTCTTTTCGACTTTGGTCAAATTGATAATGCGACCGAGTGCCATTATGTCAATTCAATGTTGCGAAAAGGATTAAATACTTCAGCGAACGCACCATCTATGACTAATATTGTGATTCACTTTGTGACTGAGATGCTCTTTTCGAGTCAGTCATTCATTCGAGACATTACCAAAGAGATTTCGAGTGTTTCATTGAGAGATATTGATCGAGCAGTTCGATTATTTAAATGGTTTGATCTGATGAGACCTGTTGAAAGCATTATTGATTTACAAAACGGTGTAATCCGAGAGCGTGATTGTAATGCCAGGGTTGCACGTTTGATCATCCTGACATTAGGCCATGTATATTATACGCGATTATCAAGAAAGGATAGAAGCTCGTACCTTCAGTATATTGGAGGTAAATCCGCACAACACGGCGCGCGATGGTATCTTTCACCTCAAAAGTTCGAAGCTCTCTTAGCTGCAGAGCAGAAAGAACTTACTGAAAAAATGAATCCAGGTTCCGGTATCGCACTCAATGAAGCCCTATGTGAGAATGTATTCATGATCGTAACATCAGCAATTAATCGAATTCCCATCTTCATTATTGGTTTGCCAGGTGCATCCAAATCTCTGGCCATTGATCTAATCGCAAAAGCCATGAAGGGAAAGTCATCCGCAGATGATTTTTTGAAAAACCTGCCCTCGTTTGATGTATTTACGCATCAATGTTCTCCATTGTCCACAGCTAGTGGTATTGAGAAGTCGTTCAGGTCAGCTGGTACATATGCAAAAGATGCCAAGAATTCGTTGGTCGTACTTGTTTTAGATGAGATCGGCTTGGCTGAGCAGAGCCCTTTCATGCCTTTGAAGGTGCTTCATCAAGAACTTGAAAGAAAGGATATTGCCACCGTTGCTATCAGCAATTTCTCTTTAGACGCAGCTAAGATGAATCGAGCAGTCTTCTTGTTGAGATCACCTCCTACACGGGACCAGTTGGAGTCGACAGCTCAAGGAATAGTTAGCAATAGGGTCTTGAAAAACAATCTAAAATCTCTGGCTGATTCTTACCAACAAGTGTACGATAACCAAAAAATGAAGAACTTTTTTGGCTTAAGAGAATACTACTACTTGGTTAAATATATTGATGCACGAGTCAAAAATGGATTAACTCCGGATATCCTATTGAATGCTGTGATGAGAAATTTTGGAGGAAGGGACGAACAAGAAACTCTAGAAATCCTCAAGACATTCTCAAGTAAGAGTATGAATTTGATGCATCTAGAGAGACCTTCCAATCGATTGTTGATCGAAGAGAATCTAAAGGATTTGAAAGCAAGACACTTAATGTTGCTGACTCAAAATAATGCAGCGTTGAATCTTTTGTTTGACTTTAAAATCTTGGACAGCATATCTGACGTTGAGTTAATATTTGGTACTGATTTCCCTGCTGACAAGACTAATTTTAACATTAGTTTGGACTTGCAGCGAATCAAATTGGCAATGGCATCGGGAAGGATTGTCGTCTTGGTGCATGCGGATTCGTTGTACGAAAGTTTGTATGATCTATTGAATCAACACTATGTTCAGGTTCAAAATTTGAAGTATGCCAGACTTGCTTTTGGCTGCTCTTCTGTGACCTGTCCAGTTCATGATAACTTCCGAATTATTGTCATCTCCGAACTAAAGGATGTAGAGAAACTCTCAGCCCCATTCTTGAACAGATTAGAAAAGCAAGTGTTACTGAGAGATCATCTGTTAACAGAAGAGCAACGAAATCTTGTAAATCGACTCTCTCAGTTCGTTGAGAAACTCAAGAGCGACTCAGGTTTAGACTCTGATGAACTATTTATTGGCTCCCATGGATCGACACTGACTTCGCTCGTCCAATCTATGGACGGTGTCACTGATAACGATATTTTGGCTGATTTAGACATGTTCCATGTTTCGGAAGACGGTGTTGAGGACAACGAGCAATTCGATTTGGCATGCAATCGCCTCATCTATACCATGACACCAGAGTCTGTGTTGACTACTCGTAATATTGATCTGATTGACAATTACTTTAAGAAACAAGTCCATAGTGATTTGAACTCTTTGTTAGATAGATGTCTAAACAACTACCATGGAATGGATTGTAAAGACACTGGTATTCAGCTCGTGGTGAATACTCATTCTCCTCTTGATATCGAGTTGGAAACCTCCTTGGCAACACTGACTCAAAAGAGAGGTATTGACCTCTGTTTCCTACAACTGCACGAAATGCAAAGTTCCCTAGACTTGACTCGAGCGTGCGATGAATTCCTCAACTCTGAAGCTGAAGAAGCGTTATTAGTGCTATTGTGTGATCCAAATGGTACATCGCTCCGTAGAATTCGATTTGCACAGTACGAACTAGAGAGTAGGAAGAACAAATGCACTAATGGACGTATCCGTCATATTGCTCTCGTAATTATGATAATGAGAACTACAAAGGTGGTCTACACATTTGACTTCGATAAGAGATGGAGATATGTTTACATTGATGACGTAAGAACAATCAAGACAGATCTTCCTTCGACAACGGACATGATCTCTAATTCCCTGAGTGTTGTGATTGAACAGAAGATTGATATTATTGGAGTCTTGTATAACAATATTCATCATGCACTGTCAAGAATTATTTATCCTAATCGAACAAAGCAACAGATTCAGCAACAGGTCAAAATTTTGAAGTTGTGGCTTCGCTCTCGTGGAGACTTTGAGACCAGGTTCTCCAACTCTGTTCGTGCGCTCATTATTGATTTTGTCAAGCACTCTAAAGCACTTGATCAAGATGAGCAATGGTTCATAAATGTAGCGACTAATGTTAAGGAACTCTATGTTTGTGGAACATTCCGCTCTGCTCTGCATCAGTATATTCAGAAGGTCTGCTACCTAACGTTCTCTTCTTTGATATCCCATATTGATCGCAATGGAAACTTGGCAATCTTGGCCAATGGATCTTATCAAGAGAAGAATTTATGGTTACAGATTTTACCATCTGTTGCGCGTGTCAGAGTTATCGAAGCGACGTATCAACAACTTTTGACTCATAATTTCATCGAGGTTAAACACGACGAGAAGAGTGGTCACCTACAAGCGTTATTCCCATTTTCTCATCGTATTGGCCGATATATTGAGTCTTCCAAGTTCAGTGTAGATTCAAACAATCCGACCCTGGTTAGACAGTCGATTGAAAAGCAATTGAAACTGTCCTACAGCATTCTATTGGAACCGCAGACTCCAAAGCTAATAGTTAATTACTTGAGCGACTATCAAATGATGTTTGGTCGATCTTCGTTGAATATTGATCTCGTTTTGCAGATTTTGACACTCTACTTGGGTGAAGAAAGTGTATTATCCATACCTGCTGTACAGACAGCATTTTGGGCATGTGAAAAACGGCTTCATGTGGTTAATACTTTATTAACCTGTGTTCCTGAAATTGCAGAGGAATATGCTCTTGCATTGTCTAATAGTGAGAATCTCCTTTATGCTGATACTGAACTGTGTCGATTGTGTTTAACCCTCCTCAACCCCAAGGTGTTTGCTAATGATAATGACCTAGAAACTATTGATGATTTTAAGAGTTGGATCCACCGAATTTCCAATATTCGAACAGCCATGAATTTAGTGCTGAGTCGTGAGTGGATGGGTCTTACTTCATCTTACAACCAGGATGACATCGAAACAGATTCGCTCGTACTCGCACGAACGAAATTATCACGGTCTTGGAAGAAGATATTATTCTATTCGCAATTTATTCGTGAATTGGCTCTCCCTGGACAACTTCCACAACCAATTTGTCTCAAGTTTTGGGAAGACTTGAATGTAAATGAGGAAGACGTCTTCCAAAATGCGAATAGTCTGTCAGCGATGATTACACTGCTAAGATCAACTAACCAACAACACTCGAGAAATGGGGATGAGTATGAATGCGACATTTGTTATGATATTCCAAAGAGACCTGTCAACACTAAGTGCTGTCAGCGGTCTGTTTGCTACGACTGTGCAGTGAAATATTTAGAAAACAGTAAGGACTCAACATGTTTCCATTGCAGAAAAGAGATAAATCGAGACTCATTGGAAGAATACATAGACGAGTGCTCAGATCAGTTCCAAGAAGATGTGGAATGTGCCAAATCAAAGGAGGAAGAATTCAAAAAGTACTCGAGTCGCATTGTCGAAGTATTTCTTGTTGACTACTGTCTAAGTATTGACAACTCTGAACTCTCTGACGATCTGATACGAAATATTATTAAATATATTGGTGAGGATCAAGACTTGGACCCGACTATGTCGTTTATTACCTCTGATTCTCTCATCAGTTCTGTCATACGAAGATTGCTGAGAATGTATATGAGTAATCAATCCGTTGATGTGATCAAGAAGGAATTGAATAGACAATTGAAGAGATATTATGGTGTCAATAGGAATGTTGAATTCAGGCTAGCAACTTGCATATGTCAAAACTTTGAGGACTATTGTGAGGAACGAGCCATTCTTTCGAAAGAAAAACTGGATCTTGCTTTGAACAACATCCCCCAGGACAAGATATTAGACGTTGACAATCTGTTTGAGACGCTGTACTCCATCGCCTATGCCAGATTTGTGATTTCTCGCCTGGTTCAACAGCTCCTTGATATCTCGTCCGAGTCAATGATTGATCAAGATTTGATTAGCGCTGCTGATCGTTTTATGATCAAGAGTCATGATACTCTCATATTCTTCTTGAGAGAGCTTGTGAAACATGGAGGAATGTCGTACGCTAAGCAAATGCTTTCTTCTCCATCAATTTCAGAGATGCAGAGTCTCAAGGACTGGTTTGCAGACAACCCACAGATACATAGATTATTATCCAGCAGTAATGTTGTTGAAAGTTCAAGTCCTTTCCTAACACTTTATCCTGATATGAATAAGGTGGTCGAAGCTGTGGACACACTTCTATTAACGAATGACGATACACTTCTGAATGAAATAATGCTCCATCCTCAAGACATTCAAAAGACGAAAGCCTACTTACTTATTTCGATTATGGAAGGAGTGTATATTGCGCGAGCTTATTCGAGTTCTATCAACACTGAGGTGATAACAAACTGGATGAAACAACATTCGAGAGTCAACTGGCTGAACGAAGAACTATTTCCTCTGTTGAAGCTATTTATGAATAGTCGAATTCATGGCAGCCTGGTTTTGAATGAACAATCTTCACTTAATGATGTGTGGTTATTGAGATGTGTGATTCATTGGGTTGCATTGATTCTTCAGCTGGGAGTGGCAGAAGGAGGACTGTTGTACAAACTTCTCATGAAAACTCCATCTGTTAGGGATGGATATTTACCTGCCATGCCGGATGATTGTAGGCAAATGATCGCAAATGTACTGCTTGGAGGCACTTTCTACACATGTCCAAATAATCATCAATACTTTGTGGACAATTGTGGAAAGCCAATGGAAGTATTAAAGTGTCCTTACTGTAAGAGTGACATTGGAGGAACGGATCATAAAATGCTTCCAGACAACAAGTTGATAGGAACTAGAGATGATCAATCACAACTCTATTGCCTTCAAGATGTATCTCTTGAAGGGGATGTGATGTGTATTGCACGTAACTTGAAGCCAAAACAGCTAAGAACACTTCGATTTATGCTTCATGCTATTCTATTGATCGGTAATTTACTATCAGGAGGCTGTAAAAATGTGTTCAATGAGCAGAGTCCGAAGCCCGCAGATTCTGTTCAGTTCTTTGTAGATCATCTACTGAACGACTGGAATTTGTTATCAAAGATTACGGAACAAAACTTTGAACACACGTCAATTATCTTGCACCTCGCTGCCCTCGAACTACTCAAGTTCTTACAAAATGATACAAACCAAACAAGGCTCCTGAAAACTCAGCAACAGAGGCAAGGCTTTGAAGATGGATTTTCGAACGCCGTGAATGATATGTTTAACTCAAACAGTTCTATTTCGGAGGCTATTGAGGATTTTATGAAGAAACACGAGAATAACGAGCGTGATAATACTGTTGCTGTTGAGATTCTGTTGGAAAGAAATGTATCCAGCGTGTGGATGCACAATGAACACATCTCTTTTGATCGATTTGCATTGAAAATGGCAGAATTGAACCCATCAGAAGCCTCCCTAGCTCGATTATTTGCCTCGAAACAAGAACAACTATATTCTACGCGATACATCCATGACATCTTGCAGATGTTCTCACATGTATTCAGTCGCTTCAACAAGAAAATAACGAGGCAATTTGCACAGGAGAAATCTGTGATGGATATTATCAATGAGCTACCTCAGTCTCAGAGAAAAGATGTGTATGATGTGTGGCAACGATTCAAGAAGGCATGGAACATCAGCTGGAAATTTGTCAAACACTATGGATGTCTTCAAATACCAGCGAACATGCATCACTTTGAGATGACAGACGACACAAAATTGATCTTCATTCTTCCTAACGAATCTGATGAGTGTTTGTTCAGCTTGGCATTCATAGATCATCTATTTACTGTTCATAACGAGTTTGTAAACCTGATATCCACTGTTCGGGCCCTTGGAGAAGAGTATCCAACCGAGACAGTATCCAGCATTGATCTAACGAAAGCTAATCTCGTGAGTTATTCACTCAAGAAGCAGATTGTACCATTTTTGAAGGATCATTGCAATCGTCCCTTGCTACTCTCAGAGTGTAATCCAATAAGTTATGATGTTCACTACTTTGAGCAGTACTTGATAGACCAGATATTCAACGGAAAACCAATTATTCAAGCAGAGATCAGACTCTTCGAGTTTGTTGGTGACCTAAGAAAAACGGATGCCAGAAGCAGATTGGCTGCGCGAGTTCAACAAGAAAAGTTGGATGATCACACGAAACGAGAATTGACACAAGGCTTCGATACAACTGAAAAATGTTCTCAATGCTTCAGAATGATTGAAGTGGCCATTAATTTCATACAGACAACAGGAGGTAGTTCATTGGAGCAACTAGAGGATAACACTGCTGAGATTTATATTATTGATTACCTGACTGATACACTGTTGATTGAGGATGCTCTCCAGGTGTTTAATCAAACTTCGAAGAAATTGAAACTCAAGCATTTGGATTCAGCCTGGACAACACTGGAGCAACACTTGACAGCCGACGTATTCAGCGATGTCGATGTCGCTTATAGAAGTGAACTACCAGAAGACATCAAGTCCAAATTAGAGCAAGAAGCACCAAGAATGAAAGATCTC
Source organism: Tetramitus jugosus (assembly GCA_937625935.1). Lineage (NCBI taxonomy): Eukaryota > Heterolobosea > Eutetramitea > Acrasida > Vahlkampfiidae > Tetramitus > Tetramitus jugosus. The sequence continues at coordinate 139,164 of OW569392.1, read as the reverse complement.
AATGAGTTACTCCCAGTGTTCCGAGAGTACATCCTGGATCAACTAAAGGAACGCCATACGAAGCCACAAGAATCATTGAAGCTTTGTCTAAGTTTCCTAGAGCTCGAAGATGGGGATTCCCCATCGAAGCTAGCAGCTTATCGCATGCTTCCCGATGAGTTACTGGTCGCACATGCTCTATCAGCTTTCCTCTTCTTGTCAGCATATGAAAAGAACAAACACAAGCTCTAAGTAGAACAATAAATTAGTTAATATCTTTACTTTAATATCCATTTCATCATGCATGAATCATAAGCTTTTGGCTTATTATTCTTTCTTTTGATTGGACCTCTGCACACCAAGGTTTTCTCTCCAGAGGCAGCAGTACTCGATTGAGCTTCATCACTCTCCTCTTGTTGATCACTGCTGTGATTACTAGAGACAGAATCCCTCCTGCTACCAATACTATCACTACTACCAATACTGCTTGCACTACCTCTCTTTTGATGCTGCTGTTTTTCCAGTTGTTTACTCAACTGTTCAAACGATGACAAATGAGAGTCACTGTTGTTTAACAACTCTGTGCTTCTCCTTCTCTTTCTGGCAAGAGACCCACCAGAAGAAGAACTTTGTTTTTGAGATGTCAATACCTCTTCTTCGCTCTCCACAACGACAGAGTGTCGTCTTTGTGATGAGTGAAGAGGATATTGTTCAAGTGAAGATGATGATGAAGCTGTGTTGTTGGATGAAACAGGAGAAGAAAGTGAGGATGGATTGAATTGATGTTGTTGATGTTGTTGATGTTGGAGGTGATGCTGTGGGTTGTGATGTTGTTGATGTAGCTGAGGTGAATTGTTGTGATGAATGTTGTGGTTGTGGTTGTGGTTGTGGTTGTTGTTGGGTATCATATCTGATAGGAAAGAACCCAAGTGGTGAGGGGAGGTTTGATGAGATGCAGGATAGGACGATGAAACACCAAGGTAGTGATTATCTAGTCCGCCATGGTGGTGACGATTGCTTTGATTGTTGATCAATCTGCTGTTCTGCTGAGACAAGAAATTGGAGTTGAGCTGTAAAGATGCGCGGAGAAACAAAAAGAGCGGGTTTTAGCTTACGATGAAAAATGTTCCACAGAAAAATAATGAAAGACATACCATATCAGAAGCACCATTGCTACTGTTGCTCATTTGGTTGTTCAATTTCAATGATTGAGGTGATGACAAGAGCATGTTGAGCAGCTGTTGATGAGTAAGAACTTGGTCGTACTGTTTCTGCAGCTGCTCAATTTTACTCTTTTGAGCTTCAATGTGCTGTTGCATCACAAGAATTTGTTCCTGTTGAGCACGATTCATTTGCACTTGCAACTGTAACTGCAATTGCTGCTGAGTTCTCATCTGAATCAATTGTTGTTGATCTGTTAACATCAACAAGGGATTTGCTTGTTGAAGCAATTGTTGAAAATGAATGCAACTCTCATCTAATTGTTGATGTTGTTGTTGTTGCTGTTGAGATGTTTGAATCCATTGCTCAACTGGGCTACTACCTTCATCATCATCATCGTCATCTTCAATGTCTAAAAGTGATGAATGATGATTACTGTTGGTAGTATTGTTGATACTGTTGTTCGATGAAGAAGACAACATGCTGCTGATTAAAGTGCTACTGCTTGATGCCTCAGGGGTTTCTGAAGCTGAAATTGTCGTTATCGGATGATAAAGCTCTAGTTGAAATGAAGGTTGTCGTTGGTATTGCTGCTGTTGTTGAAAAGCTGCTGATGAAGAAGTGTGTTGTTGAGCAAGATGATCTTGATGGTGTTGGTGGTGGTTCATACCGATCGAATTGACCATCCAACAAAGAATAACTTAGTGTTTGAAGCCCCAGAGCAGAAGAGATAAACAGTCAGTCGGTTTGAAACGTTTTTAGTTCAACAGAAAGGAAAGAAGTTGTTGGGGTGGTGAGAACACTTGACTGCACCTTGCCCGAGTGTGTGTGGATGAGGTTGGAGTGGTTGTGTTGGTGGAGGGTGGTGCCGAAGATCTCTGACCCTATTTTGCAGAATTTGCGAATACGAAATAATTGGTTGAGCTTTCGGTATGGATAAGATGAGATAAATATACTCTTGGTTATTGACGTGCGACTTCCTTTGATTTTGTGTGGGAGAGCTATGGAGTGACAAAGATGCGATGCCCAACGAACATTAAGCTAAGGAGAAATCTTGTTTAGCATCCACCAGGTGATATCTCCCAAGAAGGGTCACTATCGTCCAATAATGACAGGAGGACTCTTGTCCAATATTGGTTATTAGGAACAGCTGAATGAATGTTCAACCGCGATGTTGAACCAAAAAAAATGCAGCGACAAACACAAAACACGAAAACAATTCGAAACACAACAATCAAATTTTTCACATCACCAAGAAAGTAAATGTTTCGCCCCAGAATCACTCAGCGTACTCTATCCCTGTCCTTAAAACAGCTCAACAGCACAATCGCTGGATCAACCAACAAACATATTGCTTGTCTTCCACAACAACCGCTCTTTTTCTCGACAGTTACTCCGCAATTTTACGCCGCCGCAACTGGCGCCAAAAAATCCGCCACTACGAAAAAATCGAAAAAAGCTTTGGCTGCTGAAGAAGCTACACCAGAAAATTTCCAAGACGACATCGCTGTTGAAAAAACGAGTCACAAAGATGCTCCTGTGATCCAAATCTTCTCCATGAAAAAAGATGGTCCAAAATCCATTGACTCCACCACCACCACCACCCTAGAACAAAGAGACATGCAAGTCTTCCAACAATCCATTGATAAATTGACAAGAAAGTACGAATCATTGGCCAAGGGATTTGCCACACTACAAGAAACTGTTGCCATCATGTCCACATCTGTTCAAATGCTAACAGAGCCTCAAATTACGAGTCGTGTGCGTTCCATTCTAAGATCCTATCGATTGCTTCATGAAGCTGATGTTAAGCACAGTCCTTTTATCAAGGTGAACTCTCTCAGTAGAATGGAATCCTACTTGTCCAGTTTTGTCAATGCAAGTAACATTCCAGGTGCTGAACAAGCAGTCAAGGACTCTGCCAACAAGCAAATGTTTGTTGGAGTGGATGGACTTCCATTTGCTTATCAACATGCTGCTCCAGCATCATCTGGATGGGTCACTGGACCATTGAATGCATCGAGAGGTGGTCGATCCAAGAGTATGATTTCTGGTGAGGTGACCATGGTTGGATCACTCTCCAATATTGCAAAGGCAGTTCATAGAGCCATGCGTTATCCATTGTTGGTCAAGAGATATACACTCAGAGTGCAAAAGGCATTGTTTAAGACGAGCAACGAACAGACAGTGGCAGAACCAATGGAACATGTGACCTTGTTTGTTGTGATGGGTAATTTGTTCTCTTCGTGCATCCCTGCAAAGTTTACGAATCGAATTTTGGGATACAGAGACATTCAAAAATTGGAAGACATTATTCTCGAGTCATTTGAGGGTGAGGTCTACATTCCTAGCGATGAAGAAATTGTTTCCTTGGCGCTCTCTGATCCGATCAAGGACCCAGTCGGTGTTTGGCAAGTGTTTTTGAGTTCTCAGTTGAATGGAAGAACATTGGGACAAATGAGTGACAATGATACTAGTGTATTTGCAGAGAATGATAGAGACAAGCTGTTGATGCTCATCATGTTGCGGTTAATGGTCGTGTATCGCATGGATTTGTTTTTGGCAACATGTAACAACCCTTTACCATAAACAAATGCGTTGCTATTATTCATTTATTGTTGTGCTCGTATTGTTTGTTGTGCTATTATTCACATGGTAGAGTATTCGATTGGATATGTCTAGCGAGTTTAGCAACTCAAGATTAAAGTCATAGGTGACTGATTTGAGGTTGATACTTGATTCTGAGCTTGGTGAGATCTTCAAATGATCGAAATGATGCAGAGATTTGATCTTCATTCTCGGAAGTGGATCTAGCTCAGATCTATGCCATCGACTACTGCCCTTATCAAAGTATTGTAGACTCATTCCCAGTCGCCTATTATTGTACAAGATAAACTTTAGCTTATAAGTGTTCGCGCCGTCATTGTTGTTGTATGGGTATGGCAGTTCCACAGTGTCATCGCTTTCTTCACTTGAAATCGACGTGTCTCTTTCCTTGGGATCATGAGAGACATATTGACCTAGAGATATTACATAATTGTACACGGAGTGATCAACAAGTCCCGATTGATCAAAACTCATTGGACAAGCAAAGGAGAACCGAATGGATGACTTGTTCTCCTCGTCTTCATTGGATTGTGACGACGACGGCAACAGCTGGAAATGAACAGACACTTCCATCATTCTTATTCTCCTGTCTTTTTTAGAGTACAGCAGCACGCAGTGTTCCATAATTTCCTTGAACGGATTCTGAAAGGAATAATGAACAAGTGACTTGGCAGAGTACACATACGTCACACTCAAAAAACGCAAATGATTCTTCAAGTAGTGAATCAAGCCTTGTTCTTCCCAGTTTGTAAGCTTCCATTTGGCATAAAAAGTTTTCAAGTTAGAGTTTAGCTCTGGTTCAAATGGATTGAGTTGAAGAGCTCTCACAATACATTGGATGGACCTCCTGGAGCAGAGAATTTCTGGGAACATTAGACCAATGAGCAACCGTATGATTTGATGTGTCTTGTAATTGAAAATGTCATATGTGTTGTAGTTATCAGTCCACATGTTACCTAGAGTTCCAGTGTAAGTGTTGTTCTGTGAGGCGTCCACATAGAGGAACCATGGAAGCTTCTGGTGATGCAGTGTGAGCCATCGAAACAGTAGATCACGACTGTCTTTGCAAATGAGCTGAAAAAGCAAAAGATTGGTGTGATCCACATGATAAAAATCAAGAATCAAATACTGTAGTTCACTCGGGAAATTCGGGGAAAAAGGGTCTTGGCGCCAAGATAAACTGTTGGAGGTCATTGTGATTGCGCGGGAAGCACGGATATTTTTGATGGAGTTAATGGTGGCACTCACTTCAGCTTCAATATCTGAATCACTTGTGGAAAGTGAAGAAAATTGACTGCCCATTCATGCTATGATGATAATAAAGACTTTTGAATCAGTTTGCTTTTTGTCGAGCTGGAAGGACGTATGAACAACTCCGATAGCATTTTTCCGTCGAAATAAGGAGTTTTTGTTTATTGAATTTGTCACTTGTTGTTTGGCTTGGTGTGGTGAACGTAGTCTTCAAAGTTGATGACTTCTTGTTCGGGAACAGAGCTGTTGATTTCTTCCTGGTTGGTTGCGGCTCGACGAGGGAGTTCTCTTTCGGGAGTAATCTCCGTTGATGTGACATCCCGTGCATGGTACTCCTTCATCCGGTGTGAAGGTCTCTTTTGTTGTTGTTCTAATTGAATCAAATCTGTAGCTGCTTCCATCAATCCAGAATCCAATGCCATTAACAGGAATCTCTTTGCAGTGCCAATGTCTCTCTGAACACCTGTACCGTCCCTGAACATGACACCCAACAGTCGTTGAGCCTGAGGACAATTGCCTTGAGAAGAAGCTAGCAGCCATCTCACGGCTTCTTGCTTTGGATCTCTCAAGTGAGTGCTTATGCGTCCATGGACGTACATTTCTCCCACTTTGAACTGAGAGTTCGGATGTCCCCTCACAGCAGCCTTCATGTAGTACTGGAACGATATCTGAGTACTCTGCGTCACACCAATTCCCTTCTCGTACGCCTTACCTAAATTGTCGGCAGCCAATAAGTTGTGCTGCCCTTCCGATTTCTTCAAGTATTCGACGCCTGTAGTTGGATTTTTGAAGCTACGACCAAAGCACATCATCGAGCCTACAATGTTCTGAGCCGCATCATCACCTTCGTCAGCTGCCATTTTGAGATATTTGAACGCTTCTGCTTCATCGACTTCGATAGATCCGCGAACTCCATACAATAATCGAATTCCATACAATAGTGCAGCTTTGGTCGAGCCGAGACAAATGCCCATCTCAAAGTACTGAATCGCCTTCTTTCCATCCTTTTCTAATCCTCCGAGTCCATGTGAATATAACTCGGCAAGCATCCACAATGATTCTGCATCGTCAATTTCATCCAAGTTCGGTTCGAGAGATTTGAACAAAATAACTGCTCTTCGTAGGGACTCACTGTCTTCCACTAGAGATAGTGGATCGACTACAGGTCCTGTGACACTCGCAATTTCATACATGGCTTGACGAAATTGTTCCTTGGCCAGAGAATAAAAATCCATTCCTTTGATATTTACATAAGAACGATAGATGGACTCGGAAAGGAAGTTATTCGTTTTTGAGATGGGCCAAGTTTGAGATTGTAGGTGAGACGGTATGCTGATGAGAGAAGCAGAAGCACACTTGTTTCTCGTTGATAATAAGCGATAGCAGTGCTGGGAAAGTTTTCTAGTTCGGTTTGGTATCATCTCTCTGGGTTGTTGTGTTCGTTTGATCTCTTTGGAAAACTCTGATCAGAAATAATGAAAACTGGTCATGTGGATCATTCATTTTTTCCAGTAGGGAAACTTAACTTTTAAAATTAACTTACCATTGTAAAATCCTTTTTATACATTAGTCCGATCATACAACAGGTTTGGCGGGAAAGTTGGTTGTTTCACGAGTGGTTGTTTCTGGCAGTTCTGAACTTTACTCATTACCCCAGTTCATACTTTTTTGCTGTTCAGTTTCAGCCCAAGATCTATTCTTATCTTGAAATCACATAATCCAATTGGATACAATCAACTGTTTCTGGTCTTCGGTTTATCAGACCAACCTTCATTGAAAAACTGAAACAGAAACGATTTACTCCCAGAGAAAACCATCCACAATTGCAACTCTCAACTCTCTGAAACAAAACAAAATCTAGCAACTTTCAAAGTGATACCATTACAATCATGTCGAGACCAAATCATTCCATCAAGTTGTTGCTTCTCATAGCCACTATCGTTCTCATAGTGTGTTCACTTGGTTCCTCTGTTATGGGAAGGCTTCAAGAAGTGAAAAGCTTTAAGATCGCCGTTCAAAAGGAACACGCTCTGTTTATGATTGACCTAGTAAAGCCAGGTAAACTACACTTGGTTGTTTCTCCAACTGGAGAAGAAGTTTCCATTGTAAGTAAGCAGACATCAAGTCGTCTCCACCATCAGATTACAATTCCTTACTTGGAATCGAGCACCGAATACTTTTACTCCATCATTGAGAAGGAACCTTCCGGTGAGAAAACCATTCTGAAGACTGGTTCTTTCCATACACCAGTCATCTTTGATAAATAAAATCTCTTCCCAACGATCCTTTTCTTTTTGGCGCCAAAAACGGAAAAAAGAACTCTCCGCCTTCACACAAAGAAAACAAAATGCAAAAAATGTTGCGATCGGTATCAAACAAACATGCACTGCGTATTCACTTATCAAGGAGGTCTCCACAACGACCACCAACACAACACAAAACACTATCCATACTTCTCCAACAACAATCATCTTCAAAATTTGAAAATCATCATTCATCATCACAACGACAGCAACCACAACAACGACAACATTTGAATCGCGAAAATGTAACGACCAAATCCAACTCTCTATTCGACAGAAAAAAACCTGCACCATCACCCACCACTTCCTTTACCGAGTCAATGGAAATGGCGACAAAAACTTTGCTCCAAAAAAATCAACTTTTTGCCGCACTTGCCCTCTACGATCAATTAACCACACCAAGCAACGACGTTGAAGGAAAAGAAAAGGAAAAATTTCAACCGACCTTGTACCATTGTCATATTTTGTTGAAAGCTTTGTGTGCAGAGTATGGTTCACCACGTCGTGTCATTCAAAAAAATGAAAAATTTTCATCAACAGTAACAACTGAAGGAGGAGGAATACCTTCTGAAATGAGTAATGAGTATTTGCAACATTTTGCAACTAGAATTTTGAAAGACTCATTGAGCGAAACACGTTCCTATTCAAAATCAACAATGACGATGAATCATGATGAAAATGATAATGTTGAAAAAACTGAGAATGAAGAAGAAGTAGCGCCAATTATTCGAAAGTCTAATTTTAAATTGACCAATTTTGTGAATTGGGCTCGAGTATCCAGTGACAATGACGAGTTATTGATACCCATGTTTCAACAATGTTTGCATCACATGGGGTTCAATGTTCATTTTGTGGAGAATCAGCGGTACGTATCACCAGACTACATGCAATCAGGAGGACCTCAAATCATTGATGACATGTTGCGACTGAGAGCCAAGTCCTCTCCAAAAGAGTTTTGTTTTGTTGTAAAGTATGTGTTGAAGAGAACACAACGTGCAATGGCAAATCAAACATTGGATATGATTGTGCTACCTCGACAAACCTTGCTCATTTATAAAGCGTTTAAAGCAATTCTGTATCATTTTTTGCCCAAACCTGCATCGCTTATACCGACAACCCATCGAGTAGATGAACAACGAGCAACAGTCGCGAGGAAAGCAAACATGGTGGATGGAGATTCGATGATAACAAAGGAGGAAATGCATGATCTAGTAAGAGTATTGGCGCAGTGTGCAACTTGGTCTCGATCTGCTTCACTGATCCGATTGGTGGTGGCTGATATCGAAAAGTTTGATTTATGGGATCATTTGACCATGGAGGAAGTCGTTTCAATTCTCAGAGGCTTTTCGGCAATACCAGATACGAGCACGACAGAAGCCTTGCAATTCTTTAATCGAAAAGAATTGAAATGCAAGGAATCTGGACAACCATTTGAAATGACTGCTGACCTCTATGCAGTGTTGATCAAACTGCACTCGAAATCAAAAGATAAGGATGCGAGAAAGATGTGCAACAAGCTTCTGAAAGAGATGATGGATGTTCACAAGTTTAAAGTACCTCCATCAGTGTTCTTATCTATCCTCAAGCTCACAATGGACCTTCAACGCTACTCGCAGGTATTTTACATCTTTGATTCTGTGAGAAATTATCTGCATCGTCATGGACAACATCCTGACATACGATTTTGGAAATTGGTCTTCAATTGTTGTTTTTTGACAGAAGATATCCAGCGAGCAACAACTTACTTCAATTTGGCATCAACAGATGGCGATTTGACCAAGGACTTGGTTGTTTTCTATGCAAGTAATTTCAAATCTCGAAAACCATTACTAGCGAAATCACAATTGGAACATTTGCTCTTCAAATCGAAGTCCATTGATGCTTGGATGTATTCTCCTGAAATCATACAAATCTATCTAGGACTCATCAAAGACGAAAGTCAATTTACAAAGCAATCCGATGAGCTCCTGTCCGCTATTGCCAGATATTCGAAGGCAGACAAGAACACCATTGACCTTACCCAGATTGAAAATGTGATTCAACAAGAAACAAAACGACTATCAGATCGTAAAGTTGTCAATCTGCACAAGGTAACAACAAACAAATGAGTCAGTGCGTGACTCCTATAAAATTGTAGGCACTTTTCGCACTTATTCTGAGTTGTATTCACCACAGTCTCCCGCCAAAAATTTCTTGAAGTTCAAGTCCTCCATCCAACCAAACAGAAAAACAAAAGCTTTTGCACAAAACAAACCAGTCACAGAAAAATGAACGACGGAAGCGACACGAAAAAGCTAATGTGGTTGGATTGTGATCCAGGTCACGATGATGCAATGGCCATCATCCTAGCAAGCTATCACCCATCCATTGAACTCCTAGGTATCTCCACTACATGTGGTAATCAAACCATTGAAAAAACCACAAACAATGCCTGTAAAACTCTGCAAATCATAAACAAGCATCAAATTGATGTGGTTGCAGGTTCCAATGCCCCACTCATGAGACCTTCCAAGATTTGTGAGGAAATTCATGGTGAAACTGGTTTAGATGGCACTCAATTCCCACTCATTACAAAGAAACCATTGTCTAGTGAAATCAAGGCCATTCATCACATGTTTCAAGTCATTTCCTCTACGGCTGGTCGTACAAGTCAAAAGGTTCATTTGGTTGCTACAGGTCAATTGACTAATGTAGCTCTATTGTTGACTGTCTATCCTGAAGTGAAACAGTTCTTGGAACAGATTTCAATCATGGGTGGTTGTATCGGAGTGGGCAACACTTCGCCTGCTGCAGAGTTCAACATTGAGTGTGATCCAGAATCTGCTAGAATCGTGTTCAATAGTGGTGTCAAGCTGGTGATGGTTCCTCTGGAGGTGACTCATACGGCACTGGTCGATCCTGATGTCTTGAATCGCATCGGTGCCATGAACTCCAATTTTTCAAAATTGATTGTTGAATTGTTGTTGTTCTTCCAACAGTCTTACAAGGAAGTGTTCCGTTTCGAACATCCACCATTGCATGATCCATGTGCTGTGGCATACGTGATTGATCCTTCATTGTTTGATGCTGAACTCATGAGAGTGGACATTGACTGTGAGTCACCTTATTGTGCAGGAAGAACTGTCTGTGACATTTTCCATATGCGACCAGCAGAGACTAGAAATTGTATCGTGGCAAAGAGCATGAACGTGTCTGAATTTTGGAATTTGATGATTAAGTCATTGGAAGATGCCAATCAAGTCAGTTGCCTAAACTCCCAATAATTTATAAAAGTATAAGATGACTAACCATTTTTATTTATATACAAGCTGTATGGTGTCACTGGACACAATCAGTCAGAAGATCATCTTATGCACTGGAAGTCTTCAAGAATCTGTCCTTGTTCTCAGTGAGCCACTGCTCAAATGACTTCAATTTTGGAAAGTTTCTTCGAGTCTCCTCGAATTTTGTCTCCTGATCTCGAACATAGAATCCAGTCTTGTTGAAATAGTAGAGCATCTCTGACATCTCTTCTCCCATTTGTTGAGTCACCTTGTCCAGATCCATCTTCTCATACTGGGTTGGAATGTTCAACACGCGAGAAAGAACTTCACAGCACTCTGGCATAGTGATCAACTCTGATGCACCGAGAAGGATCTTCTTGTTGTGCTTTTCAGGGTTCTCGATCACGTCTCTGATCATCATTCCAATGTCATGAATGGAGAACATGGGCAAGCGAACATTCTCATTCACACCTGAAACGACACAAGCCTTGTTTCTGTCCCTGTTCAACTTGAACATGTTGTGAGAGAAGTTCTCAAAGAAGAATCCAGCGTAAATGTAGGCACTGTAGGGGAAGTTCTTTGTGCGAGCATACTCCTCTACACGATGCTTGTAAGTAAAATGATACACTGGTCTGCCAGATGTCTTCTCTGCATCGTCCAACGAGCTCCAGATGAATTGCTGGACATTGTTGGCCACAGCTGCATCAACCATATTTTTTCCCTGTCGGAATTCCAATTGTGGCTCCTTCATAATATCAGGCTGCCAAAAGTTAGTAACAGCAAACACTGCATAGGCATCCTTGAACGCATTCATTAATTGGTCCATGTTGTTGATATCACATTGAACCATCTCGACACCAAGTCTTTGTAATTCCCTTGCTTTTTCGGATTTGGTGTCCCGGGTGAGTCCTCTAATGCGATAGTTCTGGCCAAGGGACTTGAGGTAGCAAATAGCGGATCCTCCTTGGTTACCAGTAGCTCCTACGACGACAATTAGCTTGTTACTTTGAGACATGTCTTGTATCGATGTGATTTTGTTTCTTAGGTTGAATGGGCAGCTAAACGTTTGAATGGCCTCTCTAAAATATACAAACAACTTTGCTCAGAACGTCCTTTCGTGACACCAGATCCAATACCCGGTGAAAACTGTTGTAAAGCAAAAGGTTCGCACTCTGTAGGATTTGAACCTACGCACGGTTTCCCGTACCTGATTTCTAGTCAGGCTCCTTGACCGCTCGGACAAGAGTGCTCATGTTTTAAATTGATTTATTTGATTTTCGCGCCAGAAAGGCAGACCAGAAAACCAAAAAACGCCGATGAAAAAACGAACACACACCCCTGTTGTTCGTGAGTATGAGAATCCACGCTATGCTGTGTGGACCACAGCACCAAGAGGAACTGCGCCAAGCAGCAAGGAGGTCATCATCACTGGAAAGTGTGATGACTCTCCCAAGGCTGCCTTGGCCAAGAAGATTGGCTTGGGTTTTGGTGATTTGCTCACCAGGGTCCAAGTCATCAAGAAGGGCCCCAAGAGGTTTGTTGCGTGGGTAACTGTTGTTGATGACAACATTTACCCATTTGTTGAATCCTTCAACCGCAACAAGAAGATGAGTGGCTGCAAGGCAGCACTCAAGCACAATGTAGATTGTGCCAAGAAGGTCGTCCTCCACGGTGTCAAAGGTAAGACGGAGGACGACATCAAGGCCATGCTTGGCACAACAAAGGTCAAGAACGTGCTCAAGAAGCACGACACCGCCTTTGTTGTGATGGAGTCCGAAACGTATGCCGAAGCTTTGCTTCGAAACGTTCAATCCATGCCAGTGGAGGTGGAAGCAAAGCGCTTCCTTCCACGCCCACGTGATCCGGTCAAGGCTGTCAGCAAGAGGCTGACCAAGATGTACCAAGAGCTACTGGCTGTGGTGGACGACCTGCGCCACCAAGTCAGTGTGTTAAAAGATATGGCTTCCGTCAACCGGATTCCCCTCGCATCCCCGTCTCCAAGGACGCCGGAGCGAATCTCCGAATTCGAACCTTCGACTCCGTCTACGACCGATGACTGGGAGTCGATCATGCCGGAGTCCCATCCCGCCACTCCAACTACGGTCACCCAAGAGCCAACCAACAACACCATTGATGAGGATGCTCGTAACAGAGCAATCCTCGAGCTAGTATTGAACACCTCCGAGGTGTTCAAGAAAGTCAAGAAAGAGATTGCTGCCCGAGCAATCATGGTGGACCGTGCAAGAAGCACAGCCACCGATGAAGATCCAGTTGAGTTGGATCTCAGTAACCCCGACTGTGAGTTACAGAGTCCCCAACTTAACGAACACAAGAAGCGATCAGCACGTGTCACCGTTGGTGACACAGCTGCCAACAAGATCCCGGCCAGGTTGGCCAGTATCAAGTCAGGTGCTCTCCGTAGGTCCTACCAACTGGCTAGGACTACAGAGCCATCTGACCTCACCAGTGGTGCTCCAGATGGTAGTGGAGGCCCTCGCAACGAATCCCTGAAGAAGGGATCAAAACAACATTCCAAGAAGAGAATGAATCCTGTTGCGTAGGCCTGCCACTCCACTGGGCAAGCACCACATCATGTTAGACAATTGAGAGCAGGCAAGCCTGCTCTCACGCAAAAGAAAAATAAAAGTTCCGCAACGTGGTGCGTGAGCACCATTTGTTGTATTAAAAAAAAAAAAAAAAAGGCAGACCAGAAAAAAACGGAATCACATGTCTGGTGATTCAACAAATTTGGTGAAGGAATACGGCAACAGCCGTTATGCAGTGTGGACCACTGCACGGAAAGGCTCTAGGCCAAGTGACAGAGAGGTCGTCATTACTGGCAACGGTAATGGTGTCTCTCAGTCATCTTTGGCAAGAAAGATAGGAGAGGAGTTTGGTGACTGGCTCAACCGAGTCCAGGTCATCAAGAGGAAAGGTCAGCAACGCTTTGTTGCATGGGTGACGGTCAAGGGTGACCGCATCTATGAGTTTGTTGAGCTATTCAACAAACAGAGGAGGATTGGCAACAGCACTGCTGCACCCAAGCGCAGTGTTGATTGCACAAGAAAGGTGGTCGTCCATGGCATGAAGAACATGTCAGTGGACGACATCAAGAAGCTACTGGGACCTGAGAAGGTTGCCAGTGTGCTCAAGAAGCGTGACACTGCTTTCGTGGTCATGGGTGATGAAACCTATGCACGAGCAGTGCTCAGCGGAGAGCAAAAGGTCAAGGCCACGGTCACTCGATACGTCGAGAGACCACATGATCCTCTCAAGGCTGTCAACAAGAGATTGACGAAGATGTACGAGGAGCTGCTGACGGTGGTTGACGCACTGCGTCGACAGGTCACAGAACTCACCAAGGAATTGGCAAAGACAAAGGGTCAAGAGGGCAACAAACCGGTTCCGATACCGGAACAAGAAGTTGTACAAAGAACTGCTCCTGGTCTAATGGAGACAGAAGAACAAAGGAGTGCAACACCACTACCAACAGTGCCTGTTGTACAGCTCAGCGCTGAAAATCGGCATATTCTGGAGCAAGTGAATGCCACTTCTCCAGTGTTCGCAAGAGTGAAGAAGGAAATTGCTGCATTGGCACTTGCTGCTGCACCCAAAAGGTATGGTTTGACTGAGGACGAACCAGTCATTGTGGATGTGGATGATGACTCCGAAAAGGAGATTCAGAGTCCACAACTCAATGATAACAAGAAGAGGAGTGCTAGGATCACACTGTGTGATCTGATGAGCAACAAGGCCCAAAACAAGAAAAAAACAACAGATGGCTCTGTGTCCATCGACGGTCCTACTACAAGGTTACGCTCTTTGATGAAGGGCATCAACCAAAACACTCACCAGAGTGATTATTCCAACCTGTAGATGCACCGTCGGGGACAACAAGAGAAGAAGAGTGAATGACGCCCTACGGGTCGTCACTCACAAAACAAGTCAATAAATGAGCAATCGTGTGCTTGCTGCGCAAGCACACATGGTTGTATGGAACAAAAAAAAAAAAAAAATCGCGCCAGAAAGGTCAATCTATGAGGAAGTCGAGCACAGAGTACCTCCATGGGAATGATGGGATGGATGCGCTGATGAAAAATGGGATGAAACAAGAAGCCTGCTCTCACACAAAAGACAAATAAAAGTTCCGCAACGTGGTGCGCGTGGGTGGTTTCAAGGTGGGTGGACTTCAGTTTTCTAAAGTACCCCCACAAGGTTGACAGAAAGCTGGAGTGGTTCTATGCACAAGTAAATTGAGTTACACTTGCAAGGGAATTAATCAATTCAAATTCAATCGGATTCTTATGTCCACCAAGAGGATACTAAAAAATAGTTATGTCGAGAAAAACAGAAATTGAACATGGGTTTTGATTGGCAAAAGGAACATTGTTTAATGTCTGCTTTGAAGACAACCTATATGTGGCTGATGCACATTTTCAATTTTTGACTGGCATTCACACACTTGATATGAGTCATTTCCACAGGTGATGCTTTTGCTTATTTGAATGACGTACACACTATCTTTTTGGATGGATGCTCAGTACAGAGAATATAATATTCATATGCGTGGTCTCCGCAACCTTTTTTGGCGTTTTGTCCACAAGATAATCGTTTCTCCTTGAGAAATAGCTATTAAGCAATGATTATTCAGACAAGACTGTACTAACTTGTGCTCCATTATTCAGCAGCAAATATACTCATCATGGACCACCAGCAGTCTTGAATTTACAGTGTCCAGAAAAACCAATCTGTTATCGATAAAATACTTCCAATTATGTTCATTAAATCCAATTGTAACATGTCTTCGAAAGTTTCAATATCTCAAAATAAGATTTATGTTTGAATGTAATGTCCTCTGGTCAACGCACAGATTGGGAGAACATTTATGATTTTGCCAGTTCAATTCAATTGACAATCCCAATTCACTCCAAAATCATCAGATACCGATTGACTGCATAAATGTGCATACCAGCTGCCACCACAACAGCCAAGTGCCAAATGGCGTGAGCAAACGGCAAAATTCCATCCAGTTTCCACAGAGTCGTTCCCGCAGAGTACACAACACCTCCGCCCATGACCCATATCAAACACCACAGAATATTGAGTTGAGTCACCATGTAACCCAAATACATTTGATACAACAGAATAGCAACATAAAACACAGAGATCCAACCCATGACCAAATACAAAAAGAGAACATTTTGATCAGGAAACATGTTAGTCAAGTGCTTTACCACACCAAACACTGCAATCATCCAAACAATTGTAATGGCCACACGGCCCACAATATTCTCCGCTCCGATATCCAAGCAAAGAAGCCAAGGTGTATAACTACTGGCAATAAAGGCAAAAATGATGGAATAGTCGCACTTGCGACAGAATTGAGTGATTTTGCTCTCAAAACCAAACAAAAAGCTACAAAAATGATAAGTTGAGCTCACGAGGAACAAAACTGTGCAACAACCAATGTAGACATAGGTGGAAAAAATTTCACGAGCCGTATTGGCAACCATACTGCCATAAATCATGTGCATCATGACAAAAATGGCCAAAACAGCTGGAATGAAATGAGTGAGCGTATTGGCTAGCTCTTCAACCTTTGATGGATTATAAGTCTGTTCTTCACCCATTGGAGCTTCACTCATGAGATGAAGACCACCAAAACCACAGGGGCACTTGTAAAACCGTTTCTCTGAAAATTTGGTCATGGTTAACACTGCCATTGGTTTGCTAGGTGTGGTGGTGGTGGTTGGCTCTTGTGTTGATGAACAAAAAGCTTTCATGGTGGTAAGCTTCTCTTGTTGTTCACCCACTTCAGAAATGAAAGGATGATCAGTCATGTTGTTCGTTTGTGTTTCTTGTCAGTTGATAGCTACTGTCAAAAATCTGAATCTCCACACAGGATATTGGGTGCGAAAAATTCATGGAAGCTTCAGTGGTGGGGTGCGGAGAATCATATATTTGTCATTGCGCTCTGTTTTGGCTTACTCGCGTTGCAGTTCGATTATAATTGAAGAAAGAAAATTAATGCATCAATAGGTCGAATCTAGTCACTGACAAATGTAATGGTACCTGCTTTTGAATTCTTGTTGAGAGATGAGATCGTCTCACCACCAAAAGAAAGAAGAAAGGAATAGAATCTTCCGAACGTTTAACCCGCCGACATATTCCCGTTGCGTATTTTCCGATTCATCGCAAAAAAAAAGATTCTCCCGTCAAGCTTGACACAAAAAAAGATCAAAAAAAACGCATCAATACCAAACCAGCAACAAACAACAACAACACTACGATAAACATCAACTCTTGTACAACAAAAAATGAATCGCGATACTATTCAAAACATTGCCATTATGCTTGCAATTGCCATTCCATCATTGGCTCTAGGTAAGAGCGTATTGAACAATGGACAATTGAAGAAGGAGATGGATGAGATGAGAGTTCAATTGACTCAATCAAAGGATTCAACCAATAGTGTTGAACCAAACAATGAATTGTTGCTCGAAGAGCTCAATCAGCAATTGGAGCGATTGAAGTCGGAACTCGAAAACAAGGAACAAGTTTCGCGCCAAAATATCTCCGACAAGAATGAACTACAGAATTTGTTGAAGCAAGCACAGGAACAAGTGGGAGCTGTTGAAAAGAAGCTTCAACAGAGAATCAAGGAGCTTGAGCAGCAACTAGAGGCTGAACAAAAGCAAAGTCAAGAAGGTGTCTCACAAACTGAGCATCTCGTCCAACAAGCCAAACAATCATTGGAGCAACAACTACAAACAGCAAACACACAACTGAAAGAGTTGAGAGCTGCCAAGGAATCACTTGAAAAGGAGAATGAGTCATTGCTCTCTTCAAGCAAGCAAGCTTCTGAGCACGTGGCCACCATTTCTAGATTGGAAAATGAGTTGCAAGCAGAGAAGAAGAAATCTCAAGAGAGAAACAATGAAATCAATCGATTGGTTGAAGAATTGGCAAAGGCTACAAGCACTGAGAGTGAATCTGTCAAGCACATTTCTCAATTGAAGCAAAAGATTGAACAATTGCAAGAAGAAGCAACAAGGAATCAAGAACAACACAAGAATCAACTGGAACAATTGGTGAAGAAGCACGAACAAGAAAGGTCAGAGGCTGAGTCCAATGCGAAGAAGCAATTGGAGCAGTTGGAATCACAAATCAATAGTGTCCAACAGCAAAATGCAGAGCTCAAGCAACAATTGGAAGATGCTCAGAATGAGCCAGCGGCTCAACAAGAAGAGCAACAACAACAAGAAGTCATCTCTGTCACTTCACCTATCCTAGAAGAGATCAAACCAATCGTGATTGAGTCTACAGACAGTGGTGAAACTGATTCTCAACCAGAGGATCAAGCACCAGTTTCTCCAAAGAAGAACCAAAACAACAACAACAAGAAAAACAATCAAAAGAAGAACAATAAGAACAAGAGTAAAGCAAACTAAGTTTCTCTGTTAAGCAACATCACACGATTATTGTGCATAATGACCAATTAGCTCTTCAACTATTCCAACTTGAAATTCATCGCCTGTCGAACCCTTCCCAACACAACAGCTCTGGAAGAAAAAGGCTTTTATCGCCTTTCTGATTTCGGTGTCTTACAAAAGCAGGATAAGGAAGATCTCGAACAGATCTGTTCTTCAATCCTCCGTGCAACTGTGTTAATTCTCGTGAGAAACCTATTGGTGGCCGGCGGTACTACTCAGGACCCACTGCTGCAACTGAAACAACTCCGTTAGCTATAGCGACTGCTGGCATCATTTTTGCTGCAATACTACCTACCAGCAATATTACCTATTACTCCAATGTTCAAATCATCAATTTTGTGTACGAAATGTCTTCTCATGTCTCATGTGTATCAGATAGGTTATCATGGATGAAACCTACCATAACCTAAGCACTGCAAAAATTCATTGCCCGATGTGCGCTGCAAGTGCGGTGGTGCCACCGATTTAGTTCCCAAACCCTGCCCCTCTGATTATTATCTTGACGAACAGAAACTGCCTAATTAATTCTGTGCCCAAATACAGAAGGTAGATTCCCTACTATACCCATTTCTTTATGTTTCTAAACATAACACCAGATTGATTTTATTGCAGCAATCGATAATGATGTCCTATTGTACACGAACATTACCGATTTTCTCCAATCCCATCATACTCACACTGATATATACTTGTCACTCCTTCCACCCAGAGTGTCTGCTCATAATGAGCAGGAGAGCTCTCAAGGAGATAGACGTGTTTATTCGGGTTGCGATGAAAGAATTGAGGTTAGCTGGAAATCGCCAAGTGTTCAATGATATGGACTTCCTTAGACACTACACATACAAGGCAATCAACGAAAGGTTGAGCCTGTGGAACAACACATTCAACTATGAGGAACAATGCTGGGTTGTCAGTTCGTATGAGTCCTGTAAGAAGTATTCCAACTTTGGAAGGGTGTTTCCATGGAGTAAGCTACCAACATCATACGTGCCAGTTTCTCTAACTAAATGTGAGAATTACCTGGTACCAGTCGTACGATTCGAAGGCGAATACTTCAATGAGCTATATGTAGGGGAAGTGATGAATAATGTTCAGTTCAGGAGAGATGTAGCTGTTTTTGACCACAACTTTAATCATGACCCGGAGCAGCAGTACTCCTTGAACGATGATGGAACAAAAGTTGTGTTCTGGATCAATCGATTTCCATTCTTCAACTCTGGTTGCCGCTCTTGGTATCCACTTTCAAGGTAGCAAGAAGGTTCTCATGGGTCGATATCTTCAGAAAAGAAGGCCGAGAGTGACAGACACCCCATGTTTTTGTGTGGCGAGCAGAAAGAATGATTGTAGATCATGTCGTTAGATGACATCAACATGATGTTTCGAAGCTGTTGAATTCCAATACAGTTATTCATCTTGTAAAAACCCTATCGTTCTTCGCTGTTATGATCGCGGACATAATCAGAACCAGCACACTTCCTCCATATGCATTGGCCTCTTCGATATCTGTAATTATCAATGGAATCCATTTTTGGGTGTGGACCAAAGATTGGGTTGTGCGTTGACAACCTCCCAGAAAAAAAACGAAACAACACACACCATCCCGGCAGTCGACACACTCAACCAACAGGACCTGTCATCTGTCTTTGATCAGAAATTGTAATGTACCTGACTTCTGCTGAATCGTTATCACTGTTGTCAGTGTGCCTCATTCTGTCCATTACAGTCTTTGTTCTGGTTCAGATCTTTGTAACGCTCAAACAAAAAATTTTTGGTCCAAACGGCAGTAGTTCAAAAGAACAACCTGCTCTCAAGCTTTCTTCTTTTAAAAATCGACGGCGATCGTCGCAAAGCTCTTCTCCTGGAGTGGCAAAAAGCTTGAAGCAAAAATGCAACACAGCAAAACAAGAAGAAGAAGAAGATGAAGAACAGGAGCAAGAACAAGAGTATATATCAGGAACGGCTCAACTCAATCGGTGGCAATCTGTTTTACAAGAGATGAACTTGCACAAGAGTAGTAGCTCTCAAAAGCTTTTGAATGGTTCTCCTTCTTCTTCTCCTTCTTCTCCAGTGTCATTAGCTAAAAACAAGGATGATACCAATAACTCATATGTTCATTCCATTTTGTCTCGTTTTCAGTGTAATGTTCAAAATTTGATTGAACGAGTCATCATGAATACTAATGTCGATGAAAATGATGAAAATGAACTTGAGGCAATTGATGCTTCGACAATGATATCGAATCATGATGAAAAGAGAGACCAATGGAATCATTTAACGGTGAATACGAAGAAAAAGAGTGAAAAATGGGTCAAAAAAGAGTTGGATCAACTGTTTCACATGATTAAGACTCATGTGGAAGTGAGAGAAGAGACGATAGAGTATTATCGATCGATTTTGGGCGAACTATTGGATGAAATCGCGTTGCTAAAAAATCAGTGGATGACAAATCATATTCAAATGAGAAAATATCGAGCAATTGTAGCGAATTTGACTCAAAATGGCGAAGTAGAAGACGAAGCAGATGAAAAAGACGAAGAATCGAGTGTTTGGTCAACGTACCGGAAGATATGCAGCGAAAATGGTCAATTGAAGCAGTTGAATCAGCGAATGGAGAGTCATTGGATGGAAGTGAAGCAATATATTACGGATTTGCAGTGCCAGAAGAGTCATTATGCTTTTCAAGCAGATTTTTTGAAGGGAGAAGTCAATCGGTTGACAAGAGAGTTGACTACTTTGATTCAACATGTCGAAAGAGTAAAACAGAGTGAAAAGACTTACCTGTTGGAGAAACAAGAGGAAACAACCGGTAAAATTACATCTCAAGTCATTCAGTTGGAGAGCAAGGTGCACCAATCATTGTCGTTTATAGTCAATCAATTGAATGCAGTGATGGAGCAACAACAACAAGACAAACTATTGCTTCAGTATCATATCGAAGAGCAGAGTGTGGAGTCGCCTGCTGATGTTCGGTCGAGTCCTACACTTGAATCGATCGAATTTCAATTGAAAACTCAACTGGAGACTGTTCAGAGACAGTTGGAGGAATTGTCGGAGCGTCAAGGTAGCTTATTGTCAATGACAAGCAAGAAACAAGCAGAGACACAGAGCACAGAGGAATCCATGCTGCGATCCGAGCTAGACAAAGTGAAAAAAGAGAACATGGAGTTGCACAACAGTGTTGCTCAGTATAGAGGTTTGTATGAACAAGAAATGAAATCCAATCACGTGGTTTCAGCTCGAAACACAGAGCTTGAAGTTGAAAATTATAGACTCTCTGCTCTCAATGAAGAGTTGGAACAGCTGATTTCGATGGTGAGCAGTTTACCTCACTCATCAACATCAACCGCTCCAATACTACCATCTGATTCCAATTTCGTAGCCACGAGCAATGATGACGATGATTGGTCTTCACAGTACAATGAACTCAAGGAGAGTCTCATCCAAGTATTCGAGTCTCAAATGAATCAATACCTCGTAGAACCCACAAAACGATTGCAGGACATGAGCGAAAGACTGAGACACTTGCACGATAAGGTTGACACTTACCGTATCAATCAACCTAGAGCATCCCCCGCCAGACAAAGATACTCGTTGCCCATTATAACCAAGGAGTCTCCCCCACCTTCCAATGTAAAGACGACACCCCAATCCGTAGTGACACCTGCTGCGCAAAAGACCCGCAGTTCTACCGCATCTGTTGGCAGCACACCACTCATTTCCCCACGAACTTTTACCAGCCGATCTGACTGGTTCTGAACCCATACTCTGAACAAGAACAAGCAAACATCGAACTAATCAACAAACAAGCAAACCAAAAAAGCAAAAAAGCTAACTCAACTCTGCCCAAAAAATGATTGCACTCAACGGTAGCCAAACATTGGCCAATCTTCCACTGGAGCAAGCCATCGAAGCCATTGAAAAAGCCATGATCCTCTACGATTCCAAGAAAACAATTACTCCGCAGCGGCATATTCTTGCCACTGCTTATGGACCTACGATTTTCATGCCATCGATCCTGAATCACGGTCGTAGCTCACACGAGGAACCAACAGAGCAAAGCATTGGTATCAAGGTAGTAAGTGTTCGTCCAGAGAACAAAGTAGCTAGTGTGCCTGCTGTGATCATGCTAATGAACACGGAAACTGGTTTACCAAAGCTCTTGTTCAATGCTACGGATTCGACAGCGATTCGAACTGCGTGTTGCTCTGCCGTTGCGTCAAAGTACCTCGCCAGGAAGGAATCAAGTGTTTTGACAGTGTTGGGCTGTGGTCAACAAGGCAAGTATCACGTGTTGACATGTTGTCTCACTTGTGAGAATATCGATACAGTGATTCTATGGAATCGATCAGAGTCAAGAGCAGTTCAACTGTTGAACGAGTTGGTCGGAAATTCTTTTGGTCAGAGTTTGGAACTTCCATTCCAATTCGCTTCTGAAGAGAGTGATGGTGCAACGACAAGCAACAATAAGCGAGTGATTCGCGTTCGTGTCATGAGGGATGCGAATGAAGCTGTTCGTACAGCTGATATCCTTTGCACTTGCACGAACACAAACAAGCCTCTGTTTGATGGCAAGAATGTCAAGTCTGGAGCACACATCAACTGTATTGGATCTTACAAGCACGATATGCAAGAAGTTGACTCTGATCTCGTTGCACGCAGCAGAATGGTTGCAGATGATTCCGAGAGTGTGTGGAAAGAGGCTGGTGATGTCAATATCCCACTGGACCAAGGGTTGATCACAAGACAGCACATTCTACTGGACAATATGGGTCAACTGAACGAACAGAGCGCAAAGTCCATTGTTCGAGTCAACTATGATTCCGATATCACCATGTTCAAGTGTGTGGGAATGGCTGCTCAAGACATTGCCATTGCTGACGTTGTTTGGCGCAACATTCAACTGTCTGATCGCAGTCAAATGCAAACAGTTGACATTCAATAACAATGTATGATGCACACTTAATATTCATAAATCGAACTGCAAGTTTTTCTTTATAATCCCTTGTTGTAAAACAACTTTTCTACCTTGTCGCCCTTGGAATCGACCAAATTGTGGAATATTGGTTCCATTTGATCCGCTTCCATTGCACTAATCTGTGGAAACATGCCAATGCACAATGGCAAACAAGCACCAATCATCAGAGCAATACTCATCAAATTAGTTGTCGGAACCAACACGGGATACTTTTTAAACAGAGCCGTCTTCTCACACGCATTAATCAACATGGGTTGGAACACCATGGTTGGCATCACGAGCACCACTCGACTAAAAATCGTCTGAGCAACAGCTGTCCTACCTGCAATCGCACTCTTTCCTCTCTCTACTCCTTCGTGATCCTTGACCGTAATACCCAGAGTCATCTCCTGTCTCCTCATCAATCCAATATTGAAAATATTGGCAATGGTGACTGCAGTGAACGGAACGACACGCAACAATCCTTGCTTTACACTTTCACTATAGTTTGACCGTTTGACCCATTCATTGAGACCAACAGCCGTACCAACAGAAGTAGTCACCGCTGCCAAATAATTGGTAATCAATTGTTGATTACTCATCGTGTTACTTGCGTTACGATTCGAGTGATTGACACACACATTGAACGATTGATTCAATGTTTGCCAAAAAGTGGTGCTTGCAATGGACCGTGCACCCAACATGCCAGCTACAATGGCAATGTTCATGGGAACAAAAGCACTCATACGGAAGGGCAACAAAATTTTTTCATGGAGGTCAGGATGTAGCACAGAGTCCTTAATCTTCTTGTATTGCCACATTTGTTGGATCATTGGCGACGACGATGACGAATCAACCGTCGATGGGTCCACTGTAAATGTTGTCGGAGTCGGAGAAAAGGCGGAAAGAAAAGCGGAGGATTCTTCAGGTGTCATTTGACCGGTTCGATACTTTTCGTATTGGTCAATTTTGGCGGTGGCTTCCTTGAGTTTAGCATCCGTCACAAACAATGTTCTCATGTCAGTCACATTAGCAAAATGACGCACACGGCCCCAGTATGTATCAAGGTCATATTGATTGCCATGTAACACGTCTGGTAATTGTTTTTTGAGTAATTGTTGTTGAAGCTCTTTTTGTTGTGTGAGTGTTAGAGTGGTCATGTGTTTGTTGTTTTTTGTTGGTGTTGTTAGTGTTGTTGCGTGTGTTTTTTTTGTGTGATGATTGCAACAAAGCTTTTTCATCAACACCAACGCAATCAAATTCATTTGCAAAAAGAGCATTTTGATTGAGATTGGGCGATGTCGGTGCTATTCTCGTAGTTGTCGGAGATGCGTTTACGGAATCAGTGAGATTGGGCGAGAAATCGTGCTCCGTCGCTCAGTTTTTCATTCAGGATATTCCTGGTCTCAATACCCTTCGCAGAGTGAGACTGAGCTTTGAGAATCGTGTTTCCAACAGAACAGGATCTGTTGGGTCCTCACTTTGCTCGTTCATCTCCTGTATGGTTGGCAGAATATTGAATGCATTCATTGCCACCTTTTGTAGTTTGTTGGTCTTTAGAGGGAAGAGCAGTGCCTGAGCTAGACTCTCCTTCTTGATATCGGTGCAAGCAATGTTCAACTTGTGCAAGTTTGGACAAATAATTTCAGCTGTACGGAGGTTCGTGCAGTAATCCAAGTACAAGCACTCGAGTTGAGAGTGAACAATTGTTGGATTGATCAAGTGTTCAGAGTATGCCAGTTCCAATGTAATTAAATTTGGACAACAGTGCAGCATATTGGTCAAGTCCTTATCTGTAATCTTTGACCAGTTGACATACAAGTGCCGCAGCTTGTCCAATGGTATGGGGCATGAGAAGATTCGTTCGGTAACCACACGACTCTCTTCAACATCCTGTTCCTCTTCTTCTGGTCCTGCAAACAAGTGAATAATCATTCGCATCTCCAAATAGTGTAACGAATGACCAACAGTTGACAGGAGACGCCCCACGGATCGCCCATTCAATCCCGTACAAAAACTCAGATTCAAATGAACCAATGTACCGCTCAATTCGCTCATATTATTCTTGAATTCTCGAATTTGATTGCACTGCCTCAGATTGAGCTTTGTTATGGTCGGGTTCTTAAAATGAGGACTTCGTAAACTTAAGCACGACTTCATCGTCAAGCTTTTCAAATGTACAAAATGAGGCAGAACATTCTCACAAAAATCATCATCCAGGTTCGTATGACTCACATTCAACTTTGTCATTGTCCGTGTCATGGCATGCTTCTCATCAATCAATGAAAATGAATTGATTGGGCACAGCGTAACATTCAATGATTTCAATTGATAAAACTGCACCGTTTCATCAATTACAATCTCCTTGACAAATTTACAACTTGTAATACTCAGTGATTCCAAGCCAGGAACCGACTCTGAAATCATTTGCATAATATGAGGCACTCCCTGTCTCATCTTATTCAACATGAGGCACCTCAAATTGGGAAAACGACCCAATTGATCCGCATCCAACAATCTCTGCAAGCTCAACAACCACCGCTTCTCAAACTTGACATTATCAGGTGAAACTTTGAACGTTCTCATGCAATGATACACCAGATTGTACCATTGATGACTCACGAGACACATTGTAGTCAACAGCTCATATTGACTCATGAATTGAAACATGTGACCAATAATGTCATCTTGATCCATTTGCATGCAACAACCAACCTTCAGTAATAAGTTGTTCCCTTGTGCATCCTCATTTGTAGTTCCAGCGTCGTCATCGTTGTGTTCACCAAGTTTTTTGTCGTTCATGATTGGCTGCTGTTTTTGCTTTTTTCAAGCTTCCGAAAAGGCAGATAAAATTGATTCTTGATGTGTGAGCTTCAGGTCACAACTCCACCATTGAATTATAATCAATAAAATTGTAAAAAAAACTGATACTGATGTCCGAGCTTCAGAAGAATCTCATTAATTTTCAATGGGGAGTAGTGGGCGGTGCGAGCTCGAAGGTATCTGACTCTTCACTGTCTGACAACTCGTACTGTGAGGAGATACCAAGATCGTCACTCCATCTCAACCTCTTTCTCTCTCCCACAACGACTTCGAGCTCGGGTTCGAGAACAACTGGAGGTTCGCCATTTCCTTTGGTCTTTGTAGGGGAGGATTCTTGTTTGGCCTTTGTTTTGGGCACTGGACGATTAACTGCAGGGTCTCTCAGGAAAAGTACTGGTGGTGGCATATATTTTGGAAGATTCTTAAGGAAGGAGAAATCTTTCTTTCTCTTGTATTCTTCGATAAACTCTAGTCGTTTCTCCTCTTCAATTTCTCTGGGTGTTTTGGGATTCTTTGGGATATGCACCTTTGGGTATTGGATCCTAACTTGTTTCTTTTCCTCTTCCACTAGTTTTTCTCTAGGAGATCGTACTGTTTTCATTGTTCTTAATTTTTCTCGTTCTAACTCTCGTTTTCTTTTCTCTTCCTCCTTTTTCACCTGTTGTATTCGTTCTGTTTCCTCTCTTTCTTTCACCTCCACTAACATCCTATTCTTTCGTCTTTCTGCTTGAACTTTCGACATTTCTTCATTTCGAGCTCTAACACTCTCATCATAGTACTTGAATCTCTTGTAGAAAACCAAAGATTCTCTGCTTGCCGGAGAAGAAGGAGATGGAATAGGACTCTCATACTTTCCACCTGGAATATATGGCTCAATATTCAGCTTTGTGTACTTTTTTCGAACAGTCTTCAACTCGTCATGAATATCCTTGACACTTCGAGCAAAACCATCTTTTGTTATTAGTTTTACATTCACATAATACTGTTCTTCGAGTGCCTTCCTGAATGAAACTTGCTCTGATGTCTCTTGATCCAATTCTTTCTTCCATTCTGGAGTTTTCAACAAAGTTGGGCTAGTGAAACCTGGGGAATAACCACTCTTTCTCTTTACTCCTGCCATTGGAGTCATAGGGACCTTCGATTGTTCCTCCGAGAGTCTCTTTGGGAGAGCAGGAGAACTGTGACTTCTGAGTAAGGGCTTTGGAGATGATTGAATCGAACTCGGTTCAACTTGAATGGCAATACTTGGCCTATTCTTTCGCTGTCCCTCTTCTTGAGTTGGAATAGAAACTTCTTCAAGAAAGAGAATTAGAGTGAATTGAAGAACAGTATACTCGAGGGAAATAGTGAGCTCATACCTTCAGAATTCATCATCATATTTATTGCAGTATGTTCTCTTTTGTTTCAGTTTCTCAGAGTAGTCATCAACAAAGTTAGGAGAAATCTCATTTCATCCGCTTTTTTCCATCTTTGTTCGCAGTCTCGCACTGTAGTCGCTCCTTCGGACGTTCACCTGCCCAATCAAATCTCCTCTGCAAAATCTTATTCCTCCGATGTCTCCCGCGCGAAAACATCCAAGAGAAAAAGAAAAAATCCACCGACCAAATGATGCTTCGCCAACAACAACTGATCAAAAGCTTTTTGCTCCACAGTGCCAAGAGATCCTACTCTTCCAATGCCACACCTGCTGCTGTTGAAACTATTGGTTTCATTGGTCTAGGCCAAATGGGCTCACGTATGGCTCCTCACCTCGTACGAAAAGCTCCAACAGCTCAAAGCTCAAAGCTCTTTGTGTTTGACACAAACGACAAGATTATCCAACAGTTGATTGATGAAAATCCAGAGTATAACATTATTGGTTGTAGCTCTCCATCTGAAGTGGCCAAACAAGTCAATACTCTGATTACGATGCTTCCTGGTCCAAATCAAGTCAAGCAAGTGTACAAGGATATTGCTTCACATGTCAAGAGTGAAGACGCTGTTTTTATTGACTCGTCTACTATTGATCCAACTAGTTCTCAAGTCGCTGCTCAAAGCTTATTGTCTTCCAATGGTTCATTTGTGTTTGTTGATGCTCCAGTGAGTGGTGGTGTCAATGGTGCTGCTGCTGGAACTTTGACTTTTATGGTTGGTGGTGTTTCCAAGGATTCTGCTGTGTGGTCCAACAGAATTATCCCTGTTTTGTCTCGTATGGGCAAGAATATTGTTGCTTGTGGTGAGAATGTGGGTGCTGGTGAAGCTGCAAAGATTTGTAACAATTTGGTGTTGGGTATTACCATGAGTGCAGTGAGTGAAGCATTGGTGTTGGGTGAAAAGTTGGGAATGGATCCAAAGGTTCTCTCTCAAATCTTTAACACATCGACTGCTAGATGCTGGAGCTCTGATTCCTATAATCCATATCCAGGTGTCATGGAGAATGTTCCATCCAGCAAGAACTATGAAGGTGGTTTCGCTTGTGCCCTCATGTTGAAGGACTTGAAGTTGGCAGAGTTGGCTGCTGGTGAAGTCGGTCAAAAGTTGAACTTTGGTGGTGTGAGTATTGCAGAGTACGAGAAGGCTGTTCAAGAAGGTTTGGCAAACAAGGATTTCTCTGCCATTTTGCAACACTTTAAGAATGCAAAGGAATAAACAAACATGTGACTCTTTCTGCAATTTCTTTTTATTTTACGATGTGTACATGTTGAAGCTTCTTAGTTGTTCTTTGCATTGTGCAATGCTTCCAACTCGTGAGGCAGCAACTGTG
Organism: Tetramitus jugosus; assembly: GCA_937625935.1. Lineage (NCBI taxonomy): Eukaryota > Heterolobosea > Eutetramitea > Acrasida > Vahlkampfiidae > Tetramitus > Tetramitus jugosus. The sequence continues at coordinate 110,587 of OW569392.1, read as the reverse complement.
GCAAAGAGCTGAAGTAGTAATAGTGTGGATAGCTCAGCAAGTTCAAGCAATCACTGGCATACAAATCAGCAAATCGCTTGACTTGACTGGAGAAGAAACTTTCGGATGTTCCCTTCCTGAACGAGCTTCCGAACCATGGATTGAACTGAGCATCCATCTTCTCTGACTGCATAGCAATGTGCTTCTTGATAGGAGTATCGTTTGGTGCCTTACCATCAGCAGAGTTCATATTTCTATATGTCTTTGCTCTCAAGTATTCCAAGTTTTGAATGTGATTCCAGTGATGGAGAGAATTGGCCCACACGCCAGTCTCTTGCTCCAACTCTCTCACAATCAACAATGTTCTCCACAGGCATCTTGACTTCTTTGTTTGAACAATGTCGTGCATAATGTTGTCTCCGACGTACAGCACTTCTCCACCCTTTGTTCCCGTCAATTTCTTGAACATTGCAAAATTACCACCGGCATAAATCTTTCCCTTTTCAAACTGCTTGGACACTGAAGTAAACTTTGGTGCGCCAGTCTCCAGATTGATCTCTCTCAGTGTAGAACCCTCCATGAAGAATCTTGGCTTGCATGCATTGGTAATAATAATGTCAAAGTAGTCTCTCCATGAGTCATATCCTTCTTCAGCAATCTCAGTGCTCAACATGTATTCCATGACACTGGTCGTGTAGTAGAATTCAGAGTTTGTGAGCAAAAAGGTCTTCTTGTTGTTTTGTCTGGCGAGACGCAACATGGTGATCAATCGATCATCCTTTCTAATGTAAGAAGGCAAATCACCTAGAATATTTTGCTTGATGGAACCGTCGACGTGAATCTCATGAGTGCACTCTCTCACGTCATCAAACAGTGACCAATAGGAGATTTCAACAGGTCCCTTTTCTTGAATGTGTGATTCTTGGTGTGTCTTCTCAAAGAAATCAACCAAGCTTGCATATAGGTAAGCTTCAGGCCTATTTTTTTGTTCAGTCAGTTAGCTGTAAATTTACAAAACAAAATTGGGCGGCAAAAACAATACAGCACAACACACGAAAAAGCTCTGAGCTAAAAGCTAAAAAGCTTTTGTGTGCCTTGCACCACCAAAAACAGCAATAAAATACATACAATCCAAAGAGTGTATCAAAGCAATAGTATCTCTTTCCAATTTCACTTGGATGAACAATCTTGTCAGGGTACCACTCCAATAATTGAGAGTCATTGAGAGGAATGACCTTAAATCCGTGAACACAAGCCAACAAGAAGCCAAAGTTGTCCAAATGAACCAAATTACCATATTTTTTGTCCAGGAAGAGACCACGAACAGCAAATCCAGGATCAAATCGAATATTTTCAATCTCTTTTGGATAACCTCTCTTGATCAATCGTTCAACTGTCAATTTAATTTGTAAATCTTCAAATGCAGGTGAATTGTACACTGCCAGAGTGTAATCCATGTCAACTGTGCATAAAACAATTTTTCATGTTAGTCTTTTTGTGATCTCATAAAAAAAAAGTTTTTCCGAATTTTTGTTTCAACTGTGAAAAGAGTCAGTGAGTAGCTTACTACATACAACCAAAGTATTCAATATTGTCAAGATTGACACTTCTGTTCACAAAGATACGACTGTTGATCTCACGAGTATATTTACGAGGGAGAGTATCAGGATCAACAGGTGTAAACTTTTCAAGTTCTTCTTCTGTAGGTGGAGTCGATAGTGAATTAATATCCATTGTATGTTTGTATTGTATGTTGTTGTTGTTGGGTGATATTGTTTGTTTGTTTTTTGTGTTTTTCTGGTGATCTTTTGGTGTTGGCGTCAGCCTTTTTATGCTTCATTTTCTTTGGGTAATGTTAAAAATAGCTTTGTAACCCTTCGGAGTAACAGCGTGTGTGGAAACAAACGTGTATTCGTTTCGTTGTATACAAGTTATCTTTATTATTACTGGAGGAAAAGCTTTTGACACAGTTCCATAGTGTCCTTAAAGTTGGTCACCGAGTGACCTACAGTGTGCTCACTCTCAAAGATTTCATAATCGTTGCCACCTTGGAATGTCTTGTCGCCGAAAAAGTGAATTTCACTGAAACCGGCATCCTTGACATATCTCAAGCAAAAAGTCTTGTCCCAGCCCTCTGGAAACACATCAAAACTAATCTGTCCACCAATGCTATATCTCAAATTCAAATGAGCAAACTTCTCCTGCAGTTTCTTCACCAAGGAATCTCTAATCTTGTGCTCCAAATCATATTTTTCAAAATCGCACCTCTCTTGCTGAGAACAATTTCTTCCAATTGGACTCACATTCAACATACCGTTCCTAAATTCAATAAAAGTACCTCTCTTGACTGGAATATCCAACGTAGCAATCTCAATCAACACAAAATTAATAAATTGCTTGAGAGCTTCTTCACCCAAATGATCCTTGATCGATGTTTGACCAATAAGCTTTGATTGATGATAGGCCATGAGTCCATTTTCACTAAAAACATAGTCAAAGTCCTCCAGAACGGATTCACCCAATTGTTCAACTTGTTTGACAAGATCAGATCCTCCAACGATACCAATCGTTACTTTTTCACGCAATTGTTGCAACATTTGAAGCATGTCTGGTGTGACTTTGAGTCTTGGAGCAGTCAATGTTCCATCGACATCGAATAATACAAGTGTGTTTTGTTTGTTATTGGTTGTTGACATGGTTCTGTGGTATGGTGGTGGTGGTGACCGAATGTGTTTGGTTATGAGTTTGTTGTGGTTGTTGATGGTGGTTGTGAGTGGAATTCGAACAATAGCTGTTGCCAGTTTTCTGGTGCACCAGTACATGATTTGACCACGTGTGATTTTGTCGGGGAAAAATGAATTGAATATTTGTAGCGCCCATAATGCATCTACGACTGGCTCGCGCCAAAAAGTGTGCTTTGGCGCCCTTTCAGAAGGGATTGAAAAAATTATCAACTGCGACGAACCAATTCACAAAGTTTCCAATTCCTTACAGCTAGAATAATAGTAATGAGCCACCATTCAAGTGATCGTGACAACAAACGAAGACACGTTGAACAATGGATTAACGATGTCTCTCCAAGAGCTACTCACTCTAACAATAACAACAACAACACTAGAACTTCACCAACTAACAATAATAACAACATGAACAACAACAATAATACCAACTTGGATGAAGAATTTTTTGAGAGACAGCAACAAAATGAAGAGTACTTTATGCGTCAAAGACCATCATCCGCTTCTCAACCACCTCACATGTACTCTCACAGTACAAATATGAATCGAAATGGTCATATGGGTGCTTTTAATGAATATTATAGATCGACTAATAATGTTAATAATAACAATAATAATAGAAACAACATGTATGCTTCTGAAGGACCCACTTATAATCATCATTATCAATATCAACAGTCTCGTCATCCAACAATGATGAATTATCCTTCATCATCGTCTTACTATCGTCACACTGCTCCTGCCACATATCATCCATCGAATCAACAACATCAATCATACTTTCCATCTACGCAACAAAAGATCAATAGTCCTACGCACCAACCATCATGTTCATCGAATGAACAGCAAGCTAGTTTTTATTTTAAACCGAGAAGAGAACGATTGAATTGGAGAATAATGAGTGCGATTGATATTGAAAAGTTGATTGATGATGTAGATATTGAAACACTGGAGAGTATTACAAAGAACATTACCTTTGCGAGGATTGATTATAATGGTACGCTTGATTCATTTGTCATCAATTATTTCTTAACTTTTTTGTACTAATTGGAGAAACTTTCATTTGTTGTTGTGCTTCAATTTAGATATGAGATATTTTACGGAAGAGAACTTTGTTCAGTTGTTTAGAATATCACAACTCATTATTGAATACTTGTTGTATGTACAAAACTACTTGGACACGAAAAAGAAGTCCATGGAGAATGATACTCAAGTAATTTTATCGGATTTTGAAAAGTGCAGAGCTCTATTGGCCCACAAAGAGGAAGAAACAAACCTCTTGAAACGAGAATTGAAACGAAAGAAGAAGTTGGTGTATGCTTATCAAGTCGTGTATGGTGCCAATCCCGAGAAGGTGAAAATGATGTACCAAGGTCTCAAATCAGGAGCAGGAGCTTTTCCAACCACTAATGGAGATCAATCACCATCCATGGGTGAGATTCAATCGCATATGAAACGAATGGAGATGGATTTGATGACCAAACTCGAGAGGCAAGAGTTTCAGAATCAACAATTGTTACAAAGGGAACTGTCAAAATTGTCCGAATCTGTTTTGAACAAACAAGAACGAGTCTTAAACACTATCAATACTAGTAATACCAAGGGAGAGTCTGTTAGAGATAGTTCTATTATCGCTCGGAAAGTTCAGGAAGAACTCGGGAAGTTTGAGCAGAGTTCTAGGACTAGCCTTCTACGGGCAATTGAAGAAAAATTACAAGCTTTTAAGGACACTCTAACAGTCGAGAGAAAGAATCCCCGTGAATCAACCGAGATATCATCAAAATTAGCTGGTGTTGAGAGGATGGTAAATCAACTACAGCAAAAGATTGATAATCAGGTTCAAAATATCTCAAACGTCAGATCAAGTATCAGAGTAGCACCCAAGAAAGAAGAGCCAAGCAAACCACCTCAAAGACGAGAACAGAGTCCTCCAAAACCTATCGCGGTAACAAAGAAAATTGTTGTTCCTGCATCTAGTGTGGTTAATAACCGGTCACCTCAACAACAAGAGCAGAATGCTCCAAAACCAATCCCAGTTACAAAGAGGATTGTTGTTCCTGCGTCAACTGTCATTCGTGAACCATCTCCCCAAAAAGAAGTAGTTGGACCGAAAACTCCAGAATTACTTGCCCCCGAGCCAGTCATTTACACTCAACAGTTACGCGATTCAATTCATACTTCTGTTCATTCCGTTCAAAACTCGACCATTAATGACAGTGTATCAGAGAGTGTAGCGAGTGAAAGCAGCTCTGTGTTTGAGGTATTTCCGGGAGTGAGAGGAAACTCGATTCTGAGAACTTATGATTCTTCGGAACCATTCAAACCCGACCAACAAAAACAATATTTGAGGTCGAACTTTGATTACAAAACACAATTGTTGGACTTCGAAAGAAATGAAATACTGGATCAATTGGAAGAAGAACTGAGAGGATTCCAGATCGAACCTTCTGCAGATGGAATTGATGAATCGCAGTATGTTCGAGGAATGGAGATGATAGAACATGCACGTGAAGAAGATAATGAAATTCTAAGTTTGGTTGAACAGTTACGATTCACACTCGACCATTTAGCTGAAGAACATTTCCAAAGTAAGAAGAAGAGAGTTTCCCCAACTAGTAAAGAGATCAAGTCAAGAGTATCAGAGGACAACTTACCGCTTTCTGTTCCTCGAACAAACCTAATTTCTCAGCAAGAAAGAGAAAGGAGGATGAGAGATGCTCAACTTTCCAAGGAAGCAGTTCAGCGGTTACAACAAGTAAAGAATTCTACTCCAACCCCGGCTCCAACACTCATCAAGAAAAAGGAAGATGAAACGGTGAATGAAGAAGAGAAGGAAGCAGAAGAGGGATTTGAAGAAGGTAGTGAGTATGAGACGGATGAAGGTTCTGAAGAGGAAGAAACTGAGGAGTATGAAGAGGAAAACGATGAGGATGACCTAACAGAAGAAGAGCAGAAGGTAAATCAGATAGTAGTACCGAACAAACTCTCTCCTACTCCAGTTGTTTCACGTTTTGAACCTACAAGAGAGGAGGAATCGGAGGAAGAAGAAACCGACGAAGAAGGAGAGAGTGAATACGAAGACGAAGATGAAGCTGAGGAAACTGATGAAGAAGAAGAGGAGCAGGTTAAAGAAGAAGAGAAATCTGTTGTTACTCCAACAAAAATCGAGAACTTCAATGAATCGTCATCTTCCAAGTCTTCCAAGGATCACTCACCCAAAGAAGAAACCACGATGTCCAACAAACCCATTGTATTCCTGAACAGTGGTAGGCCATCCAACAGCACTGGAGGAGCGAATCGAGGAATTGGACGAGGAAATCCAACCACTCTCCAGAAATTTGCAGATTTAGACAGTGATTTCGGAGACATTGACGAAATATCATTGTAAACCAATCATTGTATTCCGATTTTCTCAACGTGTGAAATTTGATCGGAAATCAATTGTCCGCTTCAACAATTCACTTGAACAACAAGGAAAAAATTGCAATATCAAACAACAAACAACAATAGCAGAACAGACAGAGACGATATCAACAACAACCAACAACCACCAACACCAACCAATTCATATTTATCTCTGATCAAAAAAAATGACATCCAAACACAAACAACAAAAGAAGAAGGAAAAACAACAACAACACCAACTTGAAAAACAACAATTAAAAATTCAACAACAAACAGTAGCAACACCTGCCATTGCACTCGGTAAACAATGGTCATCACTCACCACCAATGAACAACAACAACAACAACAACAATTAGATCCCATCATTCTAGACATTATTCAAAATCAATTTCAGTTCACACACATGTCACCCGTCCAGGAAAACAGTATTCCATTGTTGTTGGATCGGACCAATGTGCTTGTTCAAGCTTGTACTGGATCAGGAAAAACGTTGGCTTATTTGGCGCCACTTTTTCATCACCTTTTGCAATTTCGGAGAAAATTTCCCGCGTATTGGAAGGAGAATTATGTTTACGGTATTGTGATTGCTCCGACACGAGAGCTTGCCAAGCAAGTGTACTCTGTGGCGAGCTTATTTTCAAAGAATGAACAGTGTCCAGTGTCTGTTCAATTGATCACTGGTGGAGACGAAAGTGAGAGTCTCACTGGACAGATTGCTGTCTGTACTCCTGGTCGTCTACTAGACATTTTAACAAGCACTCTTGTGTTTCCTCATGATTGGCTCCAAATGCTCGTGTTGGACGAAGCTGATCGCTTGTTGGACATGGGTTTCAGTGCACAACTTGAACAAATTATTAAGCTTTTGAAGCGTGAACGAAAGAGTGCCTATTCCAATGCTGATGCTAACACAAAGCTTGTTCATGGTCTGTTCAGTGCTACAATGAGTGAATGCTTGATGAATGATTTGGTCAAGAGTGTAGGTCTAGACAAGAAGGAAAACTCTGTGGTCAGCATTCAAGTCGATGTGCAACAAAGCTCCAAGCAAGCTACTCCTATTGAGCTCACAAACTACTATGTTGTGTGTGATCAAGATGAGAGATTAGCTGTTGTTGCTTCCTTGTTGCGCAAACAGTGTAGTGAACTGTCTGTGGGATCCAACGGCAAAGTCATCATTTATTTCTTGACGTGCGCCTCTGTTGATTATTATCACAGATTGCTTCAAGAAACGTTGAAGAGTAGTAATAATCATCATCATAATAATATTGATGGTGATGACAATGATGAGAAGGACTCTGATTTATTGTATCAAGTTCATGCTCTTCATGGTCAAATGGTGACCAAGAGAAGAAAATTGACCTACGAGTCGTTTATGGCTGAACCGCAGGACATTTCTGAAAAAAAATCGTTGCAAGTCTTGTTGTGCACAGATGTGGCCGCAAGAGGTCTCGATCTACCAAACGTTGAGCTCATTATTCAATATGATGCTCCAACGGATCCTTCTTCGTTTGTTCATCGTGTGGGTCGAACAGCCCGTATGGGTAAGAGTGGTCAATCCATTGTTCTCTTGTCCAAGCACGAAGATAACTATGTGGAGTACTTGCACGTGAAACGAGTGCCTGTCATTCCTTATCCGGCAGAGGAAGCCGCCGCTCTCTTCTCCGACGATTACAAGGACAAATTCTTCAAAACAATGAAGAGTGTTGCACTCAAGGACAGAGATATTTTGGAGAAGGGTGCTCAAGCATTCATCACATTTGTGAGAGCTTATCGGGAACATCAATGTGAATACATTTTCCGTGTGAGACAATTGGACTTTGCTAGCTTGGCTCGTGCCTACGTATTGACAGAGCTACCCAAGAAAATGAGAGAATTGAAAAAGATTTTGCCATCAGAGTTGGTTGCTGCAGCCAAAGGCATCGATCCAAACAACAAGGACAAACAAAAGAAGAACCAGAGAAGAAAGACATCAAAGGAAAAGAGAGAAGAGCAGAAGAAGATTGAAAACATTAAGTTTGTTTGGGATAAGCAACTGTGCTCGACCAATATGGAGAATGTGCCATACAGGGACTCTCGTCGTGAAAAAGCAAGAAAGATTAGAGAGGAAAAGCAAGCCAATGAACCATCAGAAGCTTCTCAATTCAACAAGAACGATGACTCTGACGAGGAAAAGAAGAAGAAATCAATGTCACAACAAAAGCGAGATATCAGAGATTCTAAAACCATTAATGTCAAGAGAAAGAGAGCCATGTACGAGAAGTTAGAGATGGATGAACTTGAAAAAGAAGCCAAATTGATCAAGAAACTAAAATCTGGAAAGATCTCCAAAGCCCAATACGATGCACTGTCAGGTGAAGATGAGTTGGAAGCAATGATCATGGCAGAGACACATACGACAAGCATGAACAAGTCAAACTTTGTGTCTTCAATTGAACAAAAGAAACAACCCAACCAAGATGCCTCCAACAACTCGAAACAGAACAAGAAGAAGCAAAACAAAAAGAGGCGGCTCAAGTAAAAAGTGATCCTTTCCTTTGTATTGTCCAACTAATGAATACAAATTTTCCAGCGTTCGAAGAAAAAGAAGAACTTATCTCCATCGTTGAGTTCTCCATCTATTCGAATGAGCTTTGGCTCGGTGGTGTTCTTCTTCGCAGATACGATTTGTTCTCATCAATAGTACAAGACTTCGAAAAATAGTCTTCGCTGCGGGTTGGTATTCTCCTGCTTCTCCCTCCACCTCGGACTTGATGGTTTTGTATAAAAAAAACAAGTCTTCAAGCTCCTAACTCTGGGAATTCAACACTGTTTCCTTTGTGATAGTAAGTAAGATTACTTGTTGTGTGGGCATTTCGATACCCCAGTACATGTTTTACGACACTGGTTAAACTTCCTCAAATTGTCATATTAAATTAGTGGTGTAACTCAATTCGAAGCTGGTAGTGGTTATGAATCTGGGTCAGGAGGGTTTAACTTTCGTACTTGTTTTCGTTGATCCTGTTCAATTGATGTCGGGCAGTGTATCGCCTGATTAGGGTTGACAGCGCCCATGAGCGAAGGTAGTCTCGATGTTATTCAAAACTATTGAATCTTCAAGTCATTGACTTCCAAGCGTCTTGTAAAGAAATTTCACAGAGGAACAATGAAATTTTTGGAAGGAAGAGAAAGAGGTTAGGAAAGAAGATACTTCTGAGCCAAGAGTACCTTTTTATTTGTATACTCTGAAATTGTAATTTTTCACGTCCGATATCATTGGGCGCCAACAAAGGATATTTTTTGGCAACTTGGGGCAACACCCAAAACGACATGCGATTCGGACATTTGAAATGATTCGTCCGCTCAAAAGTACAACCGGTGCAGCTTTGAAAGGATTCGTGGCTTTGAGCATTAACTGACAGCCCTACAGCTTTCTCCTTCCTGGAAGGATCTGGGAACTATTTAAATTCGGTTGGTCAGGTTTATGAGCTACACAAACACAAAACAACAAACAACAAACATCAAATTCTAGCTTGAGCAAGTGTGGAGTTCACTCTATCCATAACAACATGACTAACAACACTGAAGTGCCTACCATAACTATCCCCGAAACTGACTGTTCCATGGAACAAAAAGTGGGACCAATTTCTCCTACGGACCAAGCCGAAGAAACATTCTCTGTTGAGAACACGGAAAAATCTATCTCTGAAGTAAGTATCGGTTCAGGTGAAGTAACTTTGTCGTTGACTCAACCAGAAGAGCCTCACCTTGACAAGGAAGAACAACAAACTCCACCACCTGTTGTTGACGAAACAGATTCTGTCAATGAGGAAGAACAACAACAAGAAAAACAAGCTGAACAGACCGTTGTCGCTGACGGTCCTCCAGCTCAACTTTCTCCTCCTCAATCACCAATGTCCTCTCCAAGAAAAGGTTCACAAAAAATGAAGCAACTGCTCGAGAATACAAAATCAAAGTGCAAGTTGTTTGCCACTAAAATCAAGGGTCTCTTCTCCAAGAAAAACTCTCCAAGAGCTCAAGAAAACGCAACCAACGGCCAATCAACCGAAAAAGCTTTCTCTCCAGGAAACTATCAATTAGTTCTCTACTCAGAAGAAGAGAGCAGAAAGAGAAACTTTGAAGCCAAGATGCTCCTCATTTATTACTTGGCTCTCTCTGACAACTGTCCACAGTTTAATCAAGAGCGCAAAGAGCAATTGAAGGAGTTGAGTATTCAGTCGTTGCCAACAATGGATGAATACATGGTGAATTTAGTGCTTGGTCAAGTCATTAACAAGTCCAATTTCTGGGAACATCACATGAACAATACGGTTGACTTGAAATTTTTGAAGGAGCACCATCCAGAGGTATTGTTGGCAATTGAAGGAGGTGACCAACATCAACAGAAGAGAATCAGTCAAAATTTGGTTGTAACAAGCGACAAGCAAAGAAATTCAATCGTTGTGTCCTCTGAAGCGACGAGTGTCGTTTTTCAAGTGGCCGACGACGGAAGAATTTTTGTAAATATTGTGGATAATACTTTGAGCTGTGCCTAAGGCACACTGCTGCACGGCAACATTAAGAAACTGAACCGTATGTGTGCATAACTTCACACATTACAAAATTGAATAAAATTGATGTAAATTATGGCCAGCCTCAATTGTTGTTTCGATGATTGACATTCAGCTGTCAACTGCCGTTAACGAACTTACGGAGAATCATCATGCTTTCCTCGAATCAAAACTGTGTGTCTGGCTAGTACGAATGAAGAAGGGTTCTAGCTTGTCGTCAACAAAGAAGAAGACTAATGTTAAATCGCGAGGTTCATCCAAATCTGCGACGCCAGTACCACAGGAACCAATTGTTGTTGCTCCTCCAGAAGAAGAATTTCCTGACATACCATCTGATGTAAGCACAGTGGGTAGTATTAGAGCTGAACACGAAGATTCAAGTGCGAATCAGATGGTGAATGGTGAGTCTGTCAAATCATTTAACAGAAAGGAATTCTTTGAGCAGAAATCAACGCGAGAGGTACACATTGGAAACAAGAACTTGGTTCACATACCTGAAGTAGTCTTCAAGTACATTGAGCTGAGAGTATTGTGGTTGAACGGAAACAAGATTGAACGGTTTGAGAAGCCATTGGCGTATGAGAATCTGCCAAAGTCGGATACACTCATGCTTCAGAATGATATGGAATATGAGAACAGTTTTAAACAGTCTGAACGAGTCAAATTGCTTAGTCGAACAAAATTGAGTGGTTTAATCCTCTTAACAGAACTCTATCTTCACAATAACAAGTTGAACACTCTCGAAGGATCAGGAATTCGTCTCTTGAAGCACTTACGAATATTGTCCCTCCACACTAACTCACTGTCTGATATTTCCAAAGTATTAACATACTTGAGTCCTCTGAAGGTTGAAGATTTATGTTTGTTCGACAATCCTTGTTACTTTGAGGAGGGATACAAGGAGAGAGTGATTGAGAAATTTCATAAATCACTGAAGATTTTAGACCGTCATGAATTGGATGAAGATGACAAAAGGTTCATAATTGAGAAACTGAGACCACGAACATCCAAGCCCGTCGTCTTCGGGAAGGTATACAATAGTGCCAAACAACCAGACAAAGTGAATTCCATCAGTGAAACAGTTCGAGATTTAGAGAAACGATGTAACAAGATTCGCAAAGACAGGAACGACACTAGACTCAAAGAAGAACGAGCAGAGCAAGAGAAGATGCAAGCAGATTTCCTGAAAACCTATGAAGACAGCCAACCACATGAAGAAATGGAAGAAAACATATACGACACAATCATAAACCAACACCGAAATTGTAAGGAAAATCGGGCGGCATTGACATCAAACGGATCACATCCTGGACCAGTGAGCAGGAGGGATTTTCTTCGTAGTTTTTGGACAAAAGAAGGATTGATTCCTTTGAGTTGAATCCCCCTACTTCACCAACAAAATTGGAGCTGGAGTAAACTAGCACCACCATGTTTATACCCAACTTGTTCATTCACAATTTTTTTCGTTGTCCGACAACACGCATGTCAAGCTGTCAGTAGAATCTCAACAACACACACTTCCCTTGCGAGAGAAAAACGGACCATTGAACCGCCTCTTCAACCCAGCCAAACAGCACTTTTTGTCAATTCAGTATTCGATCAAACGTAATAGTGGCAAGTTGTCCTTATAACCATCTTCTTCACACAAACCTTCAAAACTTGTACCAACCGAGGAGAAGCAACAACTGCCTCACCATTTGCTCTCATTTGAATTTTTCTGACCTACACAAGGACGTTTGACACCCCTGTCACAAAACAGTTCCGTAAAAAAAGAAAAACAACAGCAGCAAACGATAACAGCATCAATAACGATAATTCTTTCCCTGTACACAACATCATCATCACTGAACAAGTTCCACAGTTATAGAAGGATATCACCTACTATCCATCGAACACAATCTCACAACAACAATAACAACAAATTTTTCAACAACAACAAACGACCAAAATGACAACAACAACACCAACAACACCAGTGGCACAAAAACTGACAGGTATCCCAAACCTTGTTGTGAAACCGCCATCAGAAATTTTCAATTCTGAACAACCATACTCTATACGAGCAGTTTCACTCGACAAGATGATTGACAAAATTGAGACACAACAGTCAGGCTACCAGGAGCTAATATCACTCATGTTCATGAGTCATCACTGCTTTTTGCCTCCTACACCAGCACCAATCACACCATCAACGACATCTACTACAGTAGCTGCTTCTGCTTCCTCTTCTACCATTATAACAACAACAACAACAACAACAAGTAGTAAGAGTGAAGAGGAAGAGAGAGTTGATGGAGGAGCTACAGCTCAAGTAGCTCCAGCTTCAGGACCCATACAGCTACTGAATAAATGGATTGACAGATACAATAAGTGTAAATTGGGAGTGAAGCCTTCTGTGCAGAGAAGAGAATGGATTTTGAACATACTGATGATTTGGTTGCAGCAGTATTCTACAGACTGGTTCCTACAGAGTGATTTGCTACAGCAGTGCCTTCAGTTTGTCGACCAGGAAATTTCCAATGAAAATTCCATCTTACAATCCAGAGGAGTAAATACAATTCTGGCGGGAAACTCCTCAACCACAACTACGACTACAACAGCTAACAGCAGTGAAGCTGTGAAAATAGAGCAAGCTAATGCTCATAACAAGAGCTTTGACGAATACTACATTAGTCAATTCGTCACCCATATCATCAATAGGCTACAAGAATTGTACAATGATCAACACCAGCTGAACAACAACCACAACAACAATACGGAATCTTCATCGAGTGAAAGCTCCTCCTCATCTTCCTCCTCCACTGGTGATTCCACAAGCAATGGCTCCAATCAAACCCATTCGTCCTCTTCATCATCAACAACCACAGCTACAACCAATGAAGAAGAGCAACTCATCAAGGAAAAACTGGAGAAGATGAAACAAAAGTTGATCCATATCCAACAACAGACAATGGAGACTTATAGTCCCACATATGCTCTATCCATGGATTGGGATCAATTAGCTACAGAGAATAGTGACTCTGAAGGAGCAAATGACGATGATGAAGAAGCAACGGATGAAGATGAAGATGACGAAGACGAAGAAGAAGAACCATTCAATTATTCCATTACAAAATTCCATTTGAAGCAAATTGAGGAGAGCAGTGAGAAGGACATGGAACAAGCAGTAACAAGTGGCAATGGTGAACGATTTGACTGGTCTTTGCATTTGAGTGAATTTGCAATTCAATTGACTCTCATGGATTACAAGCTGTTTTGTTCCATTGAGAATAGTGAGTGCGTGTCGAGAGATTATCACGACGCCAATGATTTAAAGCAATTCTCACCAAACATTAGTCTAATGATTGATCATTTCGATATGACGAATCGATGGGCTGTTTCACAAATTTTGAGTGAAGAGACTCCAGAGGGTAGAGCAAAGGTCATTACGGGACTCATTGAACTCATGAGACAATTGTACACGTTAGACAGTTATCACTCTCTGATGGCTGTGTTCTCCTCATTGAGTAGTCAAGCTGTGTTCCGTTTGAAGCGCACAAAGGCCTTGTTGTCGTGCAGAGATGTGGCCTTCTTGGGTATTCTAGACACGTTGCTCAATCCTTCAAAGAGATTTAAGGCTCTGACGCAGGAGTGCCGAAATTGTCAAGCTCCATGCCTGCCGTACATAGGAGTTTTCCTATCTCAGTTCTCTGCCGTGCAAACTGGTTATGACAATTGGATGAAAGTCCAAGGTGGAATCAAGTTGATCCACATTAACAAGTTTAGACTCTATTCAAAGATTATGGCAGAGATGCACACTTTCCAAAAGTATGCTAGGCGGTATCGAACATTGTTCAGAGAGGTGCCTGTCATACAATCCTTTATAACCTCAGAAATTTACCACTGCCAATCCTTCAAGAGTCCAGACATTTCACAACAATTCCTGGAGAAGTCAAGAACAATTGAGCCTAGATAAAATCTAGTCACTTTTCAAACGCATGAGACGAGATTGTGGATTCTCTCTCATAGGTCATTAGTTCAACCACAATTTTGTAATTCCAACCCATTTCCGAAATAAAAAGTGCACAAGCCTCAACGGAAAGAATATTCACCGACAGCGGGGCTGACATCAAACGTCAAGAATCAGTTTTCCATGGAAGGCACAGCAGTTGAGTTTTGTTGTGCCCAACAACACACAAGCACAAAAACATCAAGAACAACAAGAACATCAAGAAAGAGTCAGGAAAAAAAATTTCTCATTATCCCCAAAATTTTCTTCTCTCCTCTCTCTATTCATCATCACTTCCCACCATCCCTTCTCTCCTTTCCCCATCAATTTTTCTCATATCACTTATTTATTGACATCAAAAAAACAACAGAGAGAGATTTTGTGTTTTTGAAAACTACCATCAGTACTGATCATTCACACACAACAATCAATATCGAACAACAACGACAATGAATGAAGTTTCGAATCCAAAAACTCAATTGCTAGCACGCCTTTGTGACCCAACAAAGTTGCTTGATAAGTGCCACGTAAGTGTACTACGACTACTATTGGACAAGAGAGAGAGCTTGTTGTTTTGTTTCGCGCGCTTTTTATTTCTCTCTGCGCGTACAGATTTTTGAACGGCCGCTAACACAAAAATTTTTTTGTTCGTTTGCCCTTTTTTTTTCTGCACGTGTTGTTTTGTGCTCAATGATAGATACTAGATTTAATATATACAGAAATTGTACAGCAACAAGATGGAACAAGTTCCAATCAACCAGATTCCGTTGATGAATGGTTGGAAATGGGACTGTATCAAGCCATTTTCGAATGCTTGCATCACGTCTCTTCCAAACTATCATCCATTTCATCATCAGCGCGACAACTACAACAAAATCCTCCTCATGAATCATCCACTGATGATGCATCACTGATCAATCTCGATAGTGATGAAGAGCTAATGGGAGAGCTAAAGATGACTCGTTTATTGAGTCTGTGCATTCAAGTGATCAAATCTACTGATTTGAATCAGGAAGCTCACATGGAAAGCTTTTGTGACGCACTGTTTGATCAAATGATGTTCCTCTCTTCATCATCACATCGTCACAACACTCAACAACAAGACTACTCTTTTGCTTCATCAGAGGGATGGTCACTCTCACAACAACCAGAGATTCCTCACTTGTTGTACATGATGAATGAACTAATGAAGCACAATGAGGCACTATTGAGGTATTTTATGATTGATATGAATGGTGTGAATCTAGTGTTGGATCTGTATGGCACCAAATTGGCCACGTCTGCTCTCATGGGCTCATCTTCTTCATCCAGTAACAATCATGGTCACTATTATGGAAACAGAAATAATGGTGGTGGTAGTGGTAGTTCAACCACATCTACATCAACAACTACTCATTTATCGAGCAGCAAGTATTCACATGCGAGGAGACCGACCATTTCTTCTGCGCGAGGTATGATGAGTCCTCGATTGTCACCCAACAATCAACTCCATCAGAGACCTAAATTGCTCACACAAAACTATTCGAATATGATGGCTGGACAGAGTAGTGTGAGACAAGAGAGAACCAAGAGCACTGATTTTAGCAGTATTTATACTTCGCCGAATAATGAGATTCCTGCTGCTTTGGTGTCTCCCAGAGTATCATCAACGGCAACAACAGGAACAACTTCCGCTGCTACGACGACAACGACGACAACAGGTGCTACCGCATCGGCCATGTTGTCTCCATTAGCAAGAGCATCTGTTCTCAATCTTTCTGCTCTCACAAATCATCACAATCATAATAGCCCTAGTATGAACGGTGCTGGTCATAGTATGAACAATGGTGCACAGTCTCCGATGAGAAATCGGTCTTCGTCCTCTGTTTCATTCAGTTTGAATCTCAGTGGACTCAACTCTGCAAATTCCAACAGTCCATTGTCCTCGAATCCTGACAGCCCTGCGAGTCGCTTAAAAGTGCCTCCTCTTTCATTGCCCATGAAAACTGCTCCAGTGAATACAATGACCAGTTACACACGTTCCAGTCGAAGAATGAACCACGATTTGAATTATGTAAATTTAGACAATTTGAAGCTAAGTATTGATACTTTGCGGACTCACACGGCCACAACTAAGCAGTTGAAGCTCGACAAGGACGGTGACAAACTGTTTCAGAGCAAGACCATTGTGGAATATTTTGGTTCATTGGCCGCAAAGCTTGGAGAATTGTACATTGCAAATGATTTGACTTTTTTGATTCCGATTAGGCGTGATTTGGACTTGCAACTGGCTTCGCAACAACACAACATGAACAGTTCAGAGATTGATGAAGCAATTGTAGATGAGGTAAGAGGAAGCAAGAGTGACGATGAGATGGATCAGTTCCAATTCAGAGAAGATCCCATTTTGCTCTTGCTCGATCCTGATATTCTTGAGTCAATCACAATCTCAAGATACTTTTCGTTGCTGCTCCTACAAAAGCTCACTAGGTTCCATCTTGCACGTAAAATATCGAGAAATCCCGTCAATTTGCTCATGTCCGAGTTGAATAACATGAGTGAGGAGTTTAGGAATGACAAGTCGCCTGCAAGAACTCCCAATGAAGCATTGATCAAATCTGTGAAGGAAGAAATATTCAACATTATTTATGATATTCTGTCACAGTATGCAGAAGATGTGGAGGCAAAGTACTTCCACTTGTGGCGCAACTACAACGATCATGCTTCGGGCAAAAAGATTGTTTATGATCCAACTAGGGACAGAGCCCTAAAGAAATTTGACATTTTCTTATGGAGATGGGCCGGAATAGTGGACCAAATTATTGAAAACGAAGATTTGGTTGAGCTTGAGTATCAACTAAAGTCACTGTCACGATATTTAAATTCATGTATCTCACGTGTACATGCATCACAATGCACAGCTGTATGCTTGGAAACATTGCTGAGGATTCAAGTGATGGCAAGACAAATGAGTCATTCGAGTTATGGACTCAACTACGGGTTCCACAAGAACACAATCGTTCATGTTATTCACCACATGTTGGAGATTTTCGACTTTATTATGGATAGTCCTGAAAGACATCCTTTATTGATGGAGTTCTTCTATTTCAACTTGGTTGATAACGAAGATAACTTCTATTGGCTACGTGAATATGCCAAATTCTTATTGTTGAACGACGATTTAGATATTGAGGCTCACAATTTAGAATCCATGAGATTGCGCTTGATGAAACATTATCAAATCATCATGAATCTGTTCCAAGATTTAGGTCAAGAATTTTTGGATCAACAACAAAAGAGAATCAAAACGCCAATATTGACATCTGCAGATTCATCTGTGGAAGAGGAGGAGGAGAATAATAGTGTCATGAAACAATTTGATTTCTTGGTCAATCCTGTTGATGGATTAGTGTTGCATTTTCTCACAAAGGGTCCAATTCAACAACAGTACACCGTGAAACGAGAAATGCTGAAATTGTTGGACAAGATCTTCCGATTGCCAAATTTGCCATTCATGCATATTGAATCTTATGTCAGCACTTACATTCGATATCATTATTTGAATTTTGTCAAGCTGTACATTAGTCCTGCAACAGATCCACAAACTCTCGAAGCTTGCACTCTACATCTCAATGTTTTGATTGCTTTCTCGATTAATAAGACTCCTGTAACAACCGATCGATTTTTCCGTATGAAGGTTGTCAGGTTTTTGGCTCGAGAAGTGAGTCTAGAACACGAGATTGATGAAAAGTTCAAAAAACATAGGGCACTTGAGAGCAAACCAAGTAATGGAAATTATAATCAGGGTGCAGATTCGGAATACTCTGAAACTGAGAGCGACTACGAGAGTGAGACAGAAGAACATTCAGACTCAGATACAGAAGATCAAACTGACGAAAGAACTGATGATTCATACTTGGATTCACCAAACGCACAAACCACCCCACCAAAAAGCGTTCCAGGTCTCGCTTTGAAAGCCATTGGACAAGTTACCGCTGTCTCAGGAGGTATCAATTTGAAATTGGCTTTACCTGGAGGATCCGATGTCAAGCCGGCACAGGAGAATTCCCCTAAAGAATCAGCAAAGAGTGTCCCTGCTATCAAAAAACCAGTTATCCCTCTTCTTGGTATGAAGCCAAAAGCACAGGAAGAGCAAACTGCTCCAATTCAAAAGCCAGTTGTTCCATCTTTATCATTCGGAGTGAAACTACCCTTAACAAAGGTACCTACCGTCAACATGGGTGGTGTGATAAATGATGGTGGCAGCATGATCATAAATACTGCGAAATCATCGGCTAAGAGCACCACAAGCAACAAGACTCCTCGACACAATGACGATTCGTCTTCCGACTCTGGCTCAGATAGTGACAGTGAACCTGGTTCCCCAACACCAAAGGGTAAATCTTCCTTCGGGGTCAAGATTCCGTCACTCTCTATTGGAGCTAAGAAGACTGACACAACTCCAAATGATGATGATATGGATGATATTGCCTCTGTGAGAGTACATAACCCTCAAGCGAATCTACCTTCCGCTTTGGCTAACATACTGAAGCTTAAAATTGGAGGTGCATCCTTGGATTCATCTACCCCTCCAGTTACTTCTTTCAAGTTGCCTCTGCCACAAGCTCCTTCAACCGTAGAAGGGCGAGGTCCTTCCACAATTGGTCGAACAAGTCGTTCTGGATCCGTACAACAGGGCGAGGCACTCTATTCAGTGACTGATCGCTCGATCACGGATAGAACCGAGACTGATATTAACTATGGCAGTGATTTTGATGACGAGGACGAATTCAATCATGAGTTTGCTTCTGATGATAACGATTTCATGGATCGCCGTCTTCCATTTGGTAGTTTCTTGCTCAATGGAGAGTCTCAATTCTTCAATGAAGAAAGAAAGAACAGAAAGTTGTATCATGACGAAGATTTGCATGTCGCTGTTCTTGGCTTGCTAATATCTTTGCTAATTACGAAACATGATGCGTTGGATGCTAGATATTGTGATCAGTTCCCATTGATGAAGAATATGCTGAACATTCCATACATGTTACACTATCATATTAATGATCAATCCAATGAGACAATCGTTCCAAAGTTGCATGATATGGTCATGACACAGATGGGCTTAGGTGCCAGAATTCTCTTAAAGTTACTTTGCAGAAAGCTCTTTGAGCCTCAATTATATTCACAGAGACAAAAGCGTATTGGATTTGGTGCCTTTGGAGATGTTTGGCGATGCGAGCTCAGATTCAAACACTCTACAGTTAGACGTGTTGCTGTCAAGTTGCTAAAAGTTCCCTCATCTATCGATGGACCTTGCCTGCTCTATAACATCTTTAACGAAATTTTAATCATGGAGAAGTTCAAGGCAGACTCGAGAATTTGTCGTCTGTATGACTATGGTCTCGACAATGATTACTATTATATTGTAATGAAGGAGTATAAGTGCAGTTTGAAGAAATGGCGTGGAAAACAAAAGACTCCTCTGGCTTTGAACATGCCGCTCTACCTGAACATTTTCAAGAGGCTGTTGGAAGCATTTAAATTCTTGTCTGATAACAATGTGAATCACTTTGATATTAAGTGTGACAATATTTTCATTGATCCATATGATGGTATCGATGAAGAGGAATTCTTTAATCATACCACTGATACTCCATGCTTCGAGATGGCAATTGGTGACTTTGGCGAGAGTTATGTCTATTCTAGAGAGCACGAAGATGACGGTTACACAACAAGACACAGAGGTACTGATTGTATCAAGAGTCCTGAAATGTTGAAGATTGAAATGATGAATAATACTAGCAAGTTCTATGACAGAAGAAGAAAGGTGGGCGCTAATAGTGCCAGTGATGTTTGGTCATTGGGTTGCCTCTTCTATGAGTTGCTATCAGGCGAGTTTTTGTTCGATGCTGAAGACTTCACCAACTTCTTCATGATTGTAACTGACGAAAACAAAACTTTGATTTCTCAAGAACGATACATGAAGATTAACTATAACTCTCTATTGATGGATGTTCTCATCTATATCCTCATCAGAGATCCTGTCAGAAGACCTTCGATCGCTGATATCTTGGCCAAGTACTCGTCATGGCAAAGAATGATTCCTTCTCGAGACAAGCTGTTGCAGATGATGAAGAATGGTGTTGAATGGGAAGAGCCAAAAATTCAAGATGATGATGACACCAACTCATATGCTTCGAGTAAGAATGAAGAGCCAGATGACTACATGTATGATCTAGCTACACCTCACACTCAGAGACGCAAGTCAGTTACTCCTCAACCCAATGCATTGAGGACCAGCTTCTCACCATTACTCTTCAACGCAACCAATAAGTCTCCTGGTACTTTGAATTCTCTATCTGCTAGACCAAAGACCCCTGTTTCTGCGACTGCACCAAAGTCTGCCAAGGATAAGCCTAAGGAAAGTACAAATGCTGCACTGCCTCTCCATACCTACGTCTGGCACAAGAGCGATATCATGTTCTACATTAGAAAGGCTACTGCGATTATCAAGAATCGACTGTTCATCGTGTCAGAGGACATTGCCGGTGACAAGAGTCTCTTGAATCGTCTCGGTATTACTCACGTGATCAATTGTAGTGTAACGCATCCAACTGATGCGTTTGCACGCAACACTGGCAACCTGCTGAAACAGAAACAATTGATTTCAAAGTTTGAGAACAATTTCTTCTACATGAGCTTGAAGCATCACATTTCCGATAATCCTACACAGGCTTACATTGAGTACCAATCTGCATTTGAGTTTGTAAAGGATGCAATCAAGAAGCGAGGTCGAGTAATGATTTATAGTGGAAAGGGATTGAGCAGAGGTGGTTTGTTTGCAGTGTTGTTCCTGATGAATACGTACAATATTTCGAGTTATGAAGCATATTTGAGTGTGAAGAATCATCGCCCAGCCTTGCGTCCTGAGATCTTGACTCACTTCCTTCATTTCCTTCTTCGTATTCAACAACAGCAGAGTATCAATAAGGCAATTATGGAGGGTGTAACCCTGACATCCATCGCGAAATCACCTACAAGTGAATCATCGCCCCAAAGTGACATTCTGATTCAAACTCCGAACCACTCCTACCAAAAGATTAGGCAAGTCAAGAGAAGGCTGCACTGCGCTAGTATTTCTCACGACTCAGCCAATTTGTTGTTGAAGGGAGGTAATAGCAACGGCCCTGACACAATTCACTGGTATCAGTGTCTGTGTGGAGTGTGCGTCGTTGGTGTGGTTTCTCCATTCTATCTCTATCGTGTTTCTGGTTCAAACATCAAGGACGAGATCTCCCCTCTTAAAACTTGGCCAAGTTTCCTCCAAGAAATGAAGCTTCTCTACTTTTATGAGGGCAAGCATTTGAACATGGGCTTCACCACAAGAGAAAAGGTTCTATTGGATCCATTCGATGTCAGAGAACATACAGTTCCACATGAAACTGTGGTGATCAATGAGGTAAATGATGATCATAGGACTCCAATGTGGCAGCTCAACAAATGTAAATATTGCGGATTCATGGTGTTTGCCAATAAGAACACGACGCAGCAAGCATCATATGTATCGGTTGCACGATCTGCAAGTCCACAACGCAAGCAAGCATTGCCAATTCGACCTCAACCTGAAATTACAACCACGAATGAACCGAACACTGAACGTCCAAGTTCAAAATCATCGATCCCTATTGATGAAGTCGACATTTGTATCAATGCTACACTGAAGACTGCCAACATTGTCACGACAACACTTGCAAACAAAATTCAAGATTTAAGACCAAGTCTATTCTTCAGGATGAACTCACAATAAATTATTTATTTCTCCAAGAATTTCACTATTTGGTCAAACAGTTCTGATGAGTGTCCCACGTGTTTTGTTTCATCATCCATGAATGCTCTGACTACTTTCACTGCTTCTCCTGCTTGTTCTCCTTGCTTGGCAACATCCACAAGATACTTGTTGAGTGCTGAGATCTGTGGAAGAGTTGCCCATTTCGGATTCTCAGAAACTGGTCCCATTAGCATTGTGGAACTCAAAGGCAATTTCTTAGCAAGGAATGTTGCCAGAATGATGCACAAGAATCGCATGAACTGGCTGTGTTTGCTGAACTTCTTCAGATTGGCATCTTCGTTCTCTGAAGAGGACCACTGAGCAACGAACCATTGAGAGATGGCAGACCAGGTGGACTGTGATTCTCCAGAATAAATCTTGATGAGAGCTTCCACAAAAGCAATCATGTCACCAGCGTTGAGCTTCATCGACGATCTATTGTCTATTTTCATCAAATCCAAATGAAGCTTTAGCAACAAAGCGAAATAATCATCTTGATGTTCATGTGCATGTACTTTCAATGCCTGTTTCTGCAAGGACATGAGCACAATCTGATTCTTATTCAACATGTCGATGCTTCTGATCCATGAATTAATCACAGTTAGAATGCTCAACAGATCTCTACCGAATACAAGCTCCTTCTGTGCAATGGCATACAAAGAGCAGACACAGCCTTGTTTGACACAACTTGAAATGAAACTCTCATGAGCGACATCGTTAAACATTAGTGCTTCTGCGACTCGAACCCAATCAGTTGGAGCTTGCATACTTCGTATTGACTCCCCTTCAATAAGAACTCGAATACATGCTTCGGACAAAATAGCTAACTGATCACTCAGTCCCACGATTTGACAACCAATAGAAAGCACTCTTAGACAAAGCTCTGAATCGTTCTCATGCATAATTGATTTCAGGACAAGTTGATTGAGAGGAGCGAATGCAGGCAGTTGAATCTGGCATACGTTGAACACCTTGACCATTTCAACCAACAGATCCGTGGAGTCTGGCTGTTGGATAACCATTGAGACACAATATTGGTAGAGTCCCTCTTTGTTTTGGTCGAGGTAAATGTATAACTCGCCATCGTGATCCTTCTTTGAAAGAATGAGTGAGAATAGATGTAACAGGAACTTCATGTAAACAATGAGAATGGCATTCTTGGTAGCTTTGGTATCCATATATCGATTTGGGTTGCCATCAATGTTAAAACCGATGGATCTTCTCTCTTCTGGCTGAACAAAACCCTGTAGAATCTGGAAGAGACAATCAATGGAAACCTGTGCACTGTCCTTCATCTTGATATTAAACTCCATCATCAGTGTTATATACTCCTGTAGTATGGCATTAAACACTTCAGGAGACACGTTCTCTGCCCACTTAATAACCGCAATGCAATTCAATATCCTCTCATTCCTATCCTTGTTGTTTCTAATGATCACTTGAGCAAACAAAGTAGAGAGCAATTTGTGATACTCCATTGCTTCCTCGTCATTTCCATAAAAGAAATCTACATTAGGCCATTGGATACGAGAGACAATGTCGGACAACAATTCTCTTTCAGGTTCAGAAATGAGAGAATTCGATGGTCTCATCATGCTAATCATCAAGTGTAATTGGTCCATATTGTTAATTTCCAGAAGATCCCAACTAGAGTTCAACAAGTTATCCATCAGGAAGCTTAAATATCTGGGATTGCTTTTCACTAAATGTTGTGAAATAAACAATTTCCAAACTTCGTTTTGCATGAGTGGAGATCTGAAATGATCCAGGATACCCAGGAAATATTGGAATGCCAATGTTGCTTCAGGAGGCACTGGATTGGCTTCAAGATTGAATGGATATTGTTCGTCTGCCTGGAATACAAAATGCTTGAATAATGTGCATAAAAGTGTGAAGAACGAGTGAACAGCTTCTTCGTTCTTGACCTGAATGTGAGTACTTTTGGCTGCAGCAGCGATCACCTCTAATAGACTCTCCACGGCAGAAAGGCCAAAGTAAGTATATACATATTTCTTAGTGTTTGTTCTGATTTGATTGAGCGCGTTCTCAAGCAATCCAAACACACGACAGAGCTCATCAAAAGTTAGTGACTTGTTCCTAAAACATAAACTTGTAAGATTCAACAAATCCAATACGCCAGGTAACACTTTGGCTGAACTGGTGGATTGATCCAAGGTACTCTGAAGGAGTTGATAATACGTTTCAAAGTTTCCATGCAGGAGAACAATGTCCGACAAGAAATCCAAGAAAAACTTAAACGCCAGGTTCTCTTGCTCGGCTAAATGTGGTTTCGATTCGGATGTGACACCCCTCCTTAAACAGATCTTAACACATAACTTCAAGTAGCTATGGAGCTTTTGTTCGCTCATATCGGGATGAAGCGTTAACCACTTCTTCTTATCAAACCGTGCAATTAGAGGGTATACAAGCGGAAGCTTGTAATCGTCTACATATGAACCAAGTATTGATAATAATGCATCCCATTGTTGACTACAACACATTGGATCGAAAAGATCTGCAAACCAGTAGATACGTTGCTCTACGTTGCTTTTCAGGATGATATTCATAAAGTCGCGAGTGTATGCTCGATTATTCTTCACAATGGTATCCGCTATCGGTTTCAACAAATGATAAAATAGAGGATCTTTGATTGGAGGAAATTGCTGTACGATTACTTCGAAATTGGATAATAACTGGAAGAAAATATCTACGCAACCATCCTTTTGATCACGCTCCATCATGAATTCGATCGTAGATGCAAGATCAATAATTGCTGAACAAGCAGAATCTCTAGCGTGTGACAACGACTGGCACTGCATATACTTCAACCAGTTCACTCTATTCCGAGCCATCAGTAAATATATGTTTTCATCTTTCTTCATAGAAAGTGCATGAAATTCTGCATACCCTGCTCCTTTACACATGACACCACACTTAATGGAGACTTTCATTTGTTGTTGAACGTTTCGAATGAGCTTCTTTGCACCCTCAATATATTGTTGATCAAGAGTTCGTGTGGAATCGATCAGAGCTTGGTATTCCTTGTTCACATCTTTCAGCCCAGTCAAGAACTTGTTCAACTTAAAACTAGTATTCGATCGAACCTCCACAATGTTTTCATCAAAGGCTGGATGTTGGATAAGATTACTTTCTTGTTTCTTTAGACTCTCCAAATCGAGAACCTGTGCAATAGGTGTAGTGGAAGATACTGAAATTCCAGTTTTGGGAAACACGCTATCGAGCTCTTGAATATCTTGTGAGTTGTTAAGGTGTTTCATATCGATTGTATCATACCATATACTAGCACGATGAATGAGAGAATCCAACAACTTTGGATCAAATTTTGTAGGCAATCTGCTCACCTGATTTAGAGACAGAGAGAACTCCATCTCAGGGCTCAACCAGTAACTCATTGTCTGATAAAGAGATGCTAATCTGCTGACTACTGGATCGCCTGTGGAGCTTTTGTTGGCAGATTTTGCGTAATAAACGCTCAGATCCTTCAATAATTCACTCACTCTCCTCAAGAAAGTCTCCTCGGTATCAATACCCAAGAAGGTTGATCCATAGAGCAAACGATCCTGTCCTACCTGAAATGCTTCAAAGTACAGAGAGAAGAATAGTTGCCAGAATATAGGTAGAGAGGTGTGAACATATGCATGGATGAATTCTTTTCTCTCTTGTGATTTCTTCTCCATCGCCAAGATATCTTGAGAATAACGAACAGCAAACACTAGCAGACGATAGATAACAAAATCATGAGGTTGCGAGTCAGTCGACTTTAGGACCTGCAACAAAATAGATTTCTTTTGCTCCATGTTGTAGTGGATAAACTGCATACTGGTCGATGAAGACTTGTGCAAACTGTCATAAACTCTCATTCGAAGAATGCTCTCCTCCTGAATCTTGGCTAATGAAAACATCAAAGCTAGATACGGACGGTTCTTCTCATAAGTTAATCGATCAAACACTCCCTTTGGAAAGAACTTGTCTCTTCCATCAAAAAAGAGGAAAGCTGTTGGAGCCTTTTCCGCAATGCACCAGTTGGGCATATTTGCGAGGAGAGCTGAACCAACTTCTTGGTTGATCAATTGCTTAAGTATTAAGTTCATACATATCTTGTCAGCAATGTACGAATAATTCTCGTTCTCCCACCACTTTGGTATACGTGTAACCTGCTTTATCCAGAATAGTGAGATGAGAGATCTATCATAATCACTCTCCATTATTCTGTCAACTGCCTGTACAAACTTCTTTGTTACATATCCAACCTGATTGCGAGAGACCATCTTACTCACTGCACTAAAGTATGATGCATGCATCTCCTGTTGATTCAATATTTCGAAACACTGAGTCAACTGTTCATCTTCAATATCAGTAGTCGAGGTACAGAACTTGCTACCCAACTCAATGAAGAATCTTATTCCAACAGGGGGACTCTCTCGAATCACCTGCTCCATACAACGTACTATATTGGTTTCGCTCTTCATTCTGGAAAAGTCGCCGCACTCATCCGCTAACAGCAGCATCAGATAACAAGATATCGTGGTAAGTACAGTCGTCTCATTCGCTGCTCGGCATGAATTCTGATAGATGATACTTAATGATGGATGAGACATGCTCTCAAAATTGATAAATGGCACGCCAGTGCTTGTTTGTAGCTTTGCCTGAAATACAATCTTCAAGCAGAACTCTTCAAATGAAACATGATTACCCAGGTTGCCTCGTAACCATCCTCTCTTCGGGTTCTTACTTGTATGAAAATTGAGCGCCTCAACTACAGATAAACAGATACTTCTCTGTGTGAAACTCGAGATTACAAACGCATTGGACTGCTCTCTAGGCCATGACAAATTCTCGATGATCAAGGTTGCTGCCCGAAACATGACTGAGTCAAGTGGATGTTGCAACCATTCTGAAAGAATCTGTATGTCACTGATGCTGGGCTCCCAGCGTCTAATCTGCATGACACACGACTTGAACAAATGAATATATGCCTTGTGTTGTTGATTATTCTTTGAAAATTGATCCATGAGAGTAATGAGCATCGACAAAATATCTACATGTCGATCGCAAATTCTCGATATCGCTGTACATACATCCCTATAATACATTTGTCTGGTCTCTTGATTAATGAAACCAACAAGGAATAGCTCCTGTGCTATGATCGCTGCAAAATTAATCGACGATGAATAGCTAGCTATCTTTGCAACGACAGGAAGAATGTAGAACCATGGAGAAGATACCTTGTTCCTATTCTCCAAATCTCCAATTTGCTTCGCAAAGTGAATACGAAGCGAACTCTCCTGCACAAACTGATTCCAATCCTTAAAACTAATCATTGAAGAGAATGTGATATCCTTCACATCATCCATATTGATGGTCAATACATTGTAAAATAGAGCTGCTATTGTATATTGCGACAAATGATCGTATGGCAGCTGAATTAAGAATGACCAAAGACCAAGCTCTACGTTTGTTCTCAGCAATGAATAGAAGCTCTTCACAAAGAAGTTATCGTACAATTGATTAATCTGCGCAGAGTGCTCGATATTCTCTCGCATGACGGAATCGTCAAACAAAATACAAGTGCATATCTGGACATAACGCACAATGGTGTGTCCTATTCGTCTGGCGAAATTTTTGTGAGTATCAATATTAAATAGTTGAAGGGCTTTCGATAGAATGTACAATGTGGTTTCCATTACGTTAAATGTTATGAGCCACGAGGTAAAACTTGATCCATATATTCTCTTTGACTTGACTAATAGATAATCTGCAAAATCAAAGAATGGAATTTGTTCCCAGAGCTTAATATAATCCTCTTCTGTGAGTATCAACTGATTTGATTGTGGATCGAAAACTGGTGTCAAATACATGGACAGTTCAGCTAAAAACACGTCGACGCATTGATCGTTCTTCATGTCGGATATCTGGAGAAACTCGGATCCCCATTGAGAGACATGCTTCGTTTGAACCACATTAAATATAATGAATCTGTGATCATCCACATTCGTGGACTCCTTTAACAATGAAGCGACACACTTTCGAGTGCACATCCGAACATGATTTCTAAAACGAACCATGTAGTCGTCTTCATCTTTCTCTTGCTCCGAACCTGAATGAGTCAATCTTTCGAATTCGAACAATATAGATATACATTGACGAAGGCCTCTATCGTCTCTCTTTGCCACTACTGTTTGTATAAAATGATTAACAGCCAATTTACAACAAGTGAATGAGCACTCTGCGGAATAAAGTTGCTTGGAGAAAAATTCACGCGCCCGCTCCAATTCATCCCTAAAATCACTTAGCTCCTTGTTGTTCAAGTTGGCTATTGTTACTTGAATCTTCTTTGTGAGTCTTTTCTTATCGATACAATAGCAAGCTGGAGACTCAAACGTTTTGGATGAAAGTGAGTAAAATCGCTCATATGGATGATCTGTCCACTTCTTGGTTAACTCTTTTTGATCCTCCCACTTCGCGGATGCTGGAATCGCCTTATGTATCAAACCATCATAATATTTTTTCATCAAATCATAGAACGAGCCAGAATGATTGATTGAAAATGAACTATCAGGACGGTCATCGCCATTACTGTACTCTTGTGACTTGAAGCTTTGCAAAATCTCGTGCTCATTCAACAAAAATCCATTCAAATAAGGAGCTTGGGCTTCACACGTGCACAACGTATGGAAAAAATCCTCCATCTCTTCCGATATCTCGTCCACAGTTTCAAATTGAAACAAGTGCTCAAATGTTTTAAATGAAGTATAGTTCGTACATATGCTATACATTTGATTCAGCTCATCATACTCCTTCTCCGTCTTATATACAAGGTCTCCTGTCTCGTCCCTATCAATCACACAAAACGATTCGCTACTCACATCATCCATCAAAGGCGATGACAATGATGATTCGTTCAAATGATCAGCATCCACGCCCGTATCCATTCGAACATTTTCTTCGGCTTGTTCTTCTTCAGTGTCTCCACACAACATGTTCAAAATATTTTCCTGATGTGCTCGAACATCTGGATACATGTCCGAAGATGAAAATTCAATCACATCACCATCATCTAATGCGTTGTCATCATAATGAACTCTACTTTGACTATTATGATGATGATGATGATGAGAAATGGTTGGATACTGTACAACTGAAGGCATAGGTGCATCATTTGCTTCTTCCAGTTTTTCCTTATCATTCTCCGTCAAAAATTTCATGTAATCTTCAGTTTGAATTTCCACTGGAAACGTATATACCTCACCATACTCCATGTTTTCTTCCATATTTGAATATTCATCGTGTCTTCTTTCATTTTCACCACCAGTTTCAATCATTTCATCATTATCAATCGGTTCAAACTGAAGATTTCCATTAATAAAATTCGAATTTTTCAATTTTTCATCATCTTCTTGTCCTAGTCGTCCTGTTTCATCTGTATCGTTCATAATGGATCCATAGAGTGAACGAGTGAACCGAATTTCATCACCCGTAGATACCATGAGAACTTCCTTGGTTAAATTTTGTGTAGAAAACAATGACGACGGTGATGACGATTGATGATCCATACCAATATCATCATCATTATCATTATCATTTTCATTGTTATTGCTATGGATAGATGAAGTGTACTGCAAGTCATCATCTTCAGAATCAGAGTCCGATTCTGTGTAGTTTTGTCTACTTAGGGTTGCCATAATATGATATGTGAGCTTTTGTTTTTTGTTGTCGTTTTTGTGTTGTTCCTTTCCTTCACATTGAGGTTGGTTGATGTTGGCGGCCAAATGTTTTCTGCCGCAAGCAGAAAAAAAAAGAGTAAAAATAGGGCGGTTGGCGAAGCTTCCAGATGGAGATCGGGAAAATAGTAAAGTTCAACTGATAATCTGAAGCCCGTTCATGTTGATTGAAGACAACCATGAAAGCAGAGATTTATTTGTGCGTTTTTCGACAAGACAAAAAAATTTCACACAAAGCAAATCAACAACAAGCACATTTTTTCTTTAATAAACGTAGGTATCACTCACCACATGATTTTTTTTTGAGAGCTATAGAAAGCTTTTGAGAGAATGGTAACATGTACAGATGATGGTTATTAAAATATTGTAGTCCTGAACATGCTGATGCACAACTTTGCGTAAATTTACTGAACATGTACATGACCAACTCTCTCTGAAGAGCTTAAGCTCTAAGCTCTCATTGTTGTCTTTGAACCATTCAAATGACTAACTCTTATCAAATAGTTTTTTTAGGTGAGTTTTTTTATCTCTCTCCAAACGTTCTCTGGTCTTGTTCTTTTTTTTTGAGGTGGAATTTGAATGAATGTTTGAAATGATGATCTCTGTCTTAGCGACAGGCGGACTGACGTCTTAGTGATTGACAAAATTTGTGTACTTTTTTCTGATCATTCATTCACAAATTTCCCTCAAAAAAAAGTGCATTGATGGAAAGAAGGTTGGGTTTTTTGTGAGCACTTTTCAGTTTTTATGGTTTCTAACCAATGATTACTTTTAGTTTGAATAAATACTTGTTATTGAGTGAAATTTTTTGAGTCTTTAGTCTTTTTTTTGTTTGTTCTTCGCCATGCATTTTCATTGTTGGTGTGAAAGCTCTTGTTACCGATCGAGTTGTCTCAATGCAAATTGAACTCGTGTGTGGGAACATTCGCAGCCTCATACGTAGTTCGAAATTGTTGTTCACCACATCGAAGAACGAAACAACAAAAACATGTCACAGCTTCAAGAGTACACGGACAGCGAGAACAGGGTGTTTGGAGTCATCATTATTTGCAATCAAGGAGATGCATCAATCATTCAGAGTCATCATTCTGACTGGTTCATCCCTATACACTCCATCCATGACTCATCATCGTCAATCGTTGATATTGAGTCTGTTGTTGAGAAGACTTGGTCCAATGAACGCAAAGAATATCGCCTACTGCTTGTTCATGAAGATTGTTGTAATGAAATTGTAAAGTTGGACGAACAATTTTTGTCCGCTCATGGTATCGCAGTGATACGTTTCAGTGGAAAGGTTCCACCAGTGCGTGACATTGTGAAACATGTGTATCAAGTACCTAGAACATTATCTGGAAAGCAACAGAGAGTTACATTCATACGACCTTTTGAATCGAATGATAACAAGATGTGCGTGTGGCATCGACCTTCTTCACGTCTCGATTCATTCAAAGAGTTTCATGTCTCACATGGAATTACGGATATTGTGTGTCTGTTGAATGAAAAGGAAGGCTCAAGTAAGTATGGTGATTTCGCAGAAACATGTGGTATCACGTTTCATAAGTTTCCACTGGCTGGAGCTCAGATAAACTACTTGTCCAGCAGTGAGACTCGTAGTTTGTTACTGAGCTATGCACAGACGATTGTGGATGTAATTCGATCGGATCATCACCAGAAAAAGATTCTCATTCACTGTAGTGCTGGATGCCATCGTACTGGTACGTTTGCTTACTTGGTATTACGTCTGTTAGAGATTGATCCGGAAAGAGCAAAGGCTGCATTGATTCTCATGAGAAGGGAAACTGGAGCAGAAGTAGGCGCAGCACGCATTGAATTCGTTGAAGATTTAATAAAGTAATCCAGTGTGCAAGCTCTTAAGTGTCGCCTCATTGCGAGCAAGTGTTAAAATTCTGGCTGCTTCTCTAGTCTGATTAAAGGCATGGGCCAGGACGCTTTGTCTTTTCTTCTCTTAATCTGACACGAAGCATCATCAACATTATGTTTGTCAAAAACGCTTTATTTCTGCTGCGTGAACTGATTCACTTTCTCATCCAACTTTTGCAATATCTTATGCAATCTGAGCTTGAATCCTTTGCTGACTTGAGAGGTCTTGAGGCCAAAAGTGTCCAACTCTTCTTCGCTCGCTTTCTTATCACTGTTGCTGTCTTTGACTAGATACAGTGCCAGATTGGCTCTCATTGTTGGCCAATTGCGCTTCATGTGCTCAAACAAGAGCTCTTCTGTTCCCTTGAGTGGTTGAGTCAATGATTTGAATAAATGATTGAGACACAATAGAACGACATTCTCATTAAACCGAGCAGAGTTGTGATTGCCCTCCAGAGAGTCTCGTTGATCCTCATAACCATCTTCCAGGTAATATGGCTCTGACGATTGAAGAACAATCTGTAGTACTCTCAACACTTGGCAAGTGTTGGATTTGTCTGGGTGCCATTGAGCGTCATCATCCTCGTCATCATTGTTCAAATCTTCATGGAGTGAGTCTTCCAACAGTGGTAGTGATACATTTCCGTCCTTGTGCAAATATGGATGCAAGTTCTCATCATAGGACACACAGTGAACATGAGGTGGTTCATCAGGGTAGCTTGAAGGCATCCATATATCAAACACGAGTGGACAGCCATAGTATGGCGTTTTCTCAGGTCCAATAATAATGGCTCTCATGATATCTGATTTGGAGTGATAGACAAGAACGAACGTGTCTGGTGGAATATTTTTCAATAGTGCGTTCCACTCGGCGTGTAAAATGTCCATGTATTCGGCATCTAATGGCTGTTCTTCCTCTTCTGCGAATTCGTGGTCCGATGGATCAAAAATGATTTGGAATTGATGAAGATTGAGCTTTGGATCGATTGGGCCTAGTTTTGACTGTTGAGGTTCCAGTACTTTTCTTCTCTCGGATACACTGTCCATGCTCATGCACTTGGATGCCAAGTTTTCATCACCAATATAGTTGACAATGTCCAACGAGTTCTTGAAACCAATCTTACGGTTTCTTGCCTCTTCTTCTTCGTCCTCTTCAGGGTACTCGGGCATTTCTTCCACTTGTCCAAAATTATTGTCCAGTTCCTCATCTTCATCTTCGCCATCAGACACTGTGATCCAACCTTCGTCATCATCATCACCACCGCCACCACCACCA
The DNA here is from genome assembly GCA_937625935.1 of Tetramitus jugosus. Taxonomy (NCBI): domain Eukaryota; phylum Heterolobosea; class Eutetramitea; order Acrasida; family Vahlkampfiidae; genus Tetramitus; species Tetramitus jugosus. Next base: position 77,226 of record OW569392.1, on the reverse strand, counting down.
TCCTCATCAATATCTACATCTTCCATCGCATCGTCTATTCTTATCTGTTGTACATGACGTTCATCATCGTCATCATCTTCATCGACATCAGAATCTTCTTCCGTGTCATCCGTATCATCATCACCGTCGCCGCCATTTCCTTCCTGAAGCGACAAATGAATCAATGAAGAAGAGTTTTCATCATCGTCAGTGTTCAGTTGATTCAGTGCATCTTCAAGCTCATCCACCATGTTTGATGCGCTCAACACTTGATCCATCCGTACGGCAAATATCGTTTCCGTTTGTTGATTGATCCAGCTGACAGTAAGCAGTGCGTCTCGAATATCAATAATTTCTCCCGCCCAAAAATCATGACCCATCTTCTCTTGTTCCTCCTTTTTCAAAATGACAATGTCTCCCAATGTAAAAGAGTACTTGCTCGAGTCCTTGATATCATAAATACTCAATTCTTCGAATTCGAGTAGTTGATTGTTCTTTGATTGATCCAACCATTGAACAGCACACACTCCCTCTCTAGAATTCACTCTCTTTACCACGCCAATCATGTTATTCTTCTCTTCGTCCGTATCGGCATCTCTCTTTGTTACAATATCTTCGGGATTAAAGTCAGTGTCACCCAAATGATGTCTCGGAATAAAGTCAATTGCATTCAAGTTGCGTTCCACTGTTCCATCTTGCCAATGCACATCAAATCGCGTATACGTTCGCTTCACAAGCACCGTAAACGGTGTCATATCTCGATCGACAATGTCCTTTGCATTGAAAAAGGATTGAATCGTCTCCTTGTTCACATTCGGTGCATAGTAACCTCGATCAGAAACGGCCCAATTCGTTCTAAAATAGTGCGAAAAAACACGCAATTTTTGAAAATCAATGGCTCCTTGTGGCATCTCCTGATCTTCCACACTACCAGGATTCGAACTCGTGACATACTCTAGAATGGCATCCGATGCCTTGACATTTAACACGACTGCTTTGACGTGCACTTCTCGATCGTATTGACCCACTAACCAATCCGCCTTTTTCAACAATGACCGCCGATAATTACTCTTGAAATGCAGTGTCTGCGAAGGATAAAACGGATCTTGATCACAAAAATATTCATCTTCGTTCAATGCGTGTTCTGCATCGACTTTTCTGAGAATGCATTTTGAACCGTCCTTGAACAAGATCAATAAATCAAATAGTGTTCTATCGACTCTACACAACCACTTGTTATCGTACACTGCATAGTGCTTGAATCGATAATTATGCATCAATTGCATGTCTCTTGTGTTGACTCTAGAATAAAAGCATGTTTGATTTTTTTTGGTGAATGAAGAAATGACACTCTCCAAATCACATTCCAACTCAACTTGAATCACTGTACCAGTGGGACCCAATGGATCAGTCACTCTAGACACGATATCACCATGCATGAAGGCTCTATCGACAATGGTAAGGTTATTAATGGGTACGACATCTTGTGTTTTGTCATCCCACATGACTAATGCTTCATCATCACTCAACTAACGAAAAAAAAAATTAAAAAAAAATAAAAAAAAATTAGTTTTTTGAATGAAGAAAAAAGAGAAAAAAGTAACATACTTCAATTTCTTCGTCATCAGTTTCTTCATCTACGTCATTGTCCTTGTTACCCAAACGCGTAACTGTACCATAAATGACCTTTTCTTGTTGTCGTTTACTTGGTAAAAGGTTTTTTCGACACACGACATCTTCTGTGAAAATGGAAAATTCGGTGCTCATTCTTTTTTTTTCGTTTGTTGTGTGAACAATTCGTTGTTTGATTTTTGTATGTGTTTTTAGCTTTCGCTTTGTTGCTTTGCTTTTTTTTTTTGAATGATTGATTGTTCATTGCTAAAATGAAAGATCAAGAAACTAGTTGAATTTTCGTTCGGAGAAATGAAAGCATTTTACGGTGATTGATCCCCGTTGTCGTTGCTGCTGCTGTGGCCTAGGAGGAGACTTTTCCTCGTTTCCAACATTTGTTTTTCTCTGAACAGACTCATCTTGTGTTTCTTGAGCAAATGCAAATCAATGGCATCGCGCTGTTTTTTGCAATCGCTAAACGAAGCATACATGTCATATCCAATGGCACCAAAAGAAAAGAACAAGAGTGGCATGAACGATCCTGTGAAAATACAAAAGGGAACTGCGGCAGCAGAAGCTCCCAAAGCTCTAACGACTCCTGTCGTTGATGACTTGTCTGTGCACTCTGTCAAAAGGCCTTTCAATCTCTTGAATTCTTCATCATTTTCTGTTTGAAGCAAACTGGGAATTGCTTGTTTTTCTTGTGTTAGTATGGACAAAAAAGATGAATCGTCATCATTGTTGTCATTTTTGTTCTTGTTGTTGTTTGAAGACATTTTCTCCTTTTGTTCTTGTTTTTTTCACCTCTCAAGCTTTAATTTGATGATTGGTTTGTTGTTGCTTGAATAAGCTTGTTGTTGTTTATTGAAAATTGGGCATGTCAAATTCAAGTGGTTCACACTCGAGATCCACTCTTTGACTCGTTGATTGGTCATTGGGATCCAATCTCGTGTTCAGTTGTTTGCAACCCGATCCAATATTGACTCTGTAACGACCAATATCGATGAAGTATCCTTCACGAAGGTCAATCGTGTTTGTGATGGTGCATCCCGGGTCAACCTTCAAGTAGCTCTCTGGTTGAGGCGCTACTCTCTTGCACATGACTCCTGCGTAGCCCACCACCGTATTTGAATCTACGTGAGTAATTTCCACAGCACCAGAACTCACGAGTGACTCTAGTGGAGTAAAGTAGTGACACACGTAGAAGGTCTGAGTCGGATGGGTATTGCGCAGCTCGAATGTGACAAACAAATGTCTGGATGAAGGAGCTGGGTGCCTGTCAAGTGTGAACGAGGATTGGAACGATTGCATTGGTTGGTTGTTGGTTTCTTTTCGAAATCAAAGTTCGTTTGAATTCAAAGTTTTATTATCTGTAAGTACACGCGTCCATTTGGAAATTGTTGCCCAAACTTGTTTATTGTTATTGGTTCGTGGTTCAATGAGTTACTTGGTGTATTGTGCATATGTTCAATGGATCTTGTAGGATCTTGTCAGCCTTGGTTGATGATCTTGGAAGACCTTGTTCATTGAAAAATGGAAATGGTAAATTCGAGTGGTTCACATTCTAGATCCACTATTTGACCCGTTGTTTCATCATTGGGATCCAATCTTGTGCTCACTTGCTTGCAACTTGAGACCCTGTAGCGACCACGATCGAATCGGTATCCCTTACTAATTTCAATCGTGTTTGAGATGGTGCACCCTGGGTCAACCTTCAAGTAACTACTCGGTTGAGGAGCTACTCTCTTGCACTTCTTTCCTCGATAGGGCAGCACTGTACGAGAATCCACGTGAGTGACTTCCACAGCACCGGAACCCATGAGTGACTCCAGTGGAGTGTGGTAGTGACACACGTAATAAGTCTGGGTCGGATGAGTGTTACGTAGGTCGAATGTGACCGACACTTTGCTGGCTGACGGGGCTTGAGCAAGCTTGAATGAGGATTGGAACGACTGCATTGGTTGGATTTTTGTTTCTAGTGAATTAAAGTTCGTCTGAATTCGAAGTTGTCAGCCTTGGCATCCAGGGAAAATCGAGTTGTGTGAAGTTTGTATGTTCAAGGTTTTTATTCAACTGATCCAAAGAACGTTGATACAAAAGTACTTATTATTCCTAACATGCATCCTCTTCTTGGGCAATGAAGCAAACGATTCGTTTTTGCAGTACCTTCTGGGACACAGATTCGATGTCGTTGTAATTAAGCTTGTTTATTGTTGGTTCAGAGTTTTGCCTTGTGGTTCGATGAGTACTTCGTGTATTCCAACGTGCAAAGGTTGTGAGAGTGCGTGTGCAATGGATTCAGCTATGTCTTGGGGATCTAGAATCTTGTCTGCCAAGAGTGGTTTCAAGCGTTCAACAGCTTCTGGATCATCTTGATCATGATCCCACAAGTCAGTCTTGACATCACCAGGTTGAATCTGAATGACTCTGAGACCAGTTCCATACAGCTCCTTTCGTAGACCCTTGCATATTGCCTCGACAGCAAACTTGGAGCCACTGTACACAGCCAAGCAGTCCCACACTTCTCTTCCAGCATTGCTGGATATGGTAACAATATCACCAGAGTCACGTTCCATCATGCCCGGCAATACAGCAGCGATACCGTTCAGGACTCCCTTAATGTTGACATCAATACATCTGTCCCACAAATCTTGCTTGCAATTCTTCATCAATGTGACTGGCATGATGCCTGCATTGTTGATTAGGATATCGACTGGACCACCTAGTGTGCTCTCTGTGTATTGAACCAAATGGACCATTTGATCTCTCACAGTAACGTCAGTCTGGTGAACTTCCACTCGAACATTTGGATATTGAGCTTGGATGCCTTGTTGCACTTGAATGAGCTTGTTCACGCTTCTAGCACCAAGTACTAAACTGACACCCATTGAAGCTAGTTTCTCGGCAACAGCTCGACCAATACCGCTGGATGCACCAGTAATTATCGCCCGTTTACCATCAAGAGGACTAGAAGAGTGTGAAACAGGAGCAGCTAGTTGTTTCCTTTCCACAATCAAGTTGTGAATCATCTTTTTCAATAGGAAGTTCCAAGATGGAACAGATCCACCAACCTCAAAGAGCTTACTCTCATAAATGTTATCGTCATGATTCATAATTTGAGATAGGAAAGGCCACAAGGCAACAACTGGATTGGCTAAGTCATTGGTTGTTCTCAACACATCAATCCACTCTTTGCTGTCCACTAGGAGTTGCAAGTGACGATAACCAATCTCAGTCTTCAATGCGTGTGCAATGTCATTGAAGCGTACTGGTTCTGGGTGAACCAAGTTGTAAATGAACTGGCCTGATGTGACGCTATCCTCATAATTGTAAGCAACAATAGCACGACTCACAAAGTCGACAGGTATCATATCAATCAATCTATGATCTCTAGGAGCAGCTCCCATACGAATGATGCCTTGGATAGTTCGAACCAAATCGTGGTTCTTGTTTGATTGACCATGCACTGAATCTCCCACGATATCACCAGGTCTGAAAATAACGATTGGCATGTTTGCAGTCTCTCTTGCGTGAATCATCAATCTTTCAGATACCCACTTGCTTTGAGAGTAGCCATTCTTTAGCTTTTCTGGTGTATTAGGAATATCTTCTTCTCTGATCAAGTGCTTCTTGCGATCATGAAGCAGTGGGAACACTCCTGTCGTAGATACGTGATAAATAACTGGTGTGATCCTCTCAGCGGCACATGCTAGATCTAGAATGGTCTTCGACGCGACAACATTCACAGTCTTCATGTTCTCATAGGATGTCGTGAAATCCACGATTGCTCCGTTATTGATAATCAAGTCAACACTATTTGCCAACTTGGTGAAACCGGCAGTACCTAGACCGAACTTCTCAACCTCCAAATTTCCTACAATAATATTCAATCGTGATTCATAGTCTTGGTTCCAGAGTTTGAATTCAGATAAATGAGAACTAATTCGCTGAAGTGCTTCCTGAGTTGTACTTGATCTGACCAAGCAATGAACAGTGGCATCTTTATGGATTTCGAGAATGTCTCTCAACAAGAATGCTCCCAAAAATCCTGTGACACCAGTAACGAAAATATTCTTGAATGGTCCTACGGCAGTTTCTGTTGAGCGTCGAACAATGTTGGCCGCTTCAATGACTGATTGCAGTTCAGCGACCAAGTTTGGTTGAGAGTCAGCAGTGATTGGTAGCTGATTTGAATCCAAAATTCTCGCCATTAGTTCAATAGTCGGATAGTTGTACATATCTGGCAGCGTTAAAACAGAGGTTGCATTTTCAAACTCTTTAGTGATCATAGCATACAATCTAGCCATTTGGAAACTATTTCCTCCGAGATCAACAAAGGAGTCCAAGACACCAATAACTTCATTCTCACCAAAGATTGTGTGCCACATTGCGAGTAGCTTCTTCTCAGAGTCTGTTTCTGCCTCCTTAAAGTTGTTAAGCTTCAAGATAAGATCAGGTCGATCCCAAGACTTTGGCAGCTGCTTTTTATCGATTTTACCACTTGCAGCGTTAAGTGGGAACTCTGAAATTTGCATAATTACTTGAGGCACCATGTAATGAGGCAATCTTTGTTTAACATGTTCTCTCAACTGAGGACCATCTAATTGACCAAACTCAGACTTTCCAATCACGTAGGCAACCAACTTTTTAGTCAACAAGTCATCTCCTTCGGGGATAACAATCGCAGCTTCTACAGATTCGTGTAGAGACAAAACTGCCTCGACGGCACATAGTTCAATCGAATAACCTCTAATTTTTACCATGGAGTTGCATCTGCCTCTAATTTCCAAACTGTTATCGGATAATATTCTAGCGATATCACCTGTTCTGTACAATCTATTGTCATTGCCTACGAGTGGCTTCTCCAAGAATGGATTCAGAATAAATCGCTCAGCGGTCAACTTTGGTTGATGAAGGTACTCTCGAGCATTGGTTACGCCACCAACAAAAAGTTCTCCAATCTCGCCCTTGTCTACTAGATTAAAATCTTCATCCAAAATATAAATTTGAACATTGTCCAACATAAAACCAGCACTTGCGTAATCAGTGTCTGACTTCAAATCGGCTACATCCGCACCAGAAACATCATGACATTCACTCACCGAATACAGATTCAACACCTTGGTGTTTGGAAGAGCGAGCTTAAATCGTTGGTTGAGTTTCATGGTTAATACCTCACCACACATCCAAACAATCTTTAGACTGCTAGCCAAAGCCTTGTTCAACTCTTCTGGTTCGTGTGAATCGATAACAGCTTGCAACAGTGATGGAGTAAACAAAACTCTGTTGATTTTGTGCTGAGACAAGTATTCCACAACAGCCTTTGGATTATAGATTGTATCGTCTGGAATGACATAGAGAGTAGCTCCCTTGAGCATTGGTCTCAACAATTCCCACACGAAAAAGATGTTGCATGCAACACGATCACCTTCATCGAATGGATATTCCTTGTATCTCCAACAGTAACTGTTGACAGCACCTCTGTGAGGACATGTAATAGCTTTTGGCTTGCCAGTAGTACCAGAACTAAACACAAGATAGGCCAAATTGTCTGGTGATACCTTCACTTGATCCAACACACGCACATCCATGTCTTTAATTTGATTCTTCCACTCTAATTCTTCATCACTCACATCACCAATCACATCATTCTCATAAACATCATTAACATTCATCTCAAAATAATTGACAAAACTTGGCAAATTTTCAGAGTAGTGCTTGCTCGTGAGAACGAGCTTTGGATTTGCTTCTTCCAACAATTGAGCCAACATTTCTCTTGGATGAACCAACTCAATAGGAATATAAGCACAACCAGCCTTCAAAATAGCCACATAACCCACCACATACTCCACACTCTTATCCAAATACAAACCAACCGTGTGTTCTAATTCTCCGTTTGTAAACTTACTCACAATAAAACTAGCCAAACGGTCACTCAAAAGATCCAACTGCTCAAATGTCAAAAATCGTTGAGCACCGTTGGAGGCGGTCAATGGCTGTACACAAGCAATTTTTTGTGGTGTAAGCTTAGCTTGTCTCCTGAACAAATCATGCAAGCATAGAGAAAGGTCAATCTCTGGTGCTCCAATAGGACCACACAAAAAGCTCTTGTTACTTGTGGAACGCAGAATAGGTGGCAAACAGTTGTCTGCTGGAGGGAAATGATGTGGAGGTTGCATTCTTGCTTTTTCTTGTTTGTTTTTTTGGTTGACTTCTTTTGACCAACAGTGAAATATCTCTCTTGGGTGTGTGCTTTTTGGTCCTCGCCGCCTGTTCTTCCTTTTCTGTTTGGATTTCTGGAGAGAGAAAGTTTTTGTGTCAACAAGAGCTTTCCTTCAGGGTATAAATGTTTGTGTGAAAAAAAAACATTGGTGCGTCATTCGTCATCCCGAAAAGAAAATGCACGTGTTCATTCACATTCAGTTACTTCAACTACGGCCGAGGAACAACAGTGAAGATGAAAAAAAGGATTTGTATGTTTATCAATAAATATTTAGTAAGGGTTGTTGTTGTAGGTTGTTTGGATTGTGCATCTAATAGACTGAATTGACTTCAGTACTGATTAAATCATGTTCTGACTTGGTGGAGAAGTTGTTCTGGTCATGGCACAACTCCATCATTTTTTGTGTCACGACATCATATGGATCCTGGTTGTGACAGTTGGTGAACACTTGGAGAGCTTCATTGAACATCTCCTTCTGGAAGAGGTCATAACCATCTCTGTATGCCTTCCATATGTCTCCCTTGTGATCAGGGGACATCTCATCAACCCATGCATCAGAGTTCTTTGATGATCCGAGTTCGTACATGAGCAGATTGTCATCGAATCTGTTTCCGAATGGTCTGACAAAGAAGTCATCCTTGGCATGTTCGTAAACATCATCTGAAATAATTGCTCTGGTTCCCCAGTGCTTGTTCACTGCACACAAGGAGTCTGATAGCTTGGAAGGAGCTCCAATAATGGTAAAGAACTTTGTTGAATCGCTACCAATGTTACCATAGTATGCAACACCACTTGCAATACCAATTCTCAAGTGGAGTTGAGGCAAGCCGTTCAAGGCCCATTCTTTGTGGAGTTCTTCAATCTCATTCAGACATTGACGAGCAGTTTTGCAAGCTCTGACTCTGTGATCACTCTGGGAAATGAAAGTATTCCACACGATGACAGACTTCTTGGATGACATACTGACAAGTTGACCACTTGACTCTTGAATACATCTTCTGATGCTACTCACAAGGGACTTTGTGGTTTCAACGAGATCATCGGCAGAGTACTGTTCCAAAATTTCTTCCAAATCAGGGAATCTGATAGTCATGACAGTGATGCATCCACTGTTCAAGTTTGATCTCAAAGCACGATTCACCATACCAGTGGCGTTCGCTGCAGAAATCACTGAAACACCATCAGAATCTCTATCAGCACCTGAACTACCAGCGTTGTTGCTGCCCTCGATAAGTTCCTTCTTCTTCAAACCAATTTCTTCATCAATGACAGAAAGAATGTGAGCTGGAATAAATTGTCTGAATTGCTTCAATCTAGCAGTCATGGACTTGTAAGATTCTTGCAATGTTCTAACTTCAGTGAAGCTAGATGATGACTGGTTCAAATCCTTCTCGACCTTGTCCAACTGAAGCATCTTGATATCATCAGCTTGCTTAATGAGGATCAAGATTGGTCTCATGAACAATCGAGCAGCAATTGTGGAGAGAATGACACCCAAAACCAGAAGAATGACTGTCAAACCAGCCATGACACCAATACTGATACCGAATGTCTGATAGAACACTCTGGTAGGAAGAGTTTGACAAATAATCCAATCGAGACCAAACTTGTCAGTAATTCTAGCAATGTTCAGTGCTTGTCTCTCTGCTCCCAAAGTCCATATTTTGTACGCTCTTTGTTCTGGTTGAATGGCGTGAGCAAGAGAGCCACTACCATAGTTGTCTCTCAAGAATTTAGCCATTCCAGCAACCTTGGCATTTGTGCTGTTGGTACCAGAGAATCTTCCAATATCAGTACCATCTGATCCAGCGTGGGTGCTATAGACGGTGACATTTGGACTACTGGTAGCAACCATGTTTTGAGTTCTTGTTTCAAAGATCACAATTGTGCTGTCGTAGTTCTCTTTGGCTTTAACCTTCAAGTAGTCGTTGATGGTCTGAACAGATGCATCCAGAGCATAATAACCAAGATAGGTACCTGTGATTTGATCTCTAATTGGAGTAATCAAACTGTAGAAGAGATAGGTAAGTGGTGCCTTCAAATAAGGATCACTCCAATAAGTCTCAGTCTTGTCTGCACTGTTTGTAATCCACTTCCACACGATTGGCTTCTTGACGGTAAGGAATGGCTTGGTTCCGTTGAAAGACTTCCAACTAGTCGTTGTAAGATTAGGGAAGATCCAAGCTTCAAAAGTCAAGGGATCATCGAAGGAAATGTATGACAGGGACTTCCATGTCTCCTTTGTAAAAGAGTTAATGGAGATACCAGCTGATCTTCCATCGAACAATCTAATGGAGGAGGCAGCAATGAGACCACCAGTCTTGTAGTTAGCCTGATAGACTGTGTATGCGAAGCGGAAAGAATCCCATCCGTCCAACACATCTACCTTGTCTTGAATTTGAGATACTGCAGTAATCTGAGATGCTGCTAGAGTGTTGAAACTGTTGGAGACGTAATCAACAACTTCTCCAAACGACTTTTTTCTGAGATTGGCTGCACTGGAGCTAATGTTTGTAGCAAAGAAAATGATACAGACGACAGCGACAGACACGATACAAACAATGGCAAAAGCACTGAGCATCAGAGTCAACACTGTGCTCAAACTCTTCAACCGATCGACAACAGTGGAGAAGCAAGAAGTTTCCTTTTCTTCCTCCGTTCTGTTGGATGCCTTCAAAGATGCACCAAACCTGGTCAACAATGATGCCATCGTATGATCCTTGCTCGATGCTGCATAATACAATGGAGTATTGTAATAACGATCTCCATCATTCAAATTGGTTTCTTGACACTTGCACAAGAAACGAACCATGTCTCTTCTACCAGACTTGATTGCCAGAATCAATGGAGTATTTCCACTCTTGTCCGGTGTGTTCAACAATGTTTCAATCTGTTTCACAGATAACTCACCCAGTGCAAGACATCCCAAAATGACAACCAAACTGTCAAAAAATCCATCATTGGCTGCCTTGTGGAAAACGCTGTGTCCCGACGTGTTGACATTCAACAAGATTTTTCCGAGACCGCTCTTTGAAAAGTGTTGACCCAAGTATTGAGCCACGTCCATGTGAGGCAACGAATGAAACAAGACATTTTCTTCTTCATTGTTTCTTCTCTGAGCCGATGCACCGTGCTCTACAAGGAACTTGATACCTTCCAAATCACCTTCTTCGACCAACGTGTGCAACACAGTATTACCCTTTGTTCCTCTCAAGTGAACATTGGTGGATCGATCACCGAGCAACAATTCTGCAATCTTGTAATTCTTGTGTCTCAATGCGAGCAACAATGGAAACTTGTTGTAAATGTCCTTGACATTCGTATTGATATTTCCCTTTGATAAAATGTAAGCTACAGCGTCCTCTGCATTGTGAGCCGTTGCATACAACAGTGGCGTTGCAGCAATAGAGTCCGTTGCGTCCAATAAACGCAATCTTGCCTTGATTTCCTTTTCGTTCGCATGACCAGTCGACGAAATGAGATAATCCATGCAGCGCACCTTATTTTTTTGCGCCAACATGTGAATCAACGAACAATTGCTCTGTTGCGGATCCGTAATTTTCATCCAATTGCACTGCGGAAATTCCTTGACCAAATTTTTCAGTAGCGCACAAGTGTCTTCGTCGTTTGCTCTCACTTTTTTACAAACAAACAAGAATTTTTCAGTGGCCGTGGGAGCTTGTTGCGTCAATTGTTCAATCCATTCTTCCATGGGAGTGTCATCCGTATTGGCAATATCAACCATTTGTCCAATGGTCAACCCAGAGTCATCTTGAGGTGAAAGAGCTTGTTTACTTTGTGGACTTGACAATGATTTGACATCGAATTGAGCACGATGCGTATTGACCCATTCTTGAAGCACATAGATGAAAGGTTTTCTTTCATAAGCTTCCTTACTATTGTTGTTATTATTTCTACTATTATTATTATTATTATTACCACTACTGTTGTTGTTGGTAGTATTGTTATGATTGTTGGATGTATTATCAATCGCCATTTTTTTGTTCCTATTTACCTATTGTCCGCTGTAAGGGGGCAAGTGAAATTTTGTCTGTTGGTTGGTTGACAAGGGGGGGTAGTGCAAAAAAACACAATGTTGTTGGTTGAGTTGTTAGTGAGTTGTTGTTGTTGTTGTTGTTGTTGTTGTGTTGGTTGTTAGTGTTAGTTTGGTTAGTTTGGTTGGTTTGGGTTGAGTTGATTTTTGTGCACAAATCGATTCGTCAAGTTAACGGTACAAACCTGTCAAAGATATCGGGATATCTGTTGGCTATATGGGGATATGATATAGATTATATATGTTGTTGTTGTTGTTGTTTCTTTCTTTGTGACAAATTCTTATGTTGTTTGGGGAGGAAGGAAACTGGTTGGTTGGTTGGTTGGTTTTGGTTTTTGTTGGTTGTGTGTGGAGAGCCTTCTCTTGGTTGTGGTTGGTTTTGGAGTTGGGTTGTTCAATGTTTTTATTGGGAGAATCAAAAGCTGTGGGAAGGAATGGGCGTTTTTTCGACATGGTGACTCCCGAGTTGAGGTGGAGGCCCACCCTGAAAAATCGTTGGCAATCAACAAACGAATCTAGTTTCAGCTCATTTATCAATATGGTGTGAGCGCTCTCCAAATGGTGGAGGTACTACTTTTTGAACATTTCATCTGTGACAGGTGCTGACGAATGAGATGTGAAATTTCCCGCGATCGGCGAGTCCGGTGCATTGAAAATGAAGCGATGATACCCTTTTGTGATTTGTTTTCACCAAATTTATTTGACACTGACAAATCGGAATTTTGGTTTCGGGCAAAATCTTTGACAGGTAATAAATGGTGGGTTTGGAATAGAAACTACACATGTCTTTCTGATGTAGAGTGTCCCTATCTTGCTTGTATTTGGCCTACGGGGCACATCACCATTCAATGTGCGGTACTCGTTGAATCGAAACTGGGCCGTGCGATAAATCCTGAAAAGTACCTCAGTGTTTGACTACGGTTCCAGATAATCTTGAGGAGGCAGTCATTATTTGACAGCATTCTGAAACCGCAAAAATGATTGGTGATCACACTTTGTCAACCACTTCACGATTGCCTGACTCGTTTCACAAGTATGTGAGGAACATATTTTTCCCGGTCGGATCGATCTATGATGGCATGACGATCATCGGTTTATTGAACGGACCTCCCTCCCAATTTCCTTTTGCAACAATGCATATTTCCTCAAGAGTTTGTTGTAGTGGACGCCAAACAGTTGCTTCCTCGGCTTCAATCCGGAGAGGAAGCACACATTCCAAGGGAAGTTGGTCAAAGTCCTCATACGTAACACAGCACCAATTCAACAAAAGGATGACAACACGATAAGTACAACACGTATCACCGCAATATCCCTCTTTAGGATTTCTAACCTACCCGGAAGATCCCTTAAGGAATTGAATCGAGGACTTTGGCCCGACTCGTTGGTGAATGTTACTACGGTCTCAATCTTCAGTGTCAAGTCCTGACATCAAGTACAAAAACTGTTGGACTATCCTAGTTGACCTCTGCATTTCTCTTCCTTAACCAAAAGTCTACACATTCCTCATCCGTTATTCCGTCGTCAAAGGCTCCATCCAAGAAGAAGCGTGGCTTATTCTCATCTTCAGAGTTTTCTGGTTGCTCTTCCTTGCGATCCACACCAAATCTTTCCCTGCTGATGTATTCTATGATTGGACCAAGTCCAGATGATAATTTACCATTCCATTCCTTAATGTCATCAAGCTTAGCACTCTTTAATTGACCATAACTCTTGATTGTCCCGTCTGGCATCACAGCATCAGCAATCATGCATTCAACACTTTTGTCAGACTTGTTTTTGTACACATCGAAATAAACAGTAAATGTGAATTTCAGGTCCAGTTCTTCCATCGAGACACCAAAAGCACGAAGATAGTCATCTCTTTCTTGCTCTGTATCCATAATCTCCTCAGAAAGTGCCAACTCTTTTTCCTTGACACAATAGGTTCTGCTAATGATCCAAACAGTTTGACCCCAATTCCCATCTCCATCTTCGAACTCTCTCTTCTTTACCCATACCCCTTGCTCAAACAAAGAGTGTTCTGCATCGACATCAAAATAGGTATCTCGAACTGTTCGAGTGTCGTCTACAGCCCATCTTTCTCCAAGCAAATCAGGAGGAACCTCCTTGACCGGAAAATGGAAAGTATAGCAAACTTCAAGTTCTTTCTTCTTTGATCCATCGTTTGAGGGTAATAGATCGTGTTGAAGAGGATACTGTACAAATGGAATGTTCACTGGAGTCAAATCAGATTTGGACTGCCCATTGACCATAGTTTCAAAATTATTGAGGGGAATCACAACAATTCTTGGTGTTCTTAACATCGTTTGTGTGAGTGTCAACCGTAGTTGTTCGGAGAAAAAGAAGAAACGCAGAAATAACTCAGAACACGTTCTGAGTGTATTCAAGATCTTTTCTTCTGGTACAGAGTTTGAAACAACTACTGCTATCCTCGTTGTAAGCGGCTGCTCGATTTCTGATCGACCCTTCCAGCAAAAAAAACACATGTTCCAATTCACCACTTCATGCAGAACCCTTGATAAGCGAACATGGACCCAAAAAAAATTCAGAGGAAACACCCACCATGCATCGATTGGCAATTATTCAACATGTGAGCTCATCGCTCACATCCGTCACTAGTCTGATCGCCTTCATACTACTTATTGTTGCTCTTGTGAAATATCTCCAAAAAAGTGCAAAAAGCTCTCAAGGTTTGGACCCACTCTTTGCCCTGTTGTTTGCTGTGACTCTGTTCACGTCAAGCTTCCTGATGTCAATCAGTAGTGGCGTACTCTCGGCCAGGATCATTTGGTACGATGTCATCTGGAGAAGTAAGCTTGTAAATATGTTGCTCCTAACGGCACAAGAGATTACTCGTGTAGCTTCAGTTGAGCACCTGTTTATCTATCCGTTTTTGATCTTTTACTTCTCTGCTCGAAATGCACAGAGAATGGATTTAAATGTGTTGCCTGGTACTCATTTAAGTGAAGAGAAGATCAAGTCATGGACTGGATTCAAGGGATTAGTAGTGCTGTGTGCAGTGTTGTTTATGGCTACTGTTTCGATTCTGCCAATCGTCCAAATCATTCTATCAATTGTTGATGCTAAGGTTTCGGGCACGGTATTGATAGTGCTCAGAGTGGTTGCAGCTCTGAGGTGGTACGGATTGATTCAAGTTGTCTTGATTACACTATTCATTTCTACTCTGGTCCTTACGATTCGAACAATTATTGTCACAAAACCTGGATCATATGGAAATACGGTGGTTTATTCAGATATGCAAAGAGGAGAAACAGGAAACCATGTCAAAAGGAATGCTTACTTGAATGCAGTTGTGTACTTGGTATTAACATGTGTATTTATCCTTGAGCTCATGAGAGAATGGATTCAGTCCTTTGTGATGGTGCTTGTTCGTTCAAAGTTGGAGAGCAATGAGTATTTGGTTGTCACATGGATCGATACCGCAGTAATGATAACTCTTACGGTTGTATTCCTGCTTTGCTATGCGCTAAGTTATGGTAACTCCACAGGTAACGAAGTGACTTTGAGCGATTATGAATCAACAACACTACTTTCTGATCCGTATCATCAAAGTTTGATGACACCTTCTGCACCAATTCATCATATGGCTCAGTTTAACTCACAATTATAAAGTCCAAATTCTTTCTCATGACACAAGTTGGAACAGTGGATATCTCGTATGATAAATTACTGTCAGCTTTCGGCATTGAACTATTGAATTTTACTATGGATATTCAAAATCTCAACTTTGTTGGCATTAGGTCAGAGATGCAAGGTGAATTCGGCAGTAGTCTACACTACAATCCAAAATATTGATTAGAGAATGATCCTTGAGAAGACTTTGAACTAAATACTCCATCCTCTATAATAGCTTTGGCGGCTTGGTGGGAGTCTGTTGGGCTGAAGAACATTCGTTCAAATGTCTTTGTCAAAGCAGGGACACTCAAAAATGAGTTTTCATAGTATTTCTCTGATATGGGGAGGGTATGAAGTCGTATGAGTTTCCACACCTCACTTGCACATAGATTTTTGATTTGTTGAGGCACCTTTGCACCAAACGTACATCCAAGATGATCTTTGAATGTCATTCCAGATTCTAGTACCTCTCCATTGACAGCAGAAAACATTTTCGTAGCAGCATCCCCATAATTTAAGTGGGTGCCGATTTCTTCTTCACAGTTTGTAACAACTAGGATAATAGGTATCTTATGATCAGTCAAACGCTTAACTACCAAGTCATAGTACGTTTTAGTGTTCTTCTGGAATAGTTCTGATCTTTTTACAACGAGTATCAATAGATTCAGTCCTTCAGATGTTTTTCTCATAAGATCAACGAGGGACTCTAATGCTTTTCCTTCAGAGAGTTGTTCTGATGCAAAGTCATTCAATCCAGGAGTGTCCCAAAATTCATAGTCATCATTGAATCGGTTAATGGTCGTTTTGGTGTTTTCTATCGTTGAACCTCGAGGTCCAGTGGACACTGGATGGCTAGAACTAGTCAAAGCATTGACAAGACTGGTCTTACCGCTGTGTGAAAATCCGAATACCAAGATTCTCTTGGGAGCAACAAGTTTTTTCTGTAATGAAGATTTGGTTGAATGGTTGGATCTAACAAAAACAATTCGAGTTTACTTACAACTTTTCCATATCCCCAATATGCTACTGCGCCAACAACCAGTAAAGGAAGTACCATTGTGTATGTATGGATGTTTGTGGGTGTGTATCGAGTGTTTGGGAAAGTTGTTTTCTTTGGCGGTTGGTGCTGTTTTTAAAAGGAACTGAAGGCTAGCCACGTCACTATGAACTTGGACGGAGTCTCGTCAGCCTGTCATTTTTTACAATAATTGTAATCCTTGCTACTTGGATAAAATCTGGAAAAAATTGGATTTTCCAGGTTGGGACTACACCAAAGAAATAACACTACAATAATGCAAGCACACACCAACACACAAAAGAAGAAAATCCTTGTATGCGGCTATGTACACGAGGGAAAATCTACAGTGATCAAGTACTTGCAACCTTTATTGAAAGATGAGTATGAATTTGTTGAGTCACAGGTCTTCCCTCCCTACAAGGCACAAGATGTTCTCCCCAGAAAGATAGCCATCCATTCAGAACTGAGTCAATCGAATGACCATTATCATCTGATTGTGTTTGTCATGCTCGCCACGAGCATTAAGAGGTATCATGCAGAGAGTTTTCATTTCTTTGTGAATGAATTGTTCATGCGTAGAGCGCCTGTTGTGATTCTGTTGACTCGAGGAGAGAATTACCTTCCAGAGGGTACATGGCTGAGCGAAAATACTCATGTGTATGAAGAAGTGGGTATGAAAGCAAATGATATCAAATTAGTTTGCTTCGCTGAGGGAGGCTTCATGGAATACCAGTACTGTCCTCTCCGAACGAATTCCATTCGAGAAGTATTGGGGCTCATCAAAGAACACTCTACAGCAACTCCAGTTCTCCTCGATCAGAGCACAAATTTTCAATCGAGAGTATTTCTGCCACCGGGACGAAACTGGACGAACAACAATCCCTCAGGACAGCAACAACACCGAGGACACGTTTCACCTCTGGGAAGACGCGAGATTCAACCTCATAATCCCTCCAGAGTGAGGAGGCTTCTCTCAAGGGTAGTACTATGGTCATCCGTCCTAATGACCCTTTGGTTCTTCCGTGGGACTCTCTTTTCTTCTGGAATGAAGTCCAACACAAGACTTTCTGAGGGACTATGATCATCTGCGCTGATAAACAGCTCAACCATAAAGGAAAAATTGCAACCTTTTTCAGATCCAGTACTAAGTAAATATTCTCGGGCCGCCCCAATTTCCATCATTATCAAGAACCCACTTCCTTGCAGCCTTTTCGTATCTTTGGTGTCATCCATAGAGCAATTTTCCAAAAAGTGTGACGTTTTTTTTCTGGTTTGTGTTTTTTTGCGTTTTTGAGCGTTTATTTGTAGATAAAGGATGGGAAAGATACTGTTCATCAGCCCAAAGACGTTTGCAGTGGAGGGAGAATGGATTGATATCACCTGCACTTATGCTATTGTTCATGTCTGAGTTGAATGCAATTAGACTTGAGGTGCAGCACGAAAAGAGGAAAGCTTCGAATCTGTTGCACCAGAAGCTCGATTTTGATGACCAATCCACTTCATCTGATGAGGAAGAGTGACTATCAGGTTCCAGAAGAGAAGTGATATGTAGGGATCCATCTGTGTTTACTCCTAAAACAAAAATCAACGTGGACAAGGTCAAATTAGAAGATTTCATCTTCGATAGCGTGAGCAACAAGAGGAATGTACTCAATTCCTTTCTTCAACAGTTGGAAACAAGGCAAGTCAAATTTAATCTTCTGGAAATTCAACTGGAAATTGGAGCAAAACCTGATTTAACGGTGATTTACAACTTTTTGGAACGTTTATTTCTGTTTTTTTGACGCTCAAAAAACGTCACACTTTTTGGAAAATTGCTTTAGGGTTCAAAGATAAAAAAATATGTGAAATGCATAAAAAAGTAACCAAAATTTTGTTGCACAAAAAACAAGTTTCAGTCTTTTTCAATTCTTTTGCACACAAGGGAAAAAAAGAGAAAAGGATGAAGACATTTTGTGCTAATGGGCAGGTTGATACAAGAAACCATTTCTTTGTGAGTCCTGAACAATGGAACGAGAAGAATTTGATACCTGTGCTACAAAAAGGCACATATGCCTCGCTAATAGCTCCTAGTCAAACGGGAAAGACAACGCGCGTATCCACTCTGCTTCAACAACTCAATCGAGTTGATGACAACATTTTGGCCCTCTATATTGATACATCTCGTATACTTTTGCTTCTCGAAAAAACTAACTTTCTAAAGAGCTTTATTATGGCTCTTAAGCAAGCCATACTTCGAACCACTAACAAGATTGTCGAAATTCAAGCTGACAATTGGGAGTCTGTTTTTGCTGTTGATGCCCATTGGTTCGATAACAAAAAGGTGATCCTGATCATGGATGAATTTGATGTGCTAGAAAAAGTAGCTCAACAAGACGAGGTTGCTTTATTCTTGACTGCGTTGCGAATTTTTAAGCAAGATAGAAGTTCTACCTCCCTTCTCTCTGTATTGGTCGTAACAAATCATTTAGGGAGTTTTATAGAGCAAACGATTGGAAACTCTCCTTATAATGTTACTTACGGTCTGAGTGCTCCATACTTTACACAAGAGGAAGTCAATGAATTGTTGGGACAATATGAAGATCAAGAACAGATTAAGATTGAAGAGGACATCAAGAAGGAAATCTACAAGAATACAGCCGGTGCACAAGGATTAACTGTTATGTACGCAGCCAATTTCGATGCATTGAGAGAAGAAAAAAACAAAGTACCAGACTACCCAACATGGATCAATTACATATACTCGGTTCGATTCATGGAACGAATTAAATCCTATATTAATTATAGTAGAATGATACGTATGATCCAAGAAGATGAAGAGAGCAAGAAACAATTGATGCAAAAGTACTACTTCGGTACTGTTTTCAAAAGTCCTATTCTAATTAATTCGAATGCATTGCTAGAAAACGGAGAATTTGCCAGTCCTTTTGTTCGTTCACTGTTAGCGAATACACTCTATTCGGTGCCGCCCCCAAAAGAGTATGAAGTTCCTGTCGCTGGCAACCAGGTAGACATGTTACAAGTCATATTCGATGCTATTCCATATATGAATCAGATGGATATCGCAGGTCAGCCAAAAAAGAAATCTGCCTATTGTTCTTCAACGCCTCCGGATTTGGGTCCAAAAGAGATAGTATATGTATTGAATTTTAAGAGAGCATTAGAACTGCTTTTATCAGGGTACATTGTTGAACTGCAACCGGAATACCCTGTGGAAAACAAGTCTTGCGACATGTTATTGAACTTGAGAGGAGAACGGATAGCTATAGAACATGGAGCAAACCTGAAGACTGAGCCAAAAAGCCATGATAGAATGAGTGTCGAACATCATGTGAAGAAACAAGCCGAGCTTTACCACAAAGGACTGAACGCAACTCAAACATGGGTCATCAACTGGACAACTGTTCCAAACGGAGAAGAAAAGCAACACATCCCATATTACTTCCCAGAGTCTGAGACCGTAAAGACTGTGTATGTCTACCATAATAGATTCTTCAATCATATCCAGATTGTATCTGCAGGTCCACATACACAAACTATCGAGCTGCCTCTCCCTGACTTTTCGTCCACTAACGAACCCTCAAAGAAGAGGAGAAAAATGGAGGGCAATGCTTTCAATGTGTTTTTGGTTAGAAAATATGAGCAGAATAAGGGCTCGATCCAAGTGAGCGTAGGCTCTAGTGTTCAAACTTTACAGGATCTTCTTAAGATAATCAGTCGTCTCTTCGAAGAGGACGAACAAACTCGAGTGGCGCTTCGAACGTTGGACGATAATGAAGTCTTAGTCAGATCGTTGGACGACATTGTAACCCACAAATTGTATCGTGCTCTCACACAGAAGCAAGAAGAAGAGTACAAGTAATCATTTGTAATTTGTCATGGAGCTATTGTGGAGATAGGGATTAAACTCCAATAAAGAAGTGTAGCTAATGTTGGATAGTGAAGCCAGACTGTGTTCATTTTTTGCCCAACACATGGCTTTTCATGTAACAACATATTTTATCAAGGTAATGACGAGCCTCCGATATTACAATCTGATCGATTAACGAAGGACGGACAGTGGAACTGATATTTCAAAATATTAAATCAGCTTGGTATGGCAGCTTATAATCTCCTCGATGGTAGCCTATCAGGTCCAGATTTGAAAGTAACGCTTGGGGAATTGGAAAAGCACTGCTTCTGAAGGTACCAATGCTGAGACTCCAGTTCCGTTATGATTGACCAAAGAAGGAGTAGGAGCTTTTTGATATGTATGACAATCAATCTCGACAACGGTGATGAGGATGAGAGTTGTATATAATTCAATAATCAAGTAAGATCCAAAATTGCTGTAACAATATCACCATTAGCTTTGAGAAGAGCACTTCTTGCTTTAGAATGAGACACGTTGGCATGTTCACTGACTAATTTCACTTCTGTAGTATCAATGTCTCTAGTTTGACCGACGGTAGTAGTTGATGCATCAAGTATTCTATCTGGAGTAATTTCCGAGCATGGTTTAACATTAAATGTAAATGTGTGATCTCTTACACTCACAACAACATGGAAGCTATCACCAATCACCTTTTTGACTGTTTGTCCAGTTGTTTTATAATTTCTGTAAAATTGAACAAGTGTCCCATTTTTTGAAGCATCAGTCATGTCCACTTTCATTGTGACAATATCATTCAAGTGCCACTTTTTATCTTCGAGTACTTGACCACTAGAAAGATGATGAACAATGACATTATCTAACAAATCAAGTGCAACACCATTGTCACCTACACATACAACATCATCACTATACAAACAAGAAGGTTCTATCCCGATGCAAGTATCTGACAATACCTCACTCTGTACAACAAAATCAAGCACATAGACATTGCCAGAAGTAAGTGGATCCATAGGACTACTAAACACAGATGTCATTTTTTGATTTTTTACAAATTGAAACGAACAAGTATCGTAAGTCTTTTCTAATCTTCTTCCCACCGAAGATTTCTTAAGATAATCATGATACTCCTTTTTCACTTCATTCATATAGTCCAATGCCGAAAGACAATGGACCATTGATGAAGAGGAATGTGGACATGAAGAATAGATGCTTTGAGGTAACATCAAATACGATTTGTACCTATTGTTCAACAATTGATAGTGCCAAATGTCAATTGACTGAAAAATCAAGTCATGGAACTGTTGGCAGACAAGAGTCGAACGAACTACATCTCTCAAATCACAAAATGACATGATTAGTTCATAGAGCTCATCAGGGAGTGTCGTTTGCATCGTATTTGTTGTTCGAGTTCTTTTTTTCTGAACTTTGCTTTTCGGGATAACCGCCAACTCACTACAATAGCGGAGAAAATCGAGTGGTGTACTTCCTTCATTTTTCAAATACAACAAGGTTGAGATCTCTTCTTTCGAGATCAATTTTCTTCACATAAACCAAAAAACAAGAAAGGGTACTTGACGAAATGTTCAAAAAAATTGGCTCCCTCCTCATTCTGACTATCATTCTGTTACTGGTAGTTGTGACCGGCATCCTGTTTATAAGATACCAAGTTTCACAGTTGATAGACCCCACAATTCATGTTATTACTTCGGCAACTAGTATTCTCTCTAACTGTCTTGGTACCAGGTATGAAGCTATGAAACCTCATACCTTCAAGTCAGCAGGACAATTCTTGAAGCATATGTCATCAGAAGAAACCCAGTCCTTGATGCTTCAGATCCGCCCTCAGATGGAGGAGGACCACAAACTAAATGAAGGTTACGATCTAAAAAAGATGACAGTAGTCAGATTGAACTTACAACTAGCTAGTTTGGAGTTTCCGAGAAGTGGACAAAAAAATTCGGCTATCATCAAAGAACTCATGAAGCTTTGTGATCAAGTACAAGCATTGTACGAACCTGTGTTGCAGCTCAATCAAAAACGAATAGACTTTAGAAATAAGGTTGACACCTTCTCGAAAGGAGATCATAGAGTGATATTGTATGTGATTGATGAACACCGAAAACGAATCAGTGACATCAATAGAATAAGAGATGATCTTAAGGTGGTATACAAGGGAATATCTCGTGTAACTTTCAAAATTTCCCATGCTGTAGGAAGATTTTATTTCTGGAGATTCTTGAAAAAGGGCAACCTTAGCAAGATGGTAGATTCCCTGGTTGTCAATGGTGTGGTTGTTGAAGAAGAGATAGTGAAACTCATGAAGGGAACAACTCAGTTCGGCCCAAATTGGATCACTGCCAATGGTGCCTATGTACACTTCGCACAAGATTCTTTGAAGAGTATCCTTTTGATCAAGTGATCTCACAAAACAGATCAAGATGACAGGTCCAAGAGTTCATCAAGTGGACTCGCTTTGTTCTCTCCCCCCTAGCTATTTAGCACTGCTCAAAAACTTATCTCAGCTGGTATTCTCGGGCAACAGTACCTCTAACACTTCGTTCTATGTCTATTTCTCGTATTTGACTGGATTTAGGCAAGAATAACAATGGTAACATGTTAGGATTGTCATAAAAATCAATCATCCGTGAATTGTTCGTTCAACTTCTTAGATTGTCCATCTCTATATTCTGGTTTCATTTCTTAAATGACTTTATAGCCGGGAACGATTGGAGATATTATCTGGTCGAAGATTTCCAATCGGGGCAATGCAATTCCACGCACCCAAATCAAAGATGTCGGCGTTAATACCAAAAGAAGTGAAAAACGAAAAGCTCTTTTTTTCTATTTTTCGTCGATCGCACATGCAAAAAAACCCAACACACATCACCAAGCCAACAAAAACAAAAAGCATACAACAACAAACAAAAAAAAGTGAACATACGATGACTAGTGATATCCTATCTTCTCTCCAGCGTATCCGACCATACATTTTAATGGGTGGTGCCATTATTTACAACATCGTCTTGGCAACCATGGTCGTTGGTTGGCAAAGCTTACGTACCATTCTCGTTGATGAAAAAGTGTACTATAACTTGTGTGTTGATCAAAACACAACAATGAGTGCAGGAGGTGGTATATTTGATACTTTTAGTTCTCCACTGATGATGAATGACATGATGTCATTCACTTCTACTTTTTCTGCTTTTAGAGCAGAGAATGGTACGGAGACACCGACTTGTGTTCAGCAAACGTTACGTTTGGATTTGATTTTTGTGGTGGCTACTTCATGCTTGAATCTAAGTGGCTTGTTGGTTGGTTTTCTAGTGGATACCATTGGTCCAAGATTGGTGTGCTTGTTGGGTGTATTGACTCTCGTTCTAGGTCAAATGTTGTTTGCATTTAGTAATTCGGTGACTTTTGATGCGTATGTGCCTAGTTTTGCGTTGATTTCAGTGGGAGGCTTCGGAATGGTGAGTGGTTTGTTGAGTATGCCAAATTACTTTTCGGCAAAGGTGCGACCATTCTTGAATACGGCGCTCATGTCGTCACAGGACACTGGCGCGCTCACGTTTATGATTTTTCAGATTTTGCATCATCGAAATGGCAAGATTTTCACTGTGAGAAACTTGTTTTTGATTGATTTGATATTCCCTGCGTCGTTCTTGTTGTTTATTCTGTTGGTGCCTAGTAAGAGTGTTGTACCACAGCCAGAATCAACAGAAGAAGAAGAAAGAGCTCTGTTGGGCAAGAATGAGGTACCAGAGGTCCAGGAGGTGGATACTGCAGATGCTTACTCTATTCAGCAGCTTGGCGATGAGGAAGCAGACAGTCCAAGACGCTCATTTGGTCAACGAGTGGTTCATGAATTGGGTCAATTCTTGAAACAAATTATCAATATTCGATTTCTTGCATTGCTCGTCTGGTCATCCATCATTCTCACTGCTACCTACTTTTACTTTACAACACTGAATGATCAGTGGTTGTGGATCAGTGGTGGTGATGAGAAGTGGGCCAAGAAGGGCTCGTTCATATTCTCCATCCTCTTGGTGTTTGTTGGATTGTCATCCATTATCATTACTGGTACTGTGATGCGTTTAACGGGCACGATTGGAGGTATTATCTTTGTCGGAGCGTTGAATGCCCTCTCCTTTGTTTTCGCTATCATTCCCAATCAAAATCTCCAATATGTGACTCAAGTGTGTGTCATTATTGGAAGAGCTTCATGCTTTGGAGTTTGGATTCAGTACATTTTTGAAATGTTTACATCGTATCAGACTACGATCATGGGTTTCTCAGCCATGGTCGCAGGTGTAGTGAATCTGTCAAACTACTTGTGGACCTATCTGGCCAAGAAGAAGTTTGGTGGAAGCTACTTGTATGTTGACATTGGAATGGCTGTTGCTATCTCTCTAGGCACTTTATTTATTACCACTGTGCTTAGTTATCAGAAGCTTAGAGCCAAACAAGCCAAGGCAAGAATCCCTCCACTTGCCCAAGATTCGGACCCGCCAAGCAATTGATGCCACCTGTAAATGTGATTTTTGGAAACAATTTATTACCTCTGATTCTAGACACTCTAGGCAACTGGGCACCACAATTACATCGTACGAGGGATCGGAGAATGCCGCAAAGCTAAATCGCCGTCACAAAATGGTGTGAAGTTCCTTGACAAAAAAAATGGATCTCTGTCGGTCATGTGCACTGTTGGTATTTCTCATATTGTTTTGTCTACTTGCATGTTCGTGTATGTGTGTAGACGAAATGTTCAAGATCACAAAAGTTGGTTGTGATGCAACCAACCCAAAAACTTTGTACTGTTCCGTCACTGTGTTATGTCTGCGCCCAATGGAGGGTGACTATTCCATCTTTGTGCCTGAAAGCGAACAGTTTGGATCCATTGTTGTCACGGTAGACAAAGACCAAGCACGAAGGAAAATTGTCTCCATTTCAGTCCCAATCAAATCCTTCTCCACTAAGTTTGCTCAAAGCGAAATTGAGTTTCAACTACTGAAGGATCAAGAATCCAGTTTCTTAGGACAATCGTTTTTAGGGTCATCTATTATTGTTGTGGACTCTTACAAGTTGAACAATACTGTCAACATGTATTTCCCTGTTTATTCGAGCTTGCGTGATGAAAATGGTGATGAAATGCCAACCCAGAAGGTACTTTTGATAGGGCCTCGAAATGTTGGCAAAACAACGCTGTTGAATTCATACAAATCAATGCTCTCTGCAGATTTAGAAGTCAAAAGAACGCATCTGGTTGGTCTGAAACATGCAATTCATACTACAAGACAAGTTCACACTTTTGAGTTGAAGATTAGAAACAGTTTGAAAGCACAAACGACTTCCATCTCGCTGATTGACATACCCGGCTTTGACGTTGGCAGTGGACTGAATACACAAGTGTACTGGACAGATGATCTTTTTAGAGCTCTTCTTCGGGGCTTTGAACCTCTATTTGATGTTGTCTTTGCGAATGGAACAGCAAATACGAAACAACTGCAACGGTTTCTGAATGAATGTGACGCGAAATGGAAAACACTGAGCTGTGAGCAACAATATGACATGAGTGTGAGAGCAGTTATCTATGTTATTCGCCCATCTAGTCTCCTCAGCAGTGATACTATCGAACAACTGAAACAGATTAGATCTAACATTCCTCATGATGTACCAATTATGATTTCCGTGAGTGCAACAAGTCTCAAGCCGGCAGTGAAAACAATTTTGAAAGCCACCTTTAATGCCGTTCTTCATGTCTATACCGATGTCTACCTTGACAATGACAATCAAAGAACATTGGTCAAGGACAGGAGTATTGCATACAACTTTGAGAAATTGAGAAATTTGGTTATTGATTCGTACTCAACCCACAAACAACATTCCTTGACAAGGTGCCAAAATTCATAAAGCACCCCGACAAATAACCCATTTGTTTTGTTTCTCCGAGAAAATCAAAACACAATGGAACGAGTTTTGCTGTTGTTGTTGTGTTTGCTGTCCATAGTGTTATGTTTCCAATGTGAAACTTTAACACATGGTCGGGTTTACTCTGTCTACTTTGATAAACCTTTTACGGAACTTCCTCAATTGAAGTTGGTTGCTAAAATGAAGGGAATTCTTAAAAGTGACAACATGGGCATTGTAAAACGAGTGGATGATGTCACAGGAACACTGGTTTATGTTTCATGTATGCTTTCATCGAAACCAATGAACCGGGTAAATTATACATTACTCAAAGAGTCCAAAAGCAGGTACGATGAGCTAGTTCTGGTGTATATCGATGCCAACGACTATGAGCCTCAAGAAGAATGTGATGTATCAGTGATTGATGGATTGAGCTATGCCAAAGAAATGGTTGACTTTGAGAAACCTGTTTCTAGCTTGCTATTCCACTTTGATGTCTCGAAAAGTCAGCTCTTGTTGTGTTACCCTTCTGATGAACGCTTGCAGCTCTCTCCTAGTTTCAGTCTGCAGCTCTTGAATTGGATACGTGACGATTTACATTTCGATTTCAAATTTATTCAAACGACGATCGTCAGCCATGTTCAATATCGTTGGATCCAGGCTGTTACACTCATTTCCCAACTTGATGTCTATGGGTGGACTGTGACAATTCAAGAGTGGCAACTGTATCTTCGATCTTTAGTATGAAATCTGAAACAACATGGTAATGCTGAATAAATTGAGCATTAAAGGCTGTATTTTCCAAGTGATTCTTAAGTTCGATTTCCTTCTGCATTAGATTGAGTTGTTGATGTTTAATTTTTACGTTCGTGTCCAACAATACATCAATCACCTTATCGAGCTTCAACTTTTCTATAATTTGATAGAATCGAGTGTTGGCTCTCTCTTTGGCTGTTTGATGACTTAGGCGTGTTATCTTGTTTTTCATTGATGCTAATCTTTCAGAGAGAGTCTCTATTTTCTCTAGTTGAGCAGTCCATGATTGATGGAGATGGGTTAAGAGATCTTTGAGCCCTTGAAGTGTTCCCTTGTCCTCTCGCTGATAACTATTTACGAAAATCTTGAAGAACATTACAAGTCTTTGCGTTTCTGTCTTTTGTAATGCATTGACCTCAATCATCGGACGAAGTAGGCTGTCCATCTCATTCATCAAACTGGTCATCTCATCGGCAAGACTGTCTCTCTGTATCTTTATCAATTCTGCAGCGCAAACCTCTAGATTCGGTCCTATCCAGCGCACTGCTTCCACATCAATCAAATCACCTTGTTCTAGAGCTACCTGCACTAATCTCAAACCATTGACATTGGCATCGAGGAATTGTTGAGGTGTAATGGTCACGGCTTTTTCCTTTGGAGTATAGATTTGATGTCGTTCCTCAGCCGTCTTAAAAGAAAGAGTTGGCCAGACCTTACCGAGAGAATACTTGCTCAGATTGAAATGCTGTTGAATTGGTTCGATGAATGAAGACAGCATCGTACCCTTCAGTATTTCAACAAGAAAAGAGGGACCGACCAAGACCAGGAAAGTGACAATGAACCCAATGATGATCGTTCTAGTGATATACCCACACATTTCGAATATAATTGAGTGCCTTCCTTTGTTTCGTTATTTTGGGTAGTTTTTGGCTTGCAGTTTGTCTGAGCCAAGCTTTTCACACGCACAAGGAGATAACGCGGGACAGGAGTTGAAACAACGACAATTTTGGCAAATTCTGAGCATCTCAAAAAAACAAACAAAGAAAAGATGTTCCCGAGTGCGTTATTGTGGGCCACTGTGGTCGGTCCCTCTCTAGCTATTCGTCTGTTTTTCTGCAACAAGAAGAGTGATAACAATCATAAGGGTGATGTTTCCGTGCTCCATATTCCTCCATTCACAGAAAGCCGTGACTTGGAACAATGTCTCTCTGTTATAAGGGACAATAGCTTTGCCACATTAATCACTACCATTGTAGTGAATGGCAACGAACCACTCTTGTACACATCGACTGTTCCTTTTGCCTTGAAAAAGAACCCTTGTGACACGAGTGCAGGTGAACCGACATACTCACTCCAGTTCCATTTGGGTAAAGCCAATCCTCACTGTCAGTTGCTGGCAAATGGAGCAACAGGCACGATGAAGCATCTAGTATTGTTCAACGGACCACATGCATACATTTCTCCAAAAACCTACCCAGAAACCATTCAAAACAAATCTGTTCCAACTTGGAACTATGTGCAGGTTCAAGTTGAATCAAAATCAGTGGTCAACGTGTTGAACGAACAACAATTAATTGCTTCTGTCTCTGACTTGACAGACATTTATGAACAAAAGCGGGTAAGATCCATCGGTGCTGCTCACGCGGAAGCTTATGAATTC
The DNA here is from genome assembly GCA_937625935.1 of Tetramitus jugosus. Lineage (NCBI taxonomy): Eukaryota > Heterolobosea > Eutetramitea > Acrasida > Vahlkampfiidae > Tetramitus > Tetramitus jugosus. The sequence goes on along the minus strand of OW569392.1, from coordinate 48,508 downwards.
TTGGATAACGAAAAGGTAGATCCCGAGTATAAGAATGGCTTGCTGAAGGGAATTATTGGATTTGAGATCAAGTGTGATCATATTAAGGGCAAATTCAAGTTGTCTCAAAACAAGTCACAAGAAGCGATCCAACAAGTGATTAAAGGATTGAAAGCAACAAGTGAGTATGAAACTACAGCATCTATGAAAGTGGCAGAGTGGATGGAAAAGGTTTCTGTGAAAGATGTTGGCTCATAAAATATGCATCAAGTACAAGGTTATTGGACCTGTTGCTTGGTCTTGCTTCGGCATACTTCATGGTACCCTGTTCTCTTTTTGTGTAGTAGGTGGTAACACATTCTGATTAAGAAAGGTTTATAGTTTATAACTGCAATGTTTAACATGCAGATGGGCAATATGATGGAACAACATAGCTACTATCTTTTGCGTGAGGAGTAAAATCAGAGCACTCAATCGTCCTTGTGGCAATAGATTCAAGACTTCCAGAATCACTGATGGTACGACTGGTAGTTTCTTGATGAATCAATGCACAAAGTGGTACTTCTGGACCCTTGGCAAATATTTGTGCAATGTTATCAGTATGGACTTGCACCGTTGATTGTCCAGCTCTTTTCTCTTGTCTTGCGTGATACAATTGAGCTTGGAGTCCAACACCAATTGATATCTCTCTATCGTACTCAAAATCATCAGACACACAAGTGATATGGTAAATACCAGATGGTTTAGTAGTTCTTCGGCATGAACAATCTGTTGCATTAAAGACGTACTCGTATCCGAGCAGTGTGTTCTTGTCTGTGATGAATCCAAGTGTCGTACCCTCTGGGAATGGTCCTTGATTGGCTGGGTACTCTTGATGGAAGTCAATACGATACCTATAGTTATCCAAATCAGGGTAATGCGTGTACGTCATTACAGATGCACTGTTCAGAGTACAATTGCCACCTGAGGAGCATTGAGACACCTTCATGGAAGAGTCACGTACGGAGACCTTGTGACCTCTTGGCATACAACAGTAGTCCTTTGAGTGAACAAGAGCGAATAGTACCAAGAATAATGACAGTGTGAGGATGAGTTTCATGGTAGTTGTGTCCTAATTTTTGTTTATTGCGTTTCCGTGGAAACTGTAGGATTTGAACTTGCGTTTTATAGGCAAGTGAAGTAGGAGTTGAAACTCCGGACTTCTATTTTATGGGAGATTAGATTGGCCGCGACTATCAGATACCTTGCTTGGCGGAAAGCACAAGTGAACCGACACAATCGTGGAGTTTCACATTCAAGAACTCCGTTCATCGACAAGATCAATGTTGTTTACGATCCACAAATATAGGCGGCAAAAACTTATTTACCCCGAACTTAACACGCGAGCTCAATAAATGTGATTTCTGCCTCATTCAGAACCAACGTGAACTGGATTCGAGCAGAAATCGAGGAGTTTTGCATGCAAGAAAGCTCAAAATCATAAAAATGCGAACTGGGTCACTTTTTAGCTTTTTGTTTCTTTTATTCCTATTGTCAGTGATGATGACAGTGGAATGCAAAAGAAGAAGAAGAGTGGCATCATCTGTTGTTTACTCATGGAAAGTTGATGCTACTCGCAAGCCTGTGGCCAAGGTTATTGATTTGGTGAGTTCATTCTTTCACGAAATCAATATAACACGGATCACTGCAGGAATGTCACATTCGGTAGCACTCTCTCAAGAATTAGGCACTGTTTTCACTTGGGGAAACAACGATAGTGGCCAGTTGGGCGATGAGACATCCATAGGTAGAACGTTGCCTGCTCCCATGTATTCCGTGAGAGAAAATCCGATATCTGTTGTGCAATTGACATCTGGTCACAATCACATGTTGATGTTGACAAATGATGGAAAGTTGTATGCCTGTGGTTTAAATGATAACGGTCAACTAGGAAATGGTGATACGACATTCGCAAGTAAAAATATTCCTGTGCCGGTTGACATGGATGGTGCATTGAGTGGCACATTGATTACTCAGATGGCAGCAGGTGATTTTCATTCGCTCGCATTGACGAGCGATGGCAGAATCTTTGCATGGGGCAGGAATAGTGAAGGACAACTGGGAAATCCAGATAGAATGTTTACAACAGCGACAGTACCCGTTGCTATGGACATGCTTCCGTTGGATGGTAAGCTGATCACTCAAATTGCTGCCGGGATGTCTTGTTCAGTAGCATTGGCGAGTGATGGCACAGTGTATTGGTGGGGTCACATCACAGTGGGCCAACAGTACATGGATGCAGGGAGTCCTACTGCTATTGATCTAAGCAATGTTTCGCAGGGAAGAATTGTCACGCAGATCTCTGTTGGATATAAACATGTGGTAATGCTAACGAATGATTCAATGCTATATTCTTGGGGTTCGGGGGAGCATGGACAACTGGGAAATGGTGATACAAAGAATAGCGTTGTGCCAGTTGCAGTCGACATGGAGAAACTATCTGGAAAAGTGGTTGTGCGTATCGAAACTGGAGGATATCATACTCTAGCTTTGACGAGTGATGGCCTGTTGTATGGTTGGGGTAACAACCAGCGAGGGCAACTCGATAGTAGTACAGCTGATAATTACTACCGCCCCGTTCTTCTCGAGATAAGTAGTACTTTGACCGATTCGATTACTCAAGTTGCGGCTGGTGAAGCTCATACGATGATATTGACTAGCAAAGGAAAGAGTTATTCATGGGGTGGGAATGAAGATGGACAATTAGGAAATGGAAGAAAAGAAGTTAAATCCAACACGGCATCGGCAATTGGTATGAGTGGTGCATTAAGCGGTAAGACGATTACAAAGATTGAAGCAAGAATAGAGGTTTGGGAGAAACTCAAAACGGAGCAATTCGGTACATTGACAGAAGATGGAAGCATTGTTACTTGGGGTACGAATAGCAAAGGAGAAGTTGGAGATGGAACAGCAATCACAAAACCATTTCCCGTGAGTGTTGGTATAAGTGGTGTTCTGAAAGAATGGATCATTACACAAATCACTTTAGGACACCACTTTACTGCTGCAAGAGCAGACGATGGGACATTGTATTCCTGGGGAAATAATCGAAGTGGAGAGCTTGGAGATGGTTCCAACCAAAGCAGACGTCAACCTGTGGCTGTTTTGTTCATGGATGGTCTTTTGAGAAATCAAACAATTACTGCAGTTTTCGCTGGGAGGTGGAGTGCTTTTGCTATCGCGAATAATGGCCAGATGTATGCTTGGGGATATAACAATTATGGAACATTGGGAGATGGAACTACACAGAACAAAAAACTTCCTGTTTCTGTCGTTATGGATAATCTGGCAGACAAAACCGTTGTACAAGTAGCCTCAGCATATTTCCATACAGTAGCGTTGACAAGCGATGGGGCACTGTATGCCTGGGGTGTCAATACTTGTGGCCTACTTAAGAATGAGGATTCCAGCGTGCTTCCACATAAAGTTGAAATGAATAACCATTTGAGTGCTAGAAGAATAACTCATATCACTGCGGGGAGAGAACATACAACAGTTTTGACAAGTGATGGACGGATATATTCTTGGGGTTTAGTTGATTTTGGTGCTCCAATATCGGTTGACAATTTTCCTGTACAAGTGAGTATGAATGGTCTGTTGAATAATGGGAAAGTAGTGTCTCAATTTGTTGTGAATGATGTGTATCTGCTAGCTTTGACCAACGATGGAGAATTGGGCTATTGGGATTTTGAAGGTAATTATTCAACGTGGGTCAGTGTGAGCAACGTAGATTCCGAACAAAGCATCACTAGTTTATTCATTGGTTTAAATAGTATGGGATTCCTTGGAGTAAAGTGCGAACCAGGATTCTATGGTCAGGATTGCGAACGTTTCGACTGCCACGGTACAGAAGCCAAGGATAAAAGAAGAGTTTGTTCAGGGAATGGGGCATGTGTTGATTTAGATACGTGTGAATGCAAGGAAGGATATACTGGGATGAATTGTTCATACCCTATGTGCAATGGATATTCAAGCATTGACAATAATGTTTGTTCATCCCATGGAAAGTGTCAAAGTCCCAATAGGTGTATTTGTACTTATGGATATCATGGTGATACATGCTCCTCGAACTTGAAACCTCTATGGACGCTACCCGTGTTAGGAATGTTTTTGTGTGTATCTCTCATTATTACTATATTCGTGGTAGGATTACAAATGCGAAGAAAAAGGAGGGAAGAACAAATGAAATCAGAACTACGAGCATGTTTATTGGAAGAGATGGGCGAACATAACTATTCTGGTATTGAAAAAGGAGACTTTTACATTGGTATGAAAGAAGTTAAATTGATAAGTCGTATTTCGGAAGGAGCATTCGGTATTGTCTTCAAAGGAGAGTGGAAGAGCAACCTAGTAGCAGTGAAGAAGATGAAGATATCTGACGATGAATCATTTATCAAAGAAGTTGCAATTCTTCAGAGTTTACGCCATCCTAATATTCTCTACTTGTATGGTTATTCCTCAAATGATAGTGGAGACAAATTTTTGATCACTGAATATGCTGTGAATGGAAGTTTGGACAAAGTAATTCACAAGGCAAATCCATTGCTCAAAGCCTTTGATCAGAAAATGAGTATTTTATGTCAGATCGCAGATACAATGGCTTATTTGCACGGAAGAAGTCCTAGAATTGTTCACAGAGACTTAAAGCCTCAGAATATTTTATTGGGTGAGAATTATCATGTCAGAATATGTGATTTTGGTTTGAGTAAGATTACTGATAGTTCATTTACGCAGGGAAGATCGTATGGAACAATAGAGTATTGTGCTCCTGAACTCTTGGCCCATCAAGTACATGATGAAAAGTGTGACGTTTATAGTTTTGGTATTATTATGCATGAAATGTTTATATTGGCACCTCCTTATTCTCAGCATACATACTCATCAGTATTTACACTTGGAATGGACATTGTGAGAGGATTGAGACCTCTGCAGTTCGATACGATATCAAATGACTCTCAAACACTCACAGATTTCTTCTTACAGAGCAACACGGCGAATATTTCGCAAACTGATATTCACCGAGTTGTGACAGAGTTTTACTCTCTTGCCGCACGGTGCTGGGATGCAGATACAACCAAAAGGCCATCATTTGAAGAAATAACAATGGAATTGGAGACACTAAAACAGAGGAGCGAAAAGAAATGATCAAAATGAACGTGATGATCTTTCATTGTATCTTCTTTCCCATTTGGTTGGTAAGGAACTGCTTGCGGTAACTTTTTTTCCTTGACAGGAGCTATTTCCCGACCTAGCCGGGAGTCCGAGACCATCGCAGTTTTTACTACTGAAACTCCTGCAGGATAAAAACCAGGTTTTGTTGATCAATTCGAAAGCTTACATAACAAAACAAGATCAAAATGAGTGAAACACAAAGAGTTTGGTTAATCACAGGTACTTCTTCTGGATTCGGTAGAGAATTCGTTCGCACCATCCTTAATCGTGGTGACAAGGTGATTGCTACTGCCAGAGACTTAAGCAAAATTCAAGATTTGGCCGACGCAGGAGCTCACACTCTGCGTCTTGACGTAACAAGTGGTCTTCCTGCTCTGACAACCATTATGGAAGAAGCCATCAAGGTTTATGGACGTATTGATGTTCTGATCAATAATGCTGCTCTTGTCGTACATGGCACCATTGAAGATGTTTCACCTGAAGAAACATTTAAGCAATTTGATACAAATGTGTTTGGTTTGTTGAACACGACGAGAGCTGTATTGCCACATATGCGTGCTCGTAAAAGTGGTACAATTGTGGTGATTGGATCAATTGGAGGATTTAGAGGCTCACCTACTGCTGGTCTGTATTGTAGTACAAAGTTTGCTTTGGAAGGTATTGCTGAAGCTCTGCAGTCTGAAGTAGCACATCTCGGTATAAAGGTATTGTTGGTTGAACCGGGTTATTTTAGAACTTTGCTGTTAGCTCCACAGAACATGTCATCTGCGGAGAATAGACTTGCTGATTATGATCAAGTTTACAAGGCTGTGAATCTTGAATCTGTGCACGCAAAGCAGCCAGGTGATCCTAAAAAACTGGCAGAAAGAGTGGTTGACGTAGTGACTGGAACTGGTGTCGCAGAGGGAAGAGAGATGCCCTTCAGATTACCATTGGGTACCGATGCGTTTTCGTATGTACTGGACAAGTGCGACGAGGTGAAAAAACAGATTGAACCGTGGGAAGATGTCATTAAAAGCACAGATTTCTAAGGTCAAACGGGTTTCACAGCGTGAGTGTTGGCACAGGAGACGTTCTTGCATTGAGGCAACAAGACCATCTGAATTTCATCTGCTCGAACTATTACAATCAAAATTCACCAACTGGTGATGCACAGTATTCAAACCAGTTTTATTCAAAGTTGCGACATTTCAATAAATGATATGCCTGTGTTTGAAGTTGAAGCATAACTCTCAAATATGTGTGAGTGATCATTACATTCAGCAAGACTGGAACTTCCAGATCCTGACAATGCCTTGAACGGTTGGGATGTGTTTTTGAGAACCACGATTTGTAGTGTAACGTTCTCCAGTTTTTTGTTTACGAAAAAACATTATTGTGAACTTCGAAAAAAATCGCTACAATGGCTTTTGAAGTAATCGATGTAGCCAGGTACATCTTGGAAACTGACACCACACTGCCACCCATCAAACTTCAGAAGTTGTGTTTTTACACTCAATGCTTCCACTTGGTTGTTAGGGGTGCTCCTCTATTTGATGGTGATTTCGAAAAATGGAAAGATGGACCTGTTCATTTTTGTACTTGGAAGACTTTGCGTCCATTCTGCTCCAATTATTGTATCTATGACATATCAGATGTTGATTTTCCTGGTGATTCTTCCAAAATACCCAGTCAAGATAAAGATTTGATCCAGGCAGTCGTTCAACAGTTTAAGAACAGTTCGTGCAGACAACTCTCAAAACGTACTCATGACGAGGATCCCTGGATAAACGTTCATTATAATGAAACTATCGAAAAGCAAAGTATGAAAGACTTCTATAGCAACAATGTTCAGACAATGATCGATCTTGTGGGATGTTTATGTTTCATTGGTGATGATAGTTTGAAAAATGACATTGTCGTGGCAGTACAGCAATACTTCACACGAACCAATGGTTCGTTCTTTGACATTTACTTTTCAATAGTCGACAAACAACAGGACCCGGAAAACAATTTATCAAGCGAATTCAAAAAGTGGAGAAAACAAAGTCAAGTCGATGCACTTGTCTGTAAATTGTTTATGCCTGCAGAACTAGTGACACTCGATCGGTTCAACTCGTACTATAAAATACCATCGATTATCGAGAGGGTTCAAATCTGTGCTAAGGCTAAGAACCCACTCGCGCAATACCATTTGCACGTTTTCATGAAACCTTATCTTTCTAACTTGCTCCAGGGTAATAAGGATGAAGATTCTGATGACGACGTTATACCAGAGAAGTATCAAGCGATAAAAAAGTTCATTGATGAACTTTATAGTGACTGCAACTCAGTGAAGTTCACTGATGCAGAAAATCTCTTCGAAGCAGGTTGTTTGATGTGGCTCTTGTTCAGAAGACCTGAAGCGAAGCAAGCATTTGAAAAAGCAAATACAACTGAGGCATTCTATACACTTGGTGAATTGTATAAGAACAAAGAATATTACTTGAAAGCCCTTCAAATTAACCCTAATAATTTTAAGGCAAATGCTCGATTACTCGAATGCGAAGGAAAAAGGGATGAAGCCATCGAAACACTCAAGAAAGTCAAAGACAATCACTCAGATGCGAATGTTCTCCTGTACTACATGTACTCCGATAAGAAAGAAACCTTTGAAGAGAAGATTGAATATCTTGTTGAGGCTGCGAAAAAATGGAATGATCCCACCTTGTATGAAACAGCTGCCCTAGTATGCCGAAACAAGAGAAAATACAATGAAGCATTCATATTTTATGAGGAAGCTGCGCGCATAGGAAACCCCCACGCTTATTTTGAACCGACAAAGATATAGAAATGTATCAAGAGGAAGTATTCACTCTTCTGCAAACTATTCAGAGATTTGTCAAGGAAGGAGTGTAGATTTCGAGAATCGACAAAACTTTGTGATCAGAGAACTGGAAGTTACCAACTTAAATTGGGCTTTGGCAATTTTACATAAAAGTTTATTGTTTACCATGGAAGAGTAGATCCATCTATGGCAAAGAATTTTCCACTTGGTCCATCATCTCCAATTAATACAGCTGTGATTACACTCTCGGCAGCATCTTGCACTTTTCTATAACCTTGATGACCATTCAAATCTGTGGCAGTGAAGCCAGGATCAACACTATTCACCTTGATACCCTTCTTTTCCAATTGATAAGCATATACTACAGTTAATGCGTTCAACGCAGACTTGGACGCATTGTAATCTGGAATTTTAACGGAATAAAATTCAGAATTTGGAGTGGAACCAGCCGTTAAGGAGCCCAATCCTGAAGAGACATTGACAATTCTTGGATGTTCAGACTTTGTTAATAAATCAGATAGAGTCTCAATGAGAACAGCCGGTCCAAATACATTAGTGTTGAAGACATTGTGGAACTTTTCTCTCAAATTTTTCGATTGATCACTATTACCACTGGTAATACCAGCATTGTTGATGAGTACATCCAATTTTCCATACTTGTCTGCAATGTAATCTCTCAGGGTTTCGATTTGAGTGTCATCAGTGACATCGAGTTGAACGAATTCTGCTGAGCCTCCCTGCTCTCTAATAGAAGTTGCTGCCTGTTCTCCTTGTGGCTTTCTTGCTCCTACCAAGACATGGAATCCATGTGTACGAGACAATAGGAGACTAACTTCGTATCCAATACCTTTGTTTCCTCCAGTTACTAGTGCTAACTTTGTCATTGCTTCGTTAATTGGTTTTTTGTGTTGTTGTTGTTGTGTGTTGAAGAGGATGAACTGTGACACAGATCACAGATTTATACAACGAATTGCTGCGCAATTCTCGCGCTTTTTTTTAGCCATACCGCAAAACACCGACTTCGACGGCCAAAAAGTTTCAGGAACGGACTTTGTTATTGGTCTGACTGAACCGGAAGATGTTTATGTTTGTGCATTTTTCGCCGAGTTAGTGTTGCAGCAAATCTTTAGTGAATGTAACTAAAGAGTAGCGTGGTTCAAGTACGGCAGTCAGAAAATGAACTTCTTAGAGCAAATCTTCATATCTTTCACCAAAAGTGATAAAGCCTTGTGTTTAAATGAGAAAGATGAAATGTTTTGAGCAGATTGGTATGCTAATAAAATGCTCCAGGTATGCCGCGATACTGCGACCGCTCACATCTTATTATGAAGTAGAGTAAGTGTTGATTATTTTGCATTTGTCTCCCTGTTCTTCTAGTACAATGTGTTGCGTGTACACGACAGTCCCGTGGACAAAATGATTTCTAGTGTGGGAGACACCACATGTGCACTTAAATGTTTCAGTTTTTACGACTGGGCAAACAGTTAGAAATTATTCGGGAGTTTTAGACTTCTGATGAAGAAGCTGTCCAACTGTTGAAGAAAGGAATTGAATACATTCCCTTGTTTCTCACTCTATCGAAGATGAAGAGGGTGTGCTAGGAAATTCAACTAGAAATTGGAGCTCCAAAACCTAATTTAACGGTGATTTACAGCTTTTTGGAGCATCTATTTCTGCGCTTTTTGGGAAGTTGTCACAATTATCCGCTCAACAGGCAAAAAAGATATCATGATTTGTGCTCTTGTGTGCGATGACAAAACAGTGTCATTGAACAAGCACTGCTCAGTCATGAGTCTCCCTGTTTCCCAACAAGTCATCTTTTATGGAGGCAAGAGACACAAGACCGAAGAACCAACGGCCGATTTTTTCCTGTTTGATTTTCAGACACACCGATTTACGCCAGTTTTGGGCAGCACTTCAGTTCTCCGCGCTCTGAAAAATGACCTCTTGACATCGTTGAAACCACACTACAAAACAACTCAACATACTGCCCATTTTGTAGATAACAAGTGGATGTATCTCATTGGAGGATATTGTAATCGGAATCGTCAACCGTCACCTACGGTCAGATACCATGTCTTTTGTCAAAAGTGGGAAAAGTTGAAGGAGAAGAACTATGATGTGTACTCTCATAGTTCAGTATTGAACAAAGATAGTACTATCATTGTATTAGGCGGTTGCCAACACAATCTATTCTCATTTGAATTTGCTACACGAACATGGAGTCGTATGACGCTAACAACTATTGATTCCAAATCAGATGGATACATCACATCAATCTCGAATTATATTTCAGTGAATCGTTCTGATTTATATCTATTTAATACATACGTGAAAGAATCAACTCTATTTTATCAATACAGAACCTTAGTGTACAGGTTGCACTTTGATTCCAGAGATCAGATTCTGTTCAAAGAGACCTTATGGCACTCGAGATTAGATTGTTTTCCCAATTCTTGCTTACTGGTTGTCACTTTGATCTAGGATGAACCAAAGATAGCTATAGAACTAGAACAACGAATGGATAACAGCGCCAAAGTATCGCAATCCAACTTCAAGTTCCTCAACTACGACATTTACAACAACAAGAAGAAGAAGAGGCTTTACGAAATTTTGAGACAGAATACATTGAAACCACATCAATGCATTGTTTCGAAACACCACGCTCGTTGGCTGTGGCAAAAACTCCAATCAGGAAATTTGGCGTCAAAGGGGGTGACAACGTTCCAATTATTTTTTGAATTGCCATTGGCTTCCATTTCCAAGTTGAGAAAGAACGGGGACAAGGCACCAATAAACCCAATTTCCCACCACATGTTGGACGACGAACGCACAGTCTCCACTGTGGAGAGAGACAAGGAATTATCCTCTGATGACTCTTCTGACGATGATTCATCATCATCTGACGAAGAAAGTGATGACTCATCATCATCTAGTGATTCTGATTCTGAATCGTCGTCATCTGATGACAATTCATCATCATCGGATGAATCATCTCCAGAAAATGAACAATATGGAGGGAGCAGCTTTAATGTACCAATAATTGGTGAGGAGGAACACAATCAAGAGTATAGCTCTAGAGCTCCAATCGTTGGTGAGACTCAATGGATACCTGACGAGATCATGTACAATATTTTCTCATTTTTGAACTCGAGAAACATCAAGAGCAATCGTCTAGTGTGCAAAAACTGGTTCAGATTGGTGTTTGAGGAGGGAAGTGCATTCTGGATGGAGAAATTGAATCGATTAGTCAAAATTGAGAAAGATGAACGTGCTTCCAATCATAAATTCTACAGACGAATCGGGAAGGAAATGCTAGTTACTGACGCCTGTGAAAGCTATTTTCCACCCATCGAGGGTTGCTGCATGTTAGAAAGAGGGGAGTCCAAGTGTTCCATATGTGACACTCAAGGGTACGTGCCTCTCCGCCGGAGCTTGTTTTCATTTTGCGACTACTGCCTCCGATACAAGTTCATCTCGCTCCCAATGTTGAGAAACACTTATGGTGTGCCAGAAACAGTGTTAGGGTCATTCGTCTTTGTACATCGGCGTTCAAAGCATAATGATGTGCTTTGGGCAGAAGTTGTTTTTATGTTGGGTAATGGCAATTATCAAAAGGGATTGGATAAATTGGCTCAGTATAAAAGAGCTGTTAGAACAAACGGTCAAACGAAGTACAATATTTTTTTGGAGAATCGAACACGATGGTTGCGCTTATTGACGACATATTTATTGAACAATGGTTACTTGGAGGAAGATATTGGAATGATTGTGGATCATCATCAAAATGATTATCTCACAAGTGCTGCTCAGCTCGTGGAGTGTGGCCTCCAAATGATTTCCCCCTCTATCAATGACAACGAATTGACAAGTGTCAATGAAATTTTAGTCATTGCATCATCGGTTAGTTATGGATTGGATGAAGCATATCTGAAGTATCCTCACTTGGTGATCCATGCCTTTTTTATCTCAAGTGCATGGACATACAAACGCACTTGTATCAATAAGTTTGAAGAAGTTGTGAATAGAAAATCAACTCCTTCAGAATTGAACACGCTTTATCGCAAGTACTGTGAAGTCATCGATGGCTCTTGGGGTCACACATTGGATTCAATTGGGGAAAAGGTATCCAGAGATGTGCAACAATTGATCCAAGAGACATTGAAATGGCAACAATTGAGAACAAGTGTTCAAGAAAGAAGCAATGGAAAGTATTCATTGGATGATGAACTGCCTAAAATGACACGTGATGTCCTGAAATTGTTTCTCGAAACCCGTGATGCTGCACAACGCTTGATCGAAATCATGGACCGAGAATATGAATTCAAGATGTTGATTGAACAATTGGGATACAACTATGAAGGAATAACAGTACCTGGAGGAGTTCAAGGGTTCATCAAACAAGGAGCAGCCTCAGGTCAGCTTCACACTGTCTCTCGAGTGTACGATGTCCTCTCTGCTGTCAATTATACCGTAGAGTTTGTTCAAAAAGTATCGCACAAAGTGCATGGAAAGTATGATGTCGCAAGTAGGGTTGTTTTATCTGCGTTCGACACTGAACCATCTGCCATTATCAAAGAAGCAATGGAAAACGAAGTATTTTCAAATCCTTCAGTACGCGGAATGGTAAAGATATTCTGGAGGGACATCAACAAAGGTCGAAGTTTTATGATCAAGCGATACACTGGCAAGCGAGCTTATGACAAAGTTGAGCACATACTCAGGGAAGAAGAAGGAGAGAAGAAACCAAACGTGGAACAAATACGCACGCCTACAACTGTCCAACGTGTCTCCTCTCGAAAACGCCAAAAGTTCTCCTCTTACCCAGTTAAGATCTAGAGCCGAATCTCAGTCTCAAGTCACCAACAACCATCAAGTCTTTAAGTCTTTGCAATGCTTTGTGAATGCAACGCACAGTCGCTCTTTATTACTCTTTCCTCTCTTGTCAGTTAGCGTTATGATGGCTTTGTTTGAGGAGTTGAAATGGCAAAGTATAAAACAAAATTTGACCTAGTTACATCGATATTGGAAGACATAACACCAGACAGACAAACGAAGAACTTACTATCTGCATATGACAACATTTGTCTCTACTTCCGGGGCAACTAGGTCAAAGATTGGTAACTTGCAATACTCTGTTTCTTGATATTGTATTAAAACAAAGCCAGGCCAAGACCAACAAGAGACTAATCCGCTCTGCTATTAATACCATCTTTGACTTTGACATAGCACAAGTAAGTATATGTCAGAGGTTCTTCCAACAGCTCTGGATACTTCTTTGCAATCTCTTCATTGGTAAACAATGGTTGAACGTTTGAAAGCTCTTCGTGCTTTTCCCTCATGCTCATAGATCTTGCAGATTCGAACACTTTATCGCATAGTGGTGGTATTTCTTGATATGTCTGCAACATGTTTTTCCAGAAGTAGTATGCACTCAAATGCTCATCCCACCTCCTTTTTACCTGAGTGCGACCAAAGTCATCTGGCACTTCCAAGATTGATAGTGCATCTCCTCCTTTAACAAACTTAGAGTCTGAACCAAAACTACTGTCAAACTTTGGCCAATGTCTGTGGAAGATCCAATTAAATGAATAATTGTCTCCAGAGAACGCTGGATAATTATCCTCAAATATGTAATGCTTAATGTTGTATCGATACAATCCTTGCCACACTCTCTTTGAGGCAGATTGATGGTCATCCATAAATGCAAGGATTTGATCAGCTGGAACTCTTTTTGCATCCTTGTGGATAGTAGGATTACTTTCTGTTGTATCTTCATAGAAGATCCATTCTGGAAGGTTGTCAAAGTCCTTGAACTGTGAATTGGTCAGAAATATTTGAGTAATACCCTTGTCCTCTCTCTTCACATTCGTACTATGGGGATCCAAGGATACGAGCCTACTTCCAGGTTCCAATGCCTCAGCAATGATCCAAGTACTCACACCCCTGAACACTCCAGACTCAATGACCATTCTCGGTTTGAGTTTCTTTACCACTGCCCATGTTGCAAAGATGTGAGGAACAGTCATTCCACCACTACCATCCACATCGTCACCCAACATGGCCTTGGTCCTTGGAAATCGTTTGTACACGTTTATAAATTCATCAAACATTCTTCTTAGTTCATGTCGAGTGTTAAACAATGGTGTACCAACCACTGTTGAGTGCTCTGTTGTGACTTTACCCAACAAATCAAGTGAAATCTCCTTTTCGAACAATACATCATGATGTTGGTTCAATACTGGATGAATAACCGGTGCATCTTCTTGTTCTGCCAATGTTCGTGATGATGCTGATGGTGATGATGAGAAATCTTCTCCAACCTTTCCCAATGGAACAAGATAATAAATGAATAGAAAAAGGAGGATGATTACAATTCCAACAATCAATTTGTGTTGGGACAATTGCATTTTTGAGATGGGTCTTTGGTTCATATGAGAGACAGATTGGTTGTTGTTGTTGTTGGGCGAGGTAGCTCTGTGTAGGTTTGTGTTTGAATTTCCCTTTTCCAAGGAATTTCCCTATAGGAAGAAGAAACTGTTGGGTTCAAGTGTGACAGTAAAGAGATTCAATTGGATCGACCATTGACTAAATGGTGAATCTCCAGATGATAATTTTGGTGTGGTGGACGAGAGAGTAGCAGTTGTTGCTTTGTCGAAAAATACTGCCATTGTGGGTGATGTTTACGGCAGGGTGGAGTGATACGATTGATGAATCATCCAGGCACAGTTTGTGACAACGGGTGATCCTCAATCGGTGAATCTTGCAATTCAGCTCGTGGACTCTATCGTCGGAGATTACGCAATGCACTATTAGTTCCTACTTAAGGATGTATCTCACTCATGTCATTGAAAACCATTCGCGAAAATGTGTGCTATAGCAATTTTCCAAAAAGTGTGACGTTTTTTTTCTGGTTTGTGTTTTTTTGCGTTTTTCAGCGTTTATTTGTAGATGAAGGATGAGAAAGATACTGTTCATCAGCCCAAAGACGTTTGCAGTGGAGCTACTGTTCATGTCTGAGTTGAATGCAATTAGACTTGAGGTGCAGCACGAAACGAGGAAAGCTTCGAATCTGTTGTAAAGAAATTTGATTTCTGTGTGGTGATAACTATTGATGGGTTGACTATGCAATTTCGATTGAAGTGTCGTAGAAACATGCAACTTGCTTTTTTCGATTTGCGGTGGACGGCGAGGTGCAGTGAACAGAGTGGAGAAGCAGAGGCTGACGAGGATAGATTAGTCTTTGGTTCACAGACAACTTTGTTAGTCAACTTGAACGTTTGCCCTTTTTCATCACACCGCCTTTGATGTTGACCCTTCGAAGTCACCGACATCAAAGGCGAAAAAGTATTCACATGAGTAGAGAGCGAACGAATCCTTCGCTTTGGTCTCAAGCATCGCCAACGCACCTGACATCAAAATGGTCATATGGTTGGATCACTTAGAGATTAGAGTCATCATCCATGACAGCAACAAACAGGGACTTTATCCTGTTTAGTTGAAAAACCTGACTGTTTTGATACGCGATTTGAAGTGGTTTTTTATTTGGAATAACGCCGGCGATCATCTTTGGGCAGCGCACGCGAATTGAGAATATTCGTGATTGATGGATGTTTTGTACGCCGGAGAGGAAGTATGTTTCTCAGTAGCTTATCGGTCGTTATGTGTCATCCGCACGTTAGTGACTTGTCATAGGGTAACCGGGGAAGATTTTGTGACACAAACAAAGCAGTAACACCCAAGCCACACCACTTGTCACCATGGTATCAAGTAGTAGTAATACTGTTGCCGTGAGCACTGCCTCAGTTAGGAACAATTTATCCATTGTGCGTAAACCATTCATCCAAGTTGTACAGGAATGGACTGCAACGATGGACCAGAAATTGGAGTCAAAGATGCTGTTTCAGAACAACTCGACTGCTGCACTCAAGTTGAATACGATTGAGGACGAACGATCCTTTGAAGAATTATTGGATCTCATGAACAAGCAAGACACACTGAATGCTAAACTATTGTTTGCTTGTAGAAACGGTAGTGATGCTGTGTCACTTCAGTTACTGAATCACGTCATTGAGGCGTGCAGTAGTGAAAACAATTTGTTCTCCAAATCCTCGGTGGGTAAGATTACGGACAAGGACAACTCCAATTGCACTCTCCTGCACATTTGCGCACAGAGAAACAAGGCACAGTGCATGGATTTCTTGCTGTCGCTCAAAATGTCGGTAGATGAGCTCGATTCTCTGTCTTCGACACCACTGCACTATGCAGTGGCTCAGAACTGTCATGAATCAGTTCTGTTTCTCTTGAACAAGGGTGCAAACATCAATGCAAAAGACTCCTATTCCAAGTTTCCTCTGCTCATTGCACTCAAACACAAGCATTATGCTCTAGCAGAGTTGATGAGTTCTTTTAGACCTGATGTCCATCTGAGGTTATCCAAAGGCAACACAATCTTGCACGTGATGGCCGAGGAAGGTGATTTGACTGCAGTGAAATTTCTGGTTGAAAAGTTGAATGCTTCTCCTCTGAGAAAGAATAATGATGAAGAGAATGTACTGTACAACGCTCTGCCTCATTTTGAAATTGTTCAATACCTGGCAGTTCAATTTTCTCAAAGGGGTTTGGATCGCATTCTCTGTAACACTAACACCTCTGGCAAGAACATTTGGCACAAATGTGGAGCCGATGGACACATTGATAATGTGTTGTTGCTCTTCAGGTGCATGAACCTTCGAGATTTCAGCCAGAGACAGATTGAAGCACTATTGAACACCATGGACAAGATGGGAGATACACCACTGCTCCTTGCAGTGAAAAACTGCAGAAAGGAACTTGTAAGATTTTTAGTAGAGTGTGTTGAAGTTGAGTTGAATGAAGGGGACTCAAGTGGAATGACTGCTCTTCAAACAGTAGTTAATCTGTCTGATAAGGATATGATCAACACACTCTCAAAGGCTGGTGCTTCTCTGAAACCAGTCAATAGACATGACGAGGAATCAGAAAAGAGTAACTGTTTTACTTTTCTAAGTAGTATGACCACTACGCTAGTACTCTTATTTTCTTTGATCTCCATTATTTGTATCATAAGCATGACTGGGATATCTCTGGGATTTTATGGAAAAACTCTCAAAGAAGAAACCAAGAGAGAAAGAGCTGAATCCTTTCGAGAGGTTTTCCAATATCTAAGTAGTCAAGTCTCACAGCATACTACTTTATGTCTCTCAGCTATTTCTGCCTTCCAAACAAGGGTAATTGACCCAACTGGTTCTCTTCGTAATGCTCAAGAATTTGGTTTCGGTCTGCTCCGAGCAACATACAATCAATCGGACATCACGATTGATGTTTTTGTTGGTTCTCATACGGGAGATCAAGTTGGAATTATTGCACCTTATCATGCTCCTGTTGATATATACACACTGTATGCTAATCAATCGTTATTTGAGCGCCATTTCGTTCCATCTCTCTGGGATCAAGATCTGAGGGAAATCCTGAATTCAAGCACAGTTTCCTATAGCACTGCATCAGAGTTTGACAAATTTGGATTGTTTTACCAAGTGGCAAATGATTCGCTTGCTCCTGCTTGGACTCCCTCCTATGCACAATTATCATTTCCAGGTTCTCTCTTTATTTCCTTCATGACTTCAGTTAGAGATCCAACTACAAATCAAATGCAATTGTTTTTGGGTAGCGATATATCAACAGAAGCTATCTCACTGTTCTTGAAACAGAAATCAATTGAATGGTCGAGCGAAATTGTTATTATTGAGCGTTCAACCGGTCACTTAATTAGCACGAGTGATCCTAAGTTTTTGGTTTACACCAATGATGGTTCGACCATTAAGAGGTTGGATGGAAATACTGGTGAAAATGAACTCATTAAGAAAATGTTGAGCTATTCCAGGTCTAAATACGGTCACCAACTGGAGAAGATGGGATCAACAGCTTATGGAATGTTTGAGTATCAACAAAGATATTATCTACTGAACATTGGGGAGCTAAAAGATCAGTACGGTTTGGATTGGCTCATATTGCAAGCTCTACCGAGAGATCTCTTCTTTAGAGATTTCAAAATTGATGTTGGAATCCTGGTTGGCCTCACATTTGTATTGCTAATCCTGGGAGTTGTAGTATCTCTTGTGGCGTCTTTCTGTTTTATGGCTCCATTGAAGAGGTTGTCAGCACTGGCTGAGACTATCAAATTACTTCAATTGGATGAAGTGGAGAGAAAGTTAGCCCGAGATCGTTCATTCTTTTCAGAGATAAGAAGTCTGCAGAATTCATTCAGTTCAATGTCTACCAGATTGAAGCAGTTTAGACAATTTATTCCAGAACACATTTTAGCTGTGATCGAAACAGAGGTAGCTCACAAGGAGATTCTTAAACGAGAAACTCTTTCTGCTTCGATCAAGAAGAGTTCAACCAAGGATTCATCCCTTAAGAAAGGAGAAGTTGAGCTGAACACCATATCCGACAGTTGTTCTGATACCCGTATCTCTTCTTCCCAAGCAAATTATCACTCAAAAGGCTTGGTGACTAATGCACTCACTTCTGGTTTGGTCAGTGGAACAGTGTCCGTAATGACGGTAAATTTCGATGACCTGGCAGACATCTTGGAATCATACTCGAGTGCAGATGTTTATGATTCCATGAATGGTCTTTTAACGGCAATTAAGGACAAAGTGAGAGAATCAAATGCTCAGTTGGTGTCTCACACCCACTCCCATGCCGTCATCGCTTGGAACACCTTAATAGCTCAATCAGACCACCGAATCAGAGCAGTAAGAACTGCTCTTGGCTGTCAGAGAGCTGTTCTAGGTTTGCAAGAGATTTGGAGATTGAAAGGTTTACCACTTTTGGACATTCAAATCGGATTGAGTTCTGGTCCATCATTCTACGGAAACATCGGCTCTGAAGCAACCAAAATATTCACAGTGGTTGGGCGAGCAGCAGCTGAATCCGACACTGCATGTCATTTGAATGAGACTTGGGGTACAAGAATTATGGTGACGCACGATGTTTATCAAACCATGAAAGATTCCTTCTACTTACGTCCTATAGAGACATCGAATGATCTGTCCATCTATGAACTGGGAGAAGCCAGAAACACAGATGAATGGGCCCAGGAGTTGTCACAGGATGTCGCAAAAGAAAATGATACTTGGTTCGAGTACTCTAGGGCTTTCAATTGTTTTGAAAGAAGGGATTATAAGCAAGCACTCACTATTTTCTCTAATTACTTGGCCCAATATCCTTATGATGTAGTTGCTCAGAAAATGGTCGACAAGTCAAGAGAAAAGTTACAGGTAGAGTGACTGTTCTTGAATAAACTCTTGAGTTCAGGTTATGTGTATCAATACCTTCTTCCTTGTCACAACAAGCAGGAATCGATGGAGTTGGCTAAAGAAGAGGCAGGGAAGTGAAAAGCAGTCAAGCTAAAATGTGAACCCACCACAGCTTCGCCTCCACAACAAACTAACGGACAGCCCAAGACGAACGTAGTAGCCAAGGTATTTTGCAATTTGATATGTGGAAGGCAGGATGTATCGTCTGTACTCCTGTGTCTATTGACAGATAGTGGAAAGTGGTTGGCTTCTCTAGCAATTGAACTGCATTCTCAGTTAGAGTGTCACCTCCTACCAATTTTGCTGTCTCTTCTCAGAACACATTCTAATTTTACATTGTCCTCGATGATTTTTGTTTGGAGTAATCCCAGATCCATTTATCACTTCTCTTCTAGAACCTGATGGTCGCTTCTTCCTCATCAGATGAAGTGGATTGGATGATTCGTGTAGACTGATAGCACTTACTGTCAGTTTCATTTCTCACTGGTTCTTGGAAGTCTCCTTGAATCACTCCTTGCAACACAATGAAAATCACCATCCAAAACGATAACCTTGACTCTTGTGTCCATTTGTGTGTGAGTTCCAACGAAAGAAACTATGGATAGTATCTTGTTCACTGTTTTTGTTGTCTTCGCGGGCTGTGATTACTGCTGAAAATCGAAAACGGAAGTTAGACAGGCAGATATCATGGGTGTAAATGAGGCAAACTTCATAGCCTGTGTTCAATTGGAGGATTCATTAGCGTTCATCATCGTCATGGATCATTGGGGTTACAGATCGAGTCCACTTTTTCAAAGCTTCCAGACTGAAACTATACTTGGGTGTTTCTTCACTGGTGTCTCTTCCAATCCAAGCTCCGCGAGTGGTGCAAGCAAAAACAAAGTCACAAAAGTCGACAAGTGTCATGTGCTGACACCCCAGAGTTTTCATAGCTTGTTTTGTAAGTTCTTCGTCATATGCCACTTGTGCGAAGAGATCTTGATGGGCTTCGAAAAGCTTTGATTTATCAAAGCAAATAGTCATGAATTCATTCAATTCAATCTCATCCTTCAAACCTTCGATTCCGAAAGTAAAACGGATGTCATGCACGGATGTTGAATTCAGACTTTTGATCTCAATAGAGATAGAATCAGCAACATAGACCCCATCAACCTGGGACTCACTAATAAGTGGCGAACATCCGAGATTCTCTCTTTTATCATTGATACTTGATACCTTTTGTGCTAACTCGATAACTTCTAAAAATCGTTCGTCTGTTGATGCACTGTTCGGATTCATCCAAACACAATCTGAATCCTGTTTGAAAAAAAATTGTTTTCCTTTTCTAAGATCATAAATCAGTTGATTTCGTAAATGAATAGAACGAACATAGGAGTGGAGTTCGGAATAGTTCATATCTTTGATTGATGCATCGACTTCCTTTATCGTGCCACTTGTTTGAATATCGTCAAAACTTGTATCCAAGGATAAGCATTTAAGAACAGCTGTTATGAAGCTATTCACATCAGAAACGCCCAAAAACGTTGCTACTCTTGATGTTGCCTCCTTGTCCATCTTTATGGGCACTCGATGACCGTAAGCCTTAACACACAGAGTATGACCATCATTACGATTGAATGACATTAATTCAACAGGTGATTCCACTCTTTCATTCCAATGATTCAGCAGTGCTTCAATTTTAAAAACTTGGCTGTCTAGTTTTTCCCCCTCATCATAGCCATCATAGGTAAGGTATGTCTTAACCCTGATAGAAACCATGTTCCAAGTTGTTGTGTTCACAAAAGAAAAATTGGCCAAAATAGCATCCTCGTAGCGGGCACTTCCGTGCCTCCAAATATCTCTACACATTTGTGTTTGAATTGTCCAAACACAACCTTCTTTCCAAGCTCCTCCACTTCTAATGGATCATATCCAATATTTTGTACGTGACCTTGGCCGTGGTCGTCACCAAGATAGAGTAGTGTTTCTTCAGCGGAGAGTGAGAATGCAAGGTGAGATTCCACATATGCAAGTACTGCTTTGGAGATTGAGACAGAAGAATAAATAATGTCAGCGTGTTGCAAAAACTGTTCAAAAACGATCTGATTCTTCAAATTAACTTTCCAATCCTCGAGCATGGGATGATGTATCAATTGATCTCGTGGTCTCACTTCTGTTGTAAAATGGCAAGACTTGTTTCCTGGAACATCAACTACAGGAGTTTCATGTTTGGAAGATAACTTGAATGTTGATTGGAACAAGTGAATCCAGATGAGATCACTTGTGAACACTTCATACCACAATCCATTCACCAAATTCACTCTGTGGAGGTCAATGATGTTGACGAATTGAAATATGTTGTGACTGAATCAAAGTGTCCTCCGTGGAGTTGACTCTGGATTGCAATGGTTTCACTCTTGTCTGATGATTCAGTGCATGGATTCACTTTTCTTCTCTTGGAGTTGGGTTCACTTGTGGTGTCCATGTGTGCGGCGAGGGATTCGTTTTTGTTTTTCTGAACGTCAGGTTTTCTTGGATGGATTAAGAAGTTTTTTGTCGACTTTTTAGGTGAAGATAGGTTTGAGAACCAAAGTCCCGAATAGGAATGAAACTGTAACCATTTTACAGAATACTTTAACTTATGCAAGACATTGTCGCAATGATTTTTTGAATCAAAGCAGTTCTACACCAATCTCTCCTACCAAACGTTGTGATCCGCAATGTCGGAAACTCCAATTGAAGTATCAATAATGTGGAAGACCTGCATGAAGCGTGGACAAAACAAGTAGGGCAGGCCAATCAATCATTTTCAACAAGCTTTTGTAATTCGCCAAAACAATAAACATGAAAAATTCTTTAGTTACGAACTTGTCTCACAAAAGAATACTCTTGTCCGTTTTCAATGTGCAAAACTTCAAAACCATTCTTGCGGAACAACTCAACCATTCGATCAATAATCTCTTTTTCCTTTGTGGGCTCTGATGCAAAGAACCGTGCATGCTGCTCGACCAAAATTTGATTACAGTACTGGAACTCTGATGGATCTGACAAAAAACTCTCAAAAATTTCAAACTCTGAGCCCTCTACATCCAACTTTAGCAAATCAATGTGGTCATGACCCAACATCTTCATGATTCTGAGCAGGTCCATCGTCTGTACAGTCACTGGTTCCGTCTCTTCTACATGACTCACTCCCTTGATTGCCGTTCCACTCACATGATCCTTGTTCTTGGGCAGGAAGAATTGAGTACTGGTTTGTTGAGGATCACTGGTCAGAGCAATTGGATAGAGCTCAAATCTTCCACTTAGCTTTCTCTGTTCCTTTGATCTCTTGACATAGTCGATCGCTTTGGGAGTTGGGTCAAACGCATACAACTTCTTGAGACCAAATCTTTGAATCATCTCCTGGTCATACTCCACATTTTCTCCTACACCAAAACTGTAGACGATCGATTCGGAGTTTAATCCCAAGGGGCACACCATCCAACCGCCATATTCTTTTCGACCAATGTATTGCTTTAGTGGAGAACAGGTTTTAATGGGGAAGGACAACGCCTTATTTTCTGAATGTGACGTCTTGGGGTGACGAAACAAGACAAATGTCAGCAAAGAGAACACAATGAGGTTGATGATAAGGAACCATAGGAAGGTTAGTTGTCTTGGATGTGTCGAAAAAATCTTCATGACGAATTGTCGTTAGGGAACTGCACAGTGTTGATGCGAATGTTGAGTGTGATTGCATCTTTCACACCACAAAGGCCTTTTGTGTCAACGTTCAAATCAAAAAAAAAAAATGTCAAAAACTCCGTCAAGCCCTACTTGCCTTTTATATTGTTACAACATAAAAGAAGAATAGATTTGTCCGAACCGCTCTGCACAGTTTGAAAATTCATGTACGGGAGTCTTGTTTTCCAAGATTTACAAAAGACTGTCCAAAAAAAACTGTTGAGAACCAAGAAATGACTAATGTTCTGGTGCTCCTCTGTGCAACGACAATAGTCCCTGAACATAAACCCGACACCTTGTTCTTTGCTAGAGTATGTTGTTTCCTGTTTGCTAAAGATACTATTACTCATTCATAAAACATGATTATCAATCACATGAAGCTCTCGTGGTGCGCACTTGCTTGACTCTACTCAAGTTCGATATAACTTTGAATATTGTCTTCTTCCTCTGCTCTTAGACATGAAAATAAGTTGATGCTGTCACATAAATTCCAGATTTGCCCAGACAAAGGAACCGGAATCTCTGTCATTCTCTGGTCATTGGACAGAAGAGGTCGTTCCAAGTCATAATTCGTAAATTCACTGACAGATTTTTCAGCTTCTTCTTTGGCCTTCTCGACAATACTTTGCACCATGGACACTCCCAAAGATTGCGAGAATAGATCCTCCAGTGTGCTCCTCTTTTTTTTAAAGTGTTGCACTGCATGAAACATGTTGCTGAAGATGTTGACCGATTCAACTCGGGTATCCTTTTTCAGTCGATAAAGCACATTGATCACAATGGTGGCCATTTCGGGAGTCAAATATTCAGGATTGGAACTCAGTTGGGAGATGAGCGTTTCAATTCGAGTCTGTCTCTTGATAAATCCATGAAACAGTTGAATTTGAAGATCCTTGTAAAGTGCATAAGCAACAAGATCTGAAACGGAGAAGACTTCCCTGTTGATACCAGTGAAAGTCCAGTTCTCCGTCTTTGCAGCCCCTCCTCCAGAATGAATGAGCTTAAGTTTGGCGGGAATGCTCAGTGAGCAAATCACAGCATATAATGCGGCTCCAAACCTGGATATTAGTGGGAATTGGTTCATCTCATGTGCATTGAAATTATCCATTGATAAAAACACATCATGAGAATCGTGTTTGGGAACGTTAAAAAACTTGTGGGTGCAATCAACTGGAATTTCCTTAATGGTGGCAGTTCCAAGTTGCCATCTTGGTATGAATAGGCTTTCCAACAACACAGGATTGTAATTGAAGTCAGCCAGAGAGAAAATAGCTGCAGTATCTTGCTTCGCCTTCTGGGTAATATACAAATCTATTATTTTCGCAAATGACGCAGGAGACGGTGAGCTCAACAATAAGTCCCTGGACAAGTAGTGGGGGTCAATTTGCTTCTTTGGTATAGATTCATACAACTGTGGGAGAAATAGGGATGCTTCGGCTCCAATCACGACAAGACCGCTGTCAAGTAAAGACGGTGATTCAAAGTTCTCTCCAATGAAAAAACTCATGAAATCATTCGGTGTCAGCAGTTGCATCAATTCATCAGGACGGGAAAGAGGCATTACAATGAGTTTACCATTAAATGCATTCTTCCAAGACACTGGATGAACATAACCTGTGGACTGATCAATGCTGAAGCCATTGTATTGCTCACAGTCCCAAAAATTGGTTCTAAGTCCCAATCCCTCGAATATTCTCATGTAAAGTCTGGCTTCTTGTTTGGCAATGTGTTTGTTTGAAACAAATAACACATCAAACAAATATTGATTCGAAGAATCAACTGGAACATAGCTTGGCGTAATTCTGGTACTCTTTTCAGCAATTTCAATACGCTTGTTTCTGAAGAGGAGTTCAACACTCCATGGCAATGCTTCAAATAATTCAACATTTGGATCCACGGTCACTTCCATGTTGTAAATAAATGATTCACCAGGTGCGAGCATGTTAAGCTTTCCTTTGATTGGACCAACTTTTTTTGATCCAGTGACAATTAATCTTCTGTCTGTATTGATTTTCCATGATACATCTCCATTTCTAGACTTGTTACCATAAGGAAGACTAGAGATGTTTTTGATCTGAACTTGAAATATCGATCGCTGTCCATGGATCATCTGTTCATTTCCATTCATGACTGAAATTTGAATGGGATATTGAACATTCAGAGTTGTTTCAATCGTGCTGTCCACAAAGTTGCAACCCACAAGTTGGCTTGTTGAAATGACTTTGGCTGTTTCATGAAGTTGGCGAGCATGTGTGGCTTCTGGAACATCCAGAAGAGCGCCAAAGAAACTTGCTGGAACAACAATCGTTTCATTTGGTCTGATGGCTGGCAGATAATAACCAATATTTTCTGAAATGAAGGTTTCAGTCGAGTTGAATTGAAGCAATGCTCCAGCTGGAAGAGTCATTCCGCCATTGTTTATCACTTCCACTGCATTGATCACAATTCTTTCTCCAGGTTCAAACACGTTGTCGTCTATCACTCCTTTGACCATGTATGAAGAAACAGAGCAGTTGAACTTTGAACAAGATTGTTCCAGAGGTTGCATTGTGACTGGATCAAGGATCACATACCAAATAGATCCATCCTCACCTGGAACACCACCGCGACCACATTCTCCATGATATCCACTACTTCCTGTTTTACCAGAGTTTCCACTGCTTCCACTGCTACCGGATCTTCCACTCGAACCACTCGGGATTTCAGATTTGTATGGTCCAGCACTGCCTCCACTGCCTCCACTTCCACTGCTTCCACCAGAGCCAGAAAATCCTGAACACCCTCCTCCGCCACTATCACCTCTCGCACCTGCTCTCCCTCCGCGAATGTCACACTCTGTAAACATCAACAATTCGGGTTGTGTCGTCTCAACAATGATTCTTCCTCCTTGACCACCATTACCTCCATCACCACCATTACCACCGTCACCTCCATTACCTCCATTTCCACCGTCACCTCCGTCTCCACCATTTCCACCGTCTCCACCATCCTCTCCAGGTCTTCTTCCATTCGGTCCTCTCTTTCCCCATCCACCACTACCACCACTACCTCCTCTTCCACCATCTCCACCATCTCCTCCATGTCCCCCATTTCCTCCTTTACCTCCCTTTGCATTCAACAAAATGCAACTATCTGGCCTCATATAACTCGTTTCCATTGTTCCATTGTAACTTCCAGTGAAGGACAATTGTTGAGGAGAGTTCATGGA
The DNA here is from genome assembly GCA_937625935.1 of Tetramitus jugosus. NCBI lineage: Eukaryota > Heterolobosea > Eutetramitea > Acrasida > Vahlkampfiidae > Tetramitus > Tetramitus jugosus. The sequence goes on along the minus strand of OW569392.1, from coordinate 22,257 downwards.
CAAATTCAAATACATGTTTCTGATGGCATTGCCACCTTCTCTACCATTCTTGCCATCTGATCCTCTTCCACCATGTTGGCCATCCTTGCCGTCCTTGCCATTTTTTCCATCGTCTCCAGGACGAGAGCCATTTGGACCATTTGCTCCATCAGCTCCATTTTCACCTCTTCTGCCTTGCCTCCCTTGCCTTCCATCTTCACCATCTCTTCCACTGCCATCAATCACAAAGAATGGTACTTTCTTCTCTGCCTTGCCAATCATTTGATGAGCAACTTCTGTGCCAATGTCTTGAGGAAGATAATGCCGAGGTGCTTCGACATCTCCTGTTACAATAAACCTATCTTGATGCATGGTGTAGTGTTGTTTGTTGGCTTCTTGTTCTTGTGCCAATTCGATGCCGTAGGTGGGTCATCAACATCTTCTTCTTGAAGAGAACTTGTGTGTCAAATTCCGTACCTCTCTTAACCAATCCTCCGAGCTGTAATGTGATGCTGCAAATTCTTTGTTGGAGAGATTAGCGATAGTTTTGGCGCCAAAAAGTGCGGTTTCATGAGTTTGCCCTTCCATGCTACTTCCATGATTTATTGGACAGAGAATGTTGTCCTCTACTTGAATATGGTCAATCTTGACAGCTGCCAAAGGATAGCTTCAAAAAGAGGTTTGCGGACCAATATTGGGTACAGGCGATGATTGCCACGAGTGCTATCAAATCCCCTATACCAACCACATCAGATCACGGGTTGGTTTTAAAACCGAAAAAAAGACGACGAATTCCCGTCACCTCCATTTGCCAAGCGCATGAAGCGATCTGGACCAAGGCGAACCCAGATAACAACAATAACCACATAGTAGAGTAGTTGGAAAGTATTTGGAGTGCACTGGTATTTTCATAAGTATAGATCTAATCGAATCAGTTTAATGAAATGATCCAGTTAAACGTAATGTCTATTATACAGGCATATATTCATACTGATCTGATATTCTTCTACTCACTAGACAATCGACGAGTACAGGAACAACTGGTGTTGTATTGCCCTTTAGCATCGCAGCTATAGCCCTCTTTTCCTCAGCAGATCCAATCACATACTGATCAATTTCCTTTCCATTGCGGTCTCTTGTCTCATATTTCATTTGAACATACATTGACTTTTCCTTGTGGTTATACATCAGGATCACTGGATATGTTAAAGAGCACTTCGTGCCAGTTCTCGCAATGGATCTTGTCGCTTCATCTCCAAATACATCCTTAAACTTTTTCTGAGACATGATGGCACGGATGGAGTTCTGATCAATATTTCTAGGCTTCTGTTTTCCAAACGAATACTCCAATGTACCTCTTACAACTGTATTGTACTCTGATCGCTCCAGACAATTAACCGTGCTAAACCGTTTAAACTCTCTAATTGGTTTCTTTGCAGTCATACGCTTTCTAATTGCCTGCAACACATTGTCCTGGATCATTGCCTTCCTCGATTTGCTCAGTCTTCCTTCATGGGCATTGACGTATGCACTCTTCCTTCAGACACTGTACCACTTCTGTGTTCACGTCTTCTGAAGTCCATTGATAACTCATAATCAGCCAAATAAGCTGGTGCTTGTCTCACACGTGGCATGCTTTGTTTGTTTGTTGATTGCTGACCAACGGTAACGCTGGTGGTCATTCATTGTCATCTCTTTTTTTTGAGTTACTACGCACAGAATCGTCGGTTTTAACACCAAAAAACCTTGCCGTGTTGATGCGCAATCCAAAATTTTTGTGTGGCGAAAATATTACAGTGCAACGCTCGAAATTAAGTCAGCCATAGTGTTCGGCAACAAATTTGAGAGAAAACTCCATAAAATTGGTGAATTATGGGTTTATCCCAAATCTTTTGTTAGCCAAGAGAAGTGAGTCAGAGAATGCTTCCGATTCATTGTCTCATTGTCATCCCTCTCCCATCAGATCTTGCTAAACTTTTGATCCAAACATTCCCAGAGAACTTTGAAGGAGTGGTCAAAGGTGAATGGGGACGAAGAATGAAGAAAAGAGATTCCCCACTTGGGGAAAACACCAAGCTGTGGAGAACAATTCCTTCATTCAAGGACACTGACAGCTGTCATCCGCATCTCGTGTGATACAAAATCGATTATCTAAAGGGATGGTTTTGAATCGGCAATAACAACAAACTAACATAACAGTGTATTGGTGGATACTTTTCTGGCGATGCCTTCTATGAAGCTGGAACGAGTACTACAACTGTTCCAGCTGCTAGCATCTCTGCTGGTGGTAAGATTGGCAATTACTTCCACTCACAAGGAGCTCTGGTCTTGGACTTTGGATCTTTGTTTGTAGATGATGACGGAATCAATACCATCTTCTTTGCAAAGGTCGGAGCTGCACATGACTGGACAACCAATCCAACAGTGTCAGTGGCTACTTTCAAGGCAGATGCTGGAACTCGTAGCATCACTGTTCAATTGGTCTCTGCAACCCCCAACATCAATTTGGTTGTCAGTTACATTTCTGCAGTCAATGAAACAACCACTTTTACTACCACGTATGCCCTCTCGACAGACACAGTGTTCCACGAGAATTGGAACAATATTGTCGTTGTGAGAGCCTCTAGTCCTCTGGTACCAGTCGAAGGAGTTTCCATTTTCATCAATGGAAAGCCAACTACTGATGGTTTGCTCATTGTTGATGGTGATGCACTACAGAGAACATTCGCCATTGATGCAACTGGTCACCTTTTTGGAAGTACTTTTGCGGACATTGATGAAGTTTCCGTCTGGAGCAACTCTGTGGTCGAAATTGATGTTCCAACTATTGCAGGTTTCTATGCTAATGGCTATTGCCCAGGTTGGGACTCAAAGTATGGTGGTTCAGATCCAATTTTCGCTGCTTCATATGCCAATGACGTTCTTACCATTGATGTCACAGTTCCAAAGAACTCTTATCAAACAGTACTGGACAGAATTGACAACGCACCTAACCTGAGAGATGTGTGTTTGACAAATGCAGACAGTTTTACAACCAGTGCTGGTTACAGCTGGAAACAATTTGGATGGAACACCTACCTTGCCAACAAACTTCGATTTCACCTTTGTTGAAGGATGTTTTTGCTGTGTTCGTTCTCCAAAGGCATTGCCAGTTTATGGAGTGAACGGAAATGGTTGTCAAAGTGCAATTCTTGGTAGAAACAATATTGTTGAGAAGACGCATCTGGTCCTTGGCTCCACTGGTCTAACTGTGACGCAAAAATTGATGCAAAGATCATATGCTCTGGACCTGGTTTTGAACAACATGATCACAGTGAGCAGAAAGTCATTGCAAACCCCATTGACATGTGGATTCCTTCTCTTCTCCAATTTCACTGATACCACACTTGCTAGATCTGTCAAAATGGTAGTCAATATTGATTTACGTAGAGCCACTGTGACTACCACAAGTGTTCTAAAGCTTCATGACGTTGAAACTACCAAAGCCAACAACAGTAGCACGGTCAAGATCAATACTTTGTTGATTGCTGTTTTGTCCGTTGTCTGTGTTGTTGCTTCAATGTGGCTCTGATCTTCGCCAGAAAAGCCAGCAGTGAGCCGTCCAGCAGTTGAGATGAACAATGTTGTACAAAGGATAGGATATTAAAACTAATCTCCCAATGACTGTCAGGCATACAGCGAGCAACGTTAATGCTTGGAGTTGGAACTCATTGTTCAATACTTGATTGGAACTTGAAAGAACGGGGAAACAAGAGGAGGAGGGAGGAAGAAGACATACACTTCAACCAATGATCAACCTGCCAAAACTCTGAGCTTCAAGCCATACCTACTAAGACTGATGAGAAGTGAGAAGAAAATGGTCGTTGTTGTCAATGTGGAAACCCAACACTTGTTGAAACCAAATGGGGAGTCCCATGTTGTGCTGGTTATTGTTCAATGAATGTATCTTCTGTAAATATAATGTCCTTACGCATTACATATCTAATGTCAAAAAAACAACTTATAATTTTCATTCCAGATGATGATTTGCACTTATGAGGTCATTGTTTTGTTGGTGAAAAGTTGATGGACAGCTGGAGCAACAGCAGCACATATTTGAGAGATTTGAGAACGAATGAAGAAGAAATTACAAAAAACCATCCATATGGTCATTCGTTCATTTACACTTCGTAGAGTCAATTGCTAGTTTAGAGAGCTCCATTACTCTCATGGACCATCGGACAAATGAAAACCTTTATGGGCCTCTTGGTTTGGTTCTACTACAAAACAAAAAAGTACCCTTAACAAACAAACTAATACACACACAAAACACACTGTGTTTTCATGTCAAAGCCAACAATTATAGCCATCTTGTTACTGCTACTAGTCGTAGTAGCATGCCTCATGTGTATGACACATGGATTCACCATTGAAAAAATTTGGGAGGACAAGTACAAGATCTTGGCCTTCAACAACAGTCCTAAAACTCATTATGATGCCAGAGAGAATCTATTCTATGTAGTCACAGATTATCATTTGGTGGCCTTTAATGGCACAAGTGGTACTGTCAGGAGAGAGTTCAAGATTCCTAATAAAATCTGTAACACTCAATCTGTTACTTTCCCCGCCACCACCAAAGGGTCCATGTGGTACAGTCACACATACAATATATTACCAAACTTTGTATTGCATCACATGGATTTAGAGACTGGTGTAGTATCGGATTATACCATTCCTGAATTTACTAGTCAAGGATACTTGACTCATTCTATCTCAATGGATAATAATAATGGACTAGTGTTGATGGCTGTAGTGAGTACTCCCGAAGATCCAGCTCATCGTAACACTGTTGCTGCATTCAAGATTGATGAATCTTCCTCACCAAATCGCTTGGAAGTGAGACTCAAGTGGAAGTACACTTTTGTCTACGCCAATTTGAACGCATTGGTATTTGATGATCAAGATATGTGGGTATGGGTATTTGCATCGAATCGTATCGCCAAGATCAATGTGAAAACAGGGAACTTCAAATTCACTAATGATGCACTACCTGAAGAATATCTGATCATGAGCTCCAAGGGATTCCTCTCCCCTGATAAATCACATATCTATCTAGCAGGAATGAATCTATTGAGCTCATATTATGGTGTAGGTATTATCGTAGTAGATGCATCCAATGGTAAATTTGTCAAATGGTATTCCATATCTGGTAGTACTACTGGAGATAATACCAGGAGTATACAAATGAAACAGAGTATTGATGAAAATCACTTGTATCTCACTTCTGAGAAGGGTGCTTCCATGTTCTGTATCAAGGAGAGGAAGATGGTATGGTATAGACAGTATACAGAACCATCTTATTATTCCATTAGTGCTATTGGGTCAATGAATACTCCCATTATTGCCTATGCTTCTCAAAAGAATCATGAAACCATATTTGCACAAGCTGAACAAAAGGGACAATTGATGGGCACATTTGATCAATATTTGGGTGATGCATTGATTGGTAATATTACTAGTAGAGGAAAAGAATTTTTCACGTGTGTGAATGATCCACAATATGAATCAAGAGTACAATGCTCCAGACGTAGAATCATAACATAATATATACACCTATTGTGTTCACTATCCCTTATTTATGATGTCAAATACACCACAATTCCTGCAACATCCACCACCAACTGTGACCGGGATCCATCGTGAGTTCAAACATAAAAAACTTGCAAGTAAAAATCTCTAGCAAGACAGTGCTGTTCCAATTCAACATACAACCTCTCAACTATAAAAATTTATTGATAACAAAATTGAAAATGTACTCTGTAAACACTCATTTCATCCACCATCAACATGAAGGGTGTTCAACATCAACCAAAGTTTGATGACTTGTGGGATCACTGGGCATGGCGGATCCTGCTCTATCGTCTCTATTGCACACAAGACGAGACTGAAAAGGAACTAGCTCATTCATCGCATGGTGCAGTACAACAAGTGGCACAAGGAAAATGAAGCCAGGGGTGTCTTTACTCAAATGAATCGAATGAGAGAGGCATTGATGCTCAACATTCCTCAATAGCTGTTTGATGCAAAAACGATTGTGAACATTGGATGAATGGTACCCTGTTCGTTGATTGACAAGTTGCTAGAGTTGAGACAGACTGGTTCCACTGTGCTGGACTGTTCCCTTGCTCTGTCCGTTGGAACCGCCGACCCAACCAACTATCGTTTCAAGAGTCGCTACTGTAATGCACGGGGCTCTGTACTCAAAGGCATGAATTATCCAAGGGCTGAAGGTGAATGGCTACTGACCAAGATTGCTCCATTCGTCAAAGAGTCGCACATTCATGAATCAGAACCAAGTTGGTTCTGACAATGCTTCGTCGCACCAACTTGAGAGAGATTGACATTCAGGTCGTGCATCAAAAGCCCTTTACTCGTATCGAAGATGAAGAATACACGACACTCCACGATTTCGAGTACAGAGCCAATTGGTATGGCTTTGAGTTGCTCAAAATCAGGACCATTCAGTTTCTCAATCACAGAGGCTACATTGAACCATATGAAACAAGTGTTTACGAGTAAAAATTTTATTAATAAGTGCCAGTTTTTTGCCACCCTTTTCGTATCAGAGCAATGTTCTTTTTCTTTTTTCTTGCAAGTTTTGGTGAGCATTGCCCATTTCTTCACACCAGTGATTATTCAGCTGTTTGTGGAAACAGGTTTGATTTCTTTGGCTTGGACACAATATGTACCTCGTTGGATTGAAGGTGAAATCGAACCTGTTTCTTGTGAGTGATGAGAGAATGATTCAGGGTCACTTCAAACAAAAACAAAACAAATAATTAACAAATACAAAATGGAGGTGGTACCTCATGTAAATTTTACGACCTGTATTTTGAGGATCGATTCTATCGTGACCTGATTGGCCAAACCATCCTGGTACCACAACAGGGTAAACTCAATGGGATCAATCTTGTCCAGGTACAGACCCGAGGGAACGTTTTTTGGAAAACCATCATTGTTGGATGAAGAGCTGGTGTTCTGAAAGTCGTGTTTGTGTGCGGGCTGATTGGTTCGATACAAGAAGACCACAGTTGCCACCTGATCGATCAATGAGCGAAATGGCCGCCTTTTTCTCACAAGAGTTCGATTCAATGGTGCGTTTTGTGGTCGTGCGAGCAACAAATAAATTAAACGATACTTGAAATGGAAACTTCTATTAATGATTTTCTTTTTGGAATCCAGGTAGATCATGCACGATGCCATCACTGCTGTTCTGAGTTCGTCCTTATTCTCCCCTCTTTCCTCTTCCTGAACTTTGCTCTGCTCGTTTTCTCTGAAGCCTCTGAAATCGGATGCACTTTGAAGGTCATTGAATCCGACTTGAGACTCCAAATCTCGACTTTCCATTCGATCAAACTCTCTGATTCATTCAATGGAGCAGATTCATTCTCAACAACATCATCTGACACATATTCATCATCATCAATATATGTTCAATGATTTGTTTGCGTTTGTTAGTACCAGCTCTTGTTCTTTGCTTTTAGTTTTTCTTTTTCTTTGGGGTTTTCGATAACACATGATTGCGGAGTTTCGTTTTCATATCTTCCGACGGAAGATAATAATGACTTATCTAGTCGTGATTTTCCAACTGCATGATAGTGGCTTTAACATCATTCATTTTCCACAATTTCTCCCAATTCCCATCACACGCAAAATAAAAACCAATCAACTTTCAACTTCCTGGATATTTCAGATAAAATTTTGACAAAAACCTTACGTTTTTGAGTGAACCGACACTCGCGTTGGCTCTGACAAATTTTGGAGGACTTGTGTTTTCAAGAACATCTTAAGGCGTTGTGAAGGTGATGATGAAGAAGAGGGTCGTGGTGAAGTAGTTTGAGAGGGTGGTTTATAAATTAGTCCACCAGCTTTTCAGGATCAGAATACTGATTGATTGGTCAACAATTTGAAGGTTTATCAAGCTCCCTAATAACAAGCACAAAAACTATTTGTCTCTTTTTTAAAAAAGAGACTCACATCATTATGGCTCTTTATTGGGTGATCCAGTACCCTCGGTACTCACAATTCAAGCAAGTCAGCGATATCTCATCATCTTTGAGTTCCAGTTGCCCAGTTGATGGTGCAATTCATCCAATTGATAAGCCAACAGCCAAGAAACGAAATACTAGAGATCAGACAAGAATTGTCATTTTATTCAGACAATGCTGTTCGAATATTCGTTGCATTTTCGACTAACTATATGGGGCATTTATTGGACGCCACATGTGCTCGCAAGAACGAACTGTTTAAGATGTGAAGCTGGAGGACAAGGATTTACTTTCGGTGATCCCGGATTTCAGAATGTCTATTTTATTGTTGCCGGTTTGAAATCTAATGTCGCATAAACATCAGCTGTTTTTCGAAGTCACCAAATCAGAGAAAGTGTGAATAATTTTATTAAAAACTTCAGGAGCAATAGTGGACATGACAATGGGACCCTTGTTGGATATGTGTTTGTTGCATGTGGTATGTATATGTGGAAAAAGCGAAAAGGACATTATTAACCACAGTGTGCTACCACCATTTCCATTCGGCATTTCGTTGTTATATTCAGTCGTGGAATCCATCGGCTAGTCGCTGGTCATCGGTGATACTCTCTGGACGAATGTGCGATGTCAAAGTTTTGTTTGGGGAAATACTTGTGCCAGATAATATCATTTACTACAATTTCTCCCAATTCCCATCACAAGCAAAATGAAAACAATCAACTTCCTGGATATTTCAGATGAAGTTTTGACATATCCCTTACGTTTTTTGAGTGAACCAACACTCGCGTTGGCTCTGACAGATTTTGGAAGACTTGAGCTTTCAGAAACATCTGAAGGCTGTTGTGATTATGGGATAGATAACACTGATGTGTGATTGGATTGAGTTAGAATTGCTATTACATCAACGCTGCTCATGTTTTTTTGTTTTTTCATCCGGAAGAATAATCCACCAGCTTTTCAGGATCAGAATGCTGATTGAATTGGTCAACAACAAGATTTGAAGGTTTATCAAGTTCCCTAATGACAAGCACAAAAACTATATGTCTCTTTTTTAAAAAAGAGACCCGCATCATTATGACTCTTTTTTGGGTGATCCAGTACTTGTTGCCGGTTTGAAATGGTGGTGTCGAATAAACATAAGCTGTTCTTCGAAGTCACTAAATCAGAACAAGTGTGTGGAACATGTTAATACTTTTATTAACTTCAGGAGCATCAACATGACAATGGGACTCATGTTGGATGTGTGTTTGTTGCATGTGGTATGTATGTGGAAAAAGCGAAAAGGACATTATTAACCACAGTGTGCTACCACCATTTCCATTCGGCATGTCATTGTTATGTTCAGTGGTGGAATCCATCGGCTAGTCGCTGGTCATCGGTGATACTCTCTGGACGAATGTGCGATGTCAAAGTTTTGTTTGGGGAAATACTTGTGCCAGATAATATCATTTACTACAATTTCTCCCAATTCCCATCACAAGCAAAATGAAAACCAACTTCCTGGATATTTCAGATGAAGTTTTGACATATCCCTTACGTTTTTTGAGTGAACCAACACTCACGTTGGCTCTGACCGATTTTGGAGGACTTGTGCTTTCAGGAAGGAAGATACTACTGGACTCTTGGATTGCGATGAGGACTCCGTAGCTACACTCCGATTGCTTAAGGAAACTTTGTGGAACCAAATATTGGGGATCAAAAAGTGCAGGTGGCAAATAAAAGAAAGACTGATGTCAGCATACACTCACACTCAAACAGTTCGAGAGGTTGAACATATTGCTTCAACTTCTGACTTGTTCCAAGTCATTGGTCCAACTGGTTCATCATTTCGAACATGTAATTCATGTTGTTGATGATCACGTCATGCCTGAGGTTCGTGTATAAGGCTGTGAAATCAAAACTGTGTGTGGAAAGCTTTGGTAGTGTCGTGAACTCCCAAGTAGCTCCGTTGCTCAAGCACCATTTCTTGAGGACCAGTTTTGCTTCGTATGATGAAGACACAATTGGCATCGCAGGCATAATACAAGTTTCTCTTTTTTTGCAGCCGTGTGATTATGAGTCTTAAGCGTGTACTCAATAGTTTAGATGGCATTCGTAGATTAAACACCATGTTTGAATGTACATTGGTTTTTTTGGCCATGTGGTTCAATGATGTCAGTGAAACATTGGTTTTTTGAACCTTGTTTGGGTGGCCAGTCCTTGTTGGTAGGTTGGCTTGGTGTGAGCGGAGAAATTTTCTAAAAAACTCTTTTTGGTTATTGTTCTTTCAGTTTTTGCGAAAAAAATCTTCAGGAGTGACCCGCCATATTTGAGAGTGATGAATTGGAAAACACCACCATGCGATCCTGATTCTGATCTGAAGTCTGTTAATTATGAACAGGCTCTCAGAAACAAAAATTTGCAAAAGATACTACTTTTTGGCGAACACTTGTTCAACTAAACTTTGTAAGAATTGCGATAGAGAAAAAGAATGCTGAGGTCAAAGGATGGAAGGACAAGCTCATTGCTGCCTGTTTGGACGAAGAAACCACAACCAAACTCAATTGGTTTGGGTTGTGTCTGTCTTGTTGTTAAGGAAAACCCGAGAACTTGCTGTATTTAGTATCAGAGCGTTGAAATTTACAGTTTAGAGTTTCACCAGATAGAGGACTGATTGTGTACCAGTCTAAGTAAATGTAAGGACATAGATTACAAAAAACTGATTTTCTAAGGAGAAGACTTGTTGATTTCAAAAGATCATAAAATAGAAGAGTTGTTTTTTGTTAGAATCATTGTTAGATTGGTTGATGCATCTTCATTGATATACATCATGGAGTACAACATGCACAAGACATAAGTTTCACCAAACAAACATAAATGTTGTGGTTTGCTTAAGAATCCAATCGACGAGAACGCAGAGTTGATACATTGTGTGCGTATGTTCACACGAGATTGAACGTTCATTGGTTTTGTTGAAGTTGTAAGCAAAAAATCAAACAATATGACGACGACTGATAATACCACTAATTCTCAAACTGATCATGATATTGTCATGCAATCTGTACAGACTTCGAGCGAGGATCAACAGTCTCCACTTAATTCACCTTCTGATGTAAGACTTCTCCCTACCAAACGAGAGTGGAGGAGAATAGCTGTGGACCTGGACGTTTTCAATTGATGCACTATAATCAAACACTCAACCAAAACAAAAACACAAAATGAACCAACTCTACAACATATGTTTCAAGTTAGTATAACTAGCCCCAACGATACCAACAGAACCGTTAGTATATCCCCCAAAGAAATAGCATCAATCTCCCTAAATGAGCGTATTCTAGAACCAATAAGTCATCAAGACCTAAACGAGGTAATTATGAGAGGCTCTTCATCTTGTACAACCTCAAGTAGTAACAGATGTATCAGAGATCCAGTACGGTTCTTTCCAATGATGAACTTCCTGAAAATATTCAGGAAGGTCAATCATTACTATCTTCGAATGATAAGTACCAAACGGCTGGTACTAGAAACAATGATGTGGCCAAAGAACAGGTATTGTCATATGTTAGTTATGCTTCGAATCAAGTACAGATGAATGTCTGGCATGTGGGATGATATGCTCGTTGACCTGTACTACGAAAAAAATGGTGTTCAAATCGTTGTTCAAGATGAGAGTCAAAAAATGTGCAGACACAACCAAAAACACAACAGATTTTTTTGTGCTTTGTCGTCAAAAAGAAAAACCCTCAATTACCAAATTAATGTCAAAGAGGGTGAGGAGAAAGACATATGGGATGTTGTTCAGTAAAGTACCAAGATCTATTGAAAGCTATGTTCTTGCAAGACCAAGTATGACCGCCACTGATATACAAGTAAGCAATAGAATTGCCAACATATGTCCTTCTCTCGTCAATACAGACAGACTGAATGCTATACGATCACGTTTGTTGCAACAACATTTTGGAGGAAAGCTAGACACCTTCGTGTTACCAAAAGTGAACTTGTTGAAGAGAGTCCAGAGTAGTTACCGGATCAGGAATTCAATGGTACAAAAGTAGTGTTGATGCTCATGCCTTATCTTCGTGTTCTACATATTGATGATGAATGTATACTCGTTCATTCTCAGAGCTTCTTTCAGTCTGTCATTGCATTCAATTCAGAATTATCACGCCTTGAAATTTCAAGGCAAAGGAATGCCTATTTGGCGCCAAAACTTTCAAGGCAAGTACATCACCTTCAACTGTCAAAAAATAAAACCGTTACGAACATTGAAATCCACAACAAACAAAAGGATCAAACCATGTCTAAAACTATAGCAACCAAGAGACAAGTAGTTATCTGTCAATAAGTATTACAATGAACTTGATAATTCTGATTTTACTGATTTGAGTCGGGCCGAGAAAAGCATTCCTAGCAGCAATCACAAGAAGAAGCGAATGACACTGGATTCCAAGAATGAGTGAGAGGAATGATGTCTTACGCGAGTTCCATGAATCGCATCATGTTGGAACAAAAATGCAATCATTGATGCACAGAGGCTTAACTGGATGGACTGGAATGCAAGCTGACGTAGAATCGTTCTATCGTACAATTGTCCTCAGTGTCAGACGGTGAAATTTGATAAGAGTGTTGTTCTTCGGATGAAAAATGCCGTTAACAATGACTCTGACTGGGTGAAGGAGCCATGATAACGCCATTGAATTATACAACAATACTGTTCACTCCACCACTCGCATGACTCCAAATGAAGCTTGGGCTCGTACATTCGTCCTGGATGAGAGTACATTGAATGAAGAGGCTGCCGCCATGAGATTGTACACAATCGGGAAATCAAAAGTCAAACACTTGCCAGAGGTGAAGCAGATGCAACCAGACGCGCCGGAAAAAGAGGGCAAAACTTCTCTCTGAAGGTACCGTTGTTCTTGTGAGGGTGCCAATGAAGTACAGAGCCAACAAGCGACTTGTGTGGGGCAAAAGAGCCAAACTTGTTGAGCAGAGAACGGACCAATGCTTAGGAGGGAACACGTGAACGTGTGACCAGAATTGTTCACCTTCGGTCACACACTAAAATTCTAAGTGACACATTTATCTGTCAAAAAACAACGTTACTCGTTCTATCTCCAAGAAAGTACATCAATGTACTAACATGTCATGAACAAGCACCCAATGATAGAATACCCAATCAAGACACTCCAAACAAAGTTGGCAAGAAGTCTTCGACAACAGTCAACTGCAGAATAAGTTACTAGAGGCTAAGGACACTGTGATGAAGAGGAATCAAGAAATTTCTGCACTCCAAGAAGAGTATGAAAAGTGGGGTTGGATAAAGATACACAAAAAAATGTTGCTTGGTTAAAGAAGACTCTTTTTCGTCTTGATCCGAACAAGACAATCACGGAAGACAGCACACAAGTAAAAGACTTGGTAAGTCTTGATGACAAGAAGTTCGAAACATTGAGCAAGACAGTTTCAACAGTGGCTTGCATGAGATACGCAGTACGAAAGAGACCAACCAAAGAAGAAGGACAAAAACTATTTGTAAATCAAGAGAGCCAGTGGGATCGGAGCTCAATTCCTTCGCTCGCGAGATTCGAGTGGGGGAAATTCTTGTTAATCTCACTGTTGCCTATAACAAGGACAGTTCAATTTTGGATTTGATTTCCATCATTTCGAAGTAAAGATCTGAAGGAATTGGAAGCAATGCCCTTTTGGATTATGTCCAAGTTTAAACCAGCCATGGTCGATGGCTACATCAAAAAAGAATTCTTGACCACAAAGGGAGTTGCGGTGGCCCTGAAAGATATTTTAAGTCTCAAAGAAACACCAACAGATTCTAAGTCCAAAAAAGGACCCAACCTCCAGTTCTTCGAGTGGCCAAAAAAAAAGTCCAACTGACCGTTTTTCGATACTGAAACACAAAGAATGACTATCGAGGTAGAGTAGCTTTCTAAATAAAATGGAAGCTTCACCTGGTCTCATAGCTATTGATGAGTCTACAGAGAGTCCCAGTTTGGATAGCACCACCATGGAGGATATTGACAATGAGTTGGCCTCACTACTTGGAAGTAGGGCTAAGAAGATAAAACAAAAACGAATAACAGACGAATTGATAGTCGTGTCGTGCCTTACAATATTAAGGCAAACATTACCTTGAAACTTCTCAAGGCAATGGTTTCACCTTCAATGAGTTCATTGAACTTCAATAAACTCACTGATCATGGAACGCACCAGAATATTACCGTTACAAACACACAGAAAGAAACACAACAACATCATCATAGCAGCATCAACATAGTCAGGACAACAACATGAGTCAAACAGCAAATTCTCAACCAAAGAAGAAGAGAGAGAAGGTTCGCAGGTGTATAGCTGAATCGAAAGTAACAGGTTATTACAACGCGTATGACAGTATCGATTGGTCTACTGTCAGTCAGGAGCAACAGAGAGAGTTCAACAAAACTACAGGAGCACGTGTTAAATTTGAAGAAGGGAAGTTATTCTACAGAGTACATATCTCAGACATGGTGCCTGTATTTAAGCATGGTGTAACAGATGAACAGAAGAAGAAGGCTAGAGCCAACAATGACTTTGATCAATCTATTATGACAACTGAGAAGACAGTGAATAGTGAATGGCATTACATACCTCGAGTCACTGATCGTCACAACATAATGAAAGTAGTTCATCATGTTAACCATATTGGTACTAAAGCTCTCTTAGCTCAGTTCCATAAGGATCTTGTTATGTGGCCTGGTATGCAAGCATTTAGTGAGACTTTTTCCAGATCATGTGAAATTTGTGCTCGTAAGGGAGCCAAGAAGACAACAGAGGCAATTCATTCGGTGGTGGCAGATTTTGCAGGTCAACATTTCTACATAGATCTGACATTTATGATAAGAGATGGACGATTTATGGGCATGTGCAATATGATTGATCATCTGACCAAGAGATTATGGAGTAAACCAATTACGAGCAAGGAATCAATTCATGTGAAGGCATTTCTGATTGATGTATTTGAACAGATTGGTCTGGAAGTATTGGAAGAAGGGGAAGATCCCACTAGAGTTATGTATCTCAGATCAGATAATGGTGGAGAATTCATAGCACATTGCATTGTGGAAACTTGTGCCCTGTATGGTATTGTGAAGAAGCAAGGACCTGCATACACGCCAAGGTGTCAGGGAGTCATTGAACGTCCTAACAAAACGATCAAAGATATGATCAATTGTCGCTTGTTGGAGCTGGATACCCAGCACTGGACTACAGAACACAGCAGTGTGATTGATGCCTACAACTACAGGAACAAACACTCTACTATTGGTATGACTCCAATGGAGGCCTGGAATGCATGTTATGTCTTGAAGGAGTCAGATCTTACAGAAGAACAAGCACTGAAGAGATTATATACTATCAAATTGATTAGAGATAGAACTATTGCAAGAGGAGAAGCTGATGCAGCACGTAAGATCAGAGGTAAGCGCGTTGCAAAGTATCACAAAGATGCTGTGGTTCTGATCAGAGTACCTATGAGATTCAGGAGTAAGGAGAAGTTTGTCTGGGGTAGGAAAGCGAAGCTTGTCAGTCAGCAGATCGTCATGGGGAAAATATTGGATAAGTGGAGAGTTGAGTGGATGGAAACAGGTGGATTTACGAAGAGTGAGAAGCCACACACTACAACAACATACCACATCTCAACAAGTGACATGAAGCTGTTTTCATTGGGATATGACAAGTACACTGAGATAGCTCCAGATCTGCAAGCTCCAGTAACATCAGAATATACTGCTGAAGATTATCTGAACGATGATGATGATCCATTGCAAGATACTTGTGATCAGAGTCAATTGGATGATATTCTTGATAATGCCTTGCAGCAACTATCATCTGGAGATTTAGATCCAACATCTGCCCCTGACACTCTCTCTGGTTCTCTCTCTGGTTCTCTCTCTGGTCCTTTCTCTGGTCGTCTGCCAATTCCAAATGCTGCAATGGTCTTCTTTGCTTTGCTGTCTGCTGGAGCTAAAGGTACATCTCCTTTGATCAAAGACAATGATCCAGTTGATTCTGTGACAGATTGTACTGTACCACTTGCAAAGATATGTGATCCCACACCATCCACAACAGCTACAGCGAAAGAGAGTGCAAGAACAAGATATCAGTGATGATAGCGATGATTCTGCTGTCACACCTGTTATTTCAAGAAAGGCGTCAAGAAAGGCGGTAACGAAGAGAAGGAGAAGGAATCTCACTGAGTAATATCTGTAAAATGTATGCTCTTTGCTCTGATATGCTTCTGTGTTGACTGTGTCACAATTTTTCTGTCACTTGTCACAAGCCAAATTCCTTGCCTTGAAATATTTTCCAAGGTTGACCTGCCTTGAGATATAAGGCGGGACAAGTCGAACCAATCAAGAGAATGGAAAAGAATATGGAAGAGCAGTCCCTGTGCTCCTAGTAGAAACTCAATAATTGACAGGCAGATGGAGGAGCTGATTAACATCATGCAATTATCTCAAGCTCCTGGTACCAAGCTTGTTCAAGACTATGGAGGAAAACCTGAAGAAAGCCTTTGAATTATCTGAACACTTGTCTGGGAAGGGTAGGTATAACGCAATTGAATTGTTCCTGTTGGAGAAGGGAATAACCAATCCATTGATCAGATAATCTCAAAGATCAAAAATTCAATAGAGCAAATGGAGGTCAAAGAGAAAGAAACCATTATCGTTTCGCAGGACAATTCGCAAGGGATTTCTTTAGAACAATCACCTCTAAAACGACCAAGAGAAGAGAACCTATCATCCAGCAACAAGCAAAGAAAGGGGAGCGATTCCGTAGATGAAGGCACAGGAATTTCAAGAACATC
Source organism: Tetramitus jugosus (assembly GCA_937625935.1). Lineage (NCBI taxonomy): Eukaryota > Heterolobosea > Eutetramitea > Acrasida > Vahlkampfiidae > Tetramitus > Tetramitus jugosus. The sequence goes on along the minus strand of OW569392.1, from coordinate 5,412 downwards.
AAGTTTTGTGGAAATGATGCTACAGTGGCTTGTAGAACCAGACATCACCTACAAGCCTCATACATTGACAGTGACAGAGAAGAGATTCCCGGAAATTCTTCAAAAGAATCCCGAAGTTATGTTTGACGAATATCATTTCCCACCCAGAACCCAGAGAAAAAACAATAGGAGGTCCACGGTAGTTAAGAAAGATTAATTTGATGAGATATCACTCAGAAATCAAGAGAGTATTGCACATTGCAATGTCAAGAAGGATGATAAAACTGGAAATTACCATATCGCCTATAATTTCGTAGTTGCAGCAGAGTTTGTGCTTGGAGGTGACTCACTCTCTTCAAACACGGAAGCAACAATAAAAAGAGAAATTTCACTCATTTCACCCCAGATCAAGAACCTTCGACAACCATCTCATTTGATTCATAGAGAGTTCAACCATCGGCTGATTGGGCGTTCGAAGGAAAGGATAAACTTCCTTCAACTTCTGAAGGAGCTTACACCTCTTATAGCCAAGCACAAGAATGTTGGTTTCTAATGGACGACTCTTTGCAATCAAGTATCATTTCATAGGGTATTTGGTTTTTCTTCTACAAATCCTTGGATTACGTGGTAGGAGCAAGTGGTGGTGTCCGCGTTGCGAAATAGTGGGAACAACCAACTGGGAGCAATCTACCGAAAGAAATTTAAACTGAATTGGCATGTTTGTTTTTGAAATTGGTAAAACTACCTGCAGATCCCAACTTGAAAATATTTAAATCTAAGGACAACTAAAGTTAGTGAATTGTCTCATAAATAGAAAGGACTTTCTCATATTAATTTAAGTCACATCAGTAAGGTAAGATTCAACAATCAGAGATCAACGGCAGAAAAATGAAAGAACGACGAGCAAAGAAAATTTTATACAACTTAAATTTAATGGATCATCAAGAAAAAGCTGAAAGGATCTCTTCTCTCATCTCAAGAAGAAACTGAATGTGATATTTCCATGTGCGATGATTGTCATTTTCAAGAATGTGGTTTCCCTGTTCCAATTGCAAGTTGTACTATCGATACGGAGAATCAGTTCATTGATAAATATGAAACTCTATTCAAATTGCAAGATATTCACCTGGCTGAAACACTTTTTGATAGTAAACTCAATACTATCGACGAACGGTCAGAGTTGGAACTACTTTATAGTTATTCAAACCGATGGGAGGAGAAGATATCACCAAATTTGCCTTACAGTATCTACGAAGCATACATTAATACTATTCTTTATTGTTCAACAAGGAATTTCTCGTGCAAAGTAGATTCTCTATTGAATTTTCTTCAAGACTTTCTACCTGCTGGAAACAAACTAGCCACGTCAAAACATCAATTTTTCAAAGTTTTCTCGGAGCCATCTACCGATGAAGAAGATTTACTTCTGCAGAGAACATCGTTTGGTATGTGGAACATGTGAATCATGTCAAAAAGACTGTAAGATGGAATCGTTTCTATGGGGCGATCCCATCACAACAGTTTATCAACCTACTAAAAGCTGATGAGGGGTTCTACCACCTGGCACAACACTACCGTTTGAAGAGATCGAATCGTCATTCAAGAACTTCCGACGATGTGTACGATGGAACAGTTTATGGTGAGGGTTTGGTGTTACACAAGCACTGCACCGGAGAGACTAGGTAAACGAGCGATCCCTGCACTGACAGCGTTAGCTGGCAATGGGTGGGGTTTGGGTTTGGGTCTGTCGGAAGCCTTTTCCCATCCCATTTACAACTTCTTCTATTGTAAAGAGCTCCTTTAAAGGAGCATTTTGGTGTTTTTTTTGTACTAAAGGTTGGGTTTGGGCTTATGAAATTTTTTTTTTGGCAAAACCAACCCTAAGGAATTTGCCTGCGGCGTTAGACGCAGGCGTTATAGAAAAAAGCGGATGCTTTGCGAGCATCAGCGAGCAATGCATAACATGATAGATTTCTTTGCTTTGTGAGCTTCAAGCGAACAATGCATGACTTCTTGATTTTTTTTGTCTCTGCTCACTCCAAGGACAAATCTCACTATTTTTTTGATCAATTCTAGATTTTCCTAAGAATGGAGTCAGATTCTTGTTGGAATGACCGGGAGACCATTTCAATGGACTCTATACCCTTTTATATACTTGTTGCTTTGCATGGATGAGAGCAAGAAAGCTTGAGTTTAATCACTACTAAATAATGAACACTTCTGTCCTCTTATGAACACTTTGCCGAGTACACTCTTTGTTGAGAACACTCTATGTGGGTTTGGGTTTGGGTTTGGGGTACGCAGTATTTAAATAACCTGCTTTTTTAAACGTTTCCTTTTTAGGCAGGTTGTTTTTTGAGATTTTTTACTGCTCTAAAAGCTTCAACTGACTGAGTTGAAGAGTTTGGTGTAATTTTCAACTCTATTGGAGCTTTATCAGCTCGTAGAGCCGATATATCTGTGCTATATTTATCATATTTTTATCTGGGTTGGGTTTGGGTTTGGGTCTGTCTTGTTGTTAAGGAAAACCCGAGAATTTTGCTGTATTTGGTATCAGAGCGTTGAAATTTACAGTTTAGTGTAAAAAAAAAAAATTGAGTTCGGTTGAGTTGTGGCTTATAGGTTGAGGGAGTAAAAAGGAGATATTGAGGTTCAACGAACTGGGAGGTTCACGGTCCAGGACCGTGAAATGATTTCCTGTATTTCATCTCAGGTCATTTGTCAGTGGAGCTTTTTGGATCCAGCAAAGAATTTCGACCAATGAGCGAAGTGATTACAACGAATTCAGAAGGAATACAATACAGCAACATGAATATAACAGAAGACTTGTGAAGGAGTTCAACCTGAAATACAATGGCAGTCAATAGTTAACTATATTTTGTCTTGATCATGATCTGTGACTACTAATTACGATTTATAGATACGCCGCAACCTGATTTTTAAGTAGTTTGATTTGATGTCTTTCTGATCTATCTGTACTAAAGTGCAAGTGCTTCTGTTGAAAAGCAGATTTCGGTTGCATCGACCTCCAACCAGCATATAAACCCAAATCCCACTCTTTTTTACTTTTTGATTGTATATCTACAGAATAGGTCGTAGGGGACTCTGTAGTCATTCAATGAATCTTCAATTGAATCTCTGTTGAATCGCGAACTAATTATGTCAAAAGTACATTTAGGGTTGACTTCTCCTCCAACGAGTGTATAAGCCCTTACCCAACCTTTTGTCTTTTTGACTGTTCAGGACTCAGAGCCTTTCTACGTCCTAATTATCATACATGTTCGTAATCTATTGGTTCTGAAGTTATTTACATTGAGAATGCCTGTCAGAGGTTCAATCTGTATCCAACCATCTTATAAACCCTTGCCCAACCTCAATTTTATGTCATGATTGGTGCAAGAGTGAAGTGAACATAGATTCTCTGCTACCGAGAGTGTTCTTAAGCCTCCTACTATGCTTTACAAGAGTAAGTCCATGATTTGTTACAATTTCATTCTCCTGCAGCATGCAACAGTTCCGAGATGATATTGAACCAAAAACACAAGTAATCAACCAGGTATTAACATGAATCATGATACATAAACTTCAAACTACGAGGTAAATGACTCAATAGTTGAATAAAGACATTTCAAAGTCAGCACAGAAGTCTTGATTACACACCAATCCGCGGAAGAAGAAATTCAGCGCTGGCAACAATAGTTAAGAAGTATCATGAAGTGAATCACAATAGAAAAACATGTTATCTACTTATGCTATTGTAAAGAATCAAAAAACATTACAGAACGATGGAGGGTGCAAGGCACGAAGGTATTTTGATGTACAAAAGAGCATAAAGCCGAATCTCTTATGCACTGATCGAAGTGAACCAACATACTCATTAAACATAGATAAAGAAGGTGAATCTTCGAAATCTGGATGAAAAATAGACAGATAAATGTGTTGGTAAACCTTTTGAATTTTTAGGTAGGAAAAAAAAATTTAATGTCGATTTGGGTTTGGGTTTGGGTTTGGGTTTGGGTTTGGGTTGTGACATAAAGACAAACCAATATTGTATAACCCAAACCCGTAGTTGGATGAAATAGTACTCATCGTGTTTGTCATGCTCTGAAACCCTCAAACTAAGCTTATCAATAAAAAATATGTTGTTGTTGTTGAACTGTTCTGCAAAGTACATGTATCCAGTTGGGTTTCAAGTTGGGTTTCCAGTGGAGCTAAAAAGCTCCACCTAAAATTACTAAGGAACTTTTCTTGTGTGACTGAGCTTTTTTCTGGTGGAGCTTTTTGGCTCTGCCTAATTTTGTTGGTGGAGCTTTGTTCTGATAGGTAGAGTTTTTCTGGTGGAGCTTTTTGGCTCCACCTGTTCTTCTCAGGCCAATGGCCAGTGGAGCTTTTTGGCTCCAGTAAAATTTCGACCAATGAGGAAAGTGATTGTAACGGATTAAGAAGGAATACAACACACCTACATGTATATGACCGTAGATTTATGAAGGAGTTCAATGTGAAATACAATGGCAGGAGCACTCTGCCGAGGGTGGGACAACGAGTAAATAACTGTATGTTTCAAGATGTAGTACTAGCAAGGAAGAAGGAATACAATACAAGATTACAATGGTTGACATTGTATTCCTGCATAAAAATGGATTTCAAGATGGTTTTGTGGTTTTGATGAGAAAGTGGATTTTGACTTGGGTTTGGGTTTGGGTTTGGGTTTGGGTTTGGGTTTGGGTTTGGGTTTGGGTTTGGGTTTGGGTTTGGGTTTGGGTTTGGGTTTGGGTTTGGGTTTGGGTTTGGGTTTGGGTTTGGGTTTGGGTTTGGGTTTGGGTTTGGGTTTGGGTTTGGGTTTGGGTTTGGGTTTGGGTTTGGGTTTGGGTTTGGGTTTGGGTTTGGGTTTGGGTTTGGGTTTGGGTTTGGGTTTGGGTTTGGGTTTGGGTTTGGGTTTGGGTTTGGGTTTGGGTTTGGGTTTGGGTTTGGGTTTGGGTTTGGGTTTGGGTTTGGGTTTGGGTTTGGGTTTGGGTTTGGGTTTGGGTTTGGGTTTGGGTTTGGGTTTGGGTTTGGGTTTGGGTTTGGGTTTGGGTTTGGGTTTGGGTTTGGGTTTGGGTTTGGGTTTGGGTTTGGGTTTGGGTTTGGGTTTGGGTTTGGGTTTGGGTTTGGGTTTGGGTTTGGGTTTGGGTTTGGGTTTGGGTTTGGGTTTGGGTTTGGGTTTGGGTTTGGGTTTGGGTTTGGGTTTGGGTTTGGGTTTGGGTTTGGGTTTGGGTTTGGGTTTGGGTTTGGGTTTGGGTTTGGGTTTGGGTTTGGGTTTGGGTTTGGGTTTGGGTTTGGGTTTGGGTTTGGGTTTGGGTTTGGGTTTGGGTTTGGGTTTGGGTTTGGGTTTGGGTTTGGGTTTGGGTTTGGGTTTGGGTTTGGGTTTGGGTTTGGGTTTGGGTTTGGGTTTGG